>BSBM01000061.1:5912500-6140000 GCA_027924585.1 Larix kaempferi
TCCCTTAATCCCAATAAATCACATTTCACATTAGAAGAAGTTAAGCTCTTGGGTCACATCATTTCCAAGAGAGGTATCAAGATCGATCCTGAAAGGGTTAGTGCTATCCAGAAAGTTAGAGAGCCAAGGAACAAAAAGGAGGTGTAGTCTTTCATTGGGCAAGTGGGCTTTTTGAGAAGATTCATTCCTAGTTTTGCCAAAATCATGATGAGTATTACAAATATGTTAAGAAAGGAAAATCAGGTTAAGTGGACTGCGGAAGCAAGAGATTCATTTAAGGGAATTAAGAATGCTATCACCGAAGCCCAGGTATTAGCCATTCCAGATTTTTCTAAAGATTTTTTGATTTTTTCCTATGCTTCTGAGCACACCGTGGTAGGGGTACTGCTACAGAAAAATGCCCAGGATGCTGAACAACCAATTTCCTTTTTTAGCAGAGTACTAAGAGATGCCGAATTAAAATATGATATCATGGAAAAGCAGGCCTACGCCCTAATTAAGTCACTGAAAGATTTCAGGGTTTATATCCTACATTCACACATCATTGCTCATGTCCCAAACAGTGCTGTGAAGGGTATCCTCACCCAAGAAGACCCAGAAGGAAGAATAGCTAAATGGATTGCTATATTGCTCGAATATGACCTGGACATAAAACCCACCAAACTAATAAAGGGGCAAGGGTTAGCAAAGTTAATGACCAAGGCCAATTGTGATTCTCTGCAACTGAACTTCTTACAAGGGTATTCAAATCAGCTAGATATGGGAGTGCAAGTGAGGCCAGAATTCTCTGCATCCTCTTGGTATGCGGACATTGTGTATGTATTAAAAAACTTGCAAGCTACTCCAGGATTGAGCAAAAGCAGGGCTAGAGTTGTGAAACTAAAAGCTGCGAAATACTGTATTATGAATCAATTCCTATATTGGAAGGACCCTGGAGGTGTGCTGCGGAATTGCTTACTTGAGGAAGAAGCTAAAAACACAAAGGAGGAGTTTCACAAGGGTGAATGTGGTGGCCACCATTCATGGAAGGTGACAGTCAACAAAATCCTGAGGGTTGGTTTCTACTGGCTTACCATGTTTTCAGATGTATACAAAGAAACAGTTGTTTGTCACCAATGTCATATTTTTTAAGGAAAAATAAAGGTCATTTCACTACCCCTTCACCCTGTCATAGTAGAAGCACCCTTCCAACAGTGGGGTTTAGACTTCATTGGGGAGATAAATCCTCACTCCTCAGGGCAACATAGATGGATATTGATAGCCACTGACTATTTCACTAAGTGGATAGAAGCCATACCAACTAGGAGAGTAACCGAAGGCATTATCATGGATTTTCTGGAAGGCAATATCCTGTCAAGATTCGGGTGTCCTAAAAGAATAGTGACAGACAACGCACCAACATTTTGTTCTAAGAAAATGATAAATTTTTTCCATAAATACCATATCAGTCTGAATCATTCAACGGCATACTACCCTCAGGGAAATGGACTAGCAGAATCATCCAACAAAAGCCTAGTAATAATCATAAAGAAGTTGTTGGAAGATAATAAGAGAGCTTGGCACACGAACTTGAAATATTCCCTATGGGCCGATAGAATAAGTACAAAGAGGGCCATTGGGATGTCCCCTTTCCAGCTGGTATATGGAGCCGAGGTGGTTTTTCCTGTTTCTCTGGGATTACCGGTTATGAGGTTGTTGCAGGGGATAGAAGAAGAACCAAACCACATGCAGAGGAGGGTAAACCGGATACTCGAATTGAATGAGTTAAGAAGTAACACCTATGACAAAGTGTAGGGGCACCAAGAAAAGATAAAGAATGCCTTTGACAGAAAAGAAAAAGAAGATCAATTTCAGGTAAATGACCTGGTCCTGAAGTGGGACGCTCCGAGGGAAGATAAACATGTGAAATTTGACCATATGTGGATGGGTCCCTATATTATTGCAGCAAACCGAGGAGAAAATTCTTTTATCCTGGAGCACCAAGATGAGTCTGCCTAGTCGGGGGGTCTAGTCAATGGAAGGTTTTTGAAGCACTACCTGTCCAAAGAGAAAGCAGGTAACCCATGTACCATAGCCTGTATATATGTATATATATATTTTCAATTTTTTACATTTGTTTTAGGATTTTTAACGGCGAAACAAGAAGGACTTGAAGCCCGAAGTGAAGGCCCTAAGGTCTAGAAGGGGAAGCCATGTTTCATGTTTGAATTTTCAGCATGGCTAAGAAAACAGGCGCAGTCTCACTTTCTAGAGGAAAATTTCAACCTAGGGTTTGTAGAAACTACCCAATGGATCAGGCACTTAGTCTACGAAGTTCTTTGCTACCTCACTAGGAGGATAGCATCCCTGGTTGGAGCCAGTTGTTAGCACCTATATATTTTTTTCTCTTTTACAGCATAAAGACCTGCACATGAAAGATGGAAGGTCAGACAACTACCTAAGAAAAAAGATTGAAGTGATCTCCATCAGTAATGGCCAGGTGCTAAGGAAGGAGACAGAATGGTCTAGAAGGGGTCCAATGTAATAAAGGGCTAATGTCAAGGGCTAAGTATTAATAGGCGAAAAGAATGACTTAAGATAAATGGATAAATACCCTAAAACCTATAGTCCTTGGGAAAATTTATGAAAGATTAAATGTCGCACTGATTGGCACCGTTGATCAGGAGCGGGAGTAAGATATACGGTTTTGAATGGACCGTCGCATGGCCAAGTCATGAGGAAGAAAGGGAATATGAGTATGCGATGGGCTGGAGCTCACTGGACAGGTGTCGGCTTAGGAGCGCGTCGCAAAGAGGAAAGAGCAGTAAACGATGCCTAGTTAGGTGCATGCGATGGCGGGGACATATACAAAGATTTACGGCGGAGATGATATTTTCGGGATCCAAGGGTTCGGGTTTATTTACCAAAAAAAGGGCCTAAGTCTCCGACAGATCTATGGTTAGGGTGGAAAGAAGAGTCAGATCAACGGCTGGTGGGAGTCTGAAATGCACAGGGTATAACAAGGGAGACCCCACCAGCATACGAAAAATCTAAAGGCTAGTCAAGTATGAGGACTCACCATAGATACACGTATGAGAAGAAATGGACGGGCCTCATACATCGTCGCATCAAGAAGTAGCACGATGAATAGTGGCAGGGTAGATGCGATGGACTGGGTCCCGCCGGACAGGTGTCAGCTCCACAGCTTGTCGCATAGAGAAAGGGTGATATAGGAGAAGTGTTTTGGGTGCATGCGATGCTACCCCTTAGATGCATAGAAATGAGATCAACGGCCCAGATGAAGACTAGCGGAGATGATTCGACGGTGCAAATGGATAGTTTGTCAAATCAATGGGTAAAAGGAAACTCAGATCCGATGATGGAAAATAAGCATGTGAGAATTCGATGGTCAAGATCAAAGGACAGCTAGCCAAAGAGACCAGGGGTTATGGAAACCCAGTTATATATATAAGAACACCCGTGAGATTTGGCATTTTTTTCGGAAGCCTGTCAAAGTCAAGGAGCCTCTCGACGTGTGGCAGATGACAAAGGCGACAGATCCTTCGATAGGGTGCGCGCAGGGCTTCCAAAGTGATAGGTAGGGTCTGTAACCACCATTCTCTGAAAAATATAAGTCTTTTACAGTCATAAGATGATGGAAGAAGAAGCTTCTACCAGCTCTAGGGTTAAGATAGCCTTGGAAGATAGAGATGTAGATGTATTTTACACATGCATTCGGCTCCCAGTTCCAGAAATTAAGAAGAGACTGGAAACCTTGCATGAATAGGTATTGGATATCCATGGAGTCTTTAGGTCGTCATTCATTTTCTTTTTCCTTGACCAGGTGTTCTCTTTTCCTGAGTTTGTAGCATGGTGTTCTTCTAATTACTCAAAACCTCAAAGAGTAATTATGGATGCCTGTAGGTCCAAAGTCGTCTGTAATATAGATGCATCAGCCGTTAGGGATTCCTTTTTCATTCTAGAGTCTCAGTACCAAGAGTTGGAGAGTTTTTCTGAAGAGTCGGTGGTTTCCTTGTATCGCCAAATCAGCCCCGAAAGTCGTCAAGCCTTCTTAGCCACATGCTTGAAACCCGACTCCAAAATCTCCGAAGAACCCTACCCCTAAATGTCAGCCTTTTTGATGACAATTCCCAGTTGGTTCTTTCTTTGTTAGCTCAGTTTCTAGGGTTGGATACTGATTTGTGGTTGACTGAAGTCCAATTAGGTTTGATCTTTAGGATTAGCATTAGTTTGGACAGGTCCGAAAGCGGGCTTATCCCACCCTTGAGGTTTGATGAATTTTTGGCGGAAAAGATACATGCATAGTTAAGAAATTTCCCGAGTACTAGGTTTTTTAGATATCAGACGCAGTTGATGAAAATGATTATGTACAGCAGCGCCAAGAGCCCACATTTCTCCTCACTGCTTGAGACCAATGTTTTGGTAGACAATGTTTTCAATTATTTGAACTATGTTTTGCCCCCTATTTATAAAATCATTTTTGGGGAAGGATTGCCTAGAGTGCTACCTGAAATGAAATCAATGATGTAGTTGAAGGATGAACTGGCTATCGGTGACTGGTTTTTGTTGAAAGAAGCTACAGTTATTAGGTTGTACGGTTTTGTGCAGGAGTCTTATGTTCTACCCTCTTTTCTGACATTGCGGATCTTTGCTCTTGAAATTATCAGACAGAAATTGGCCCCGGAAGAGGTACAATTTCTGAAGCATAAGAAGAGCACATATGTGAAATGCCCTTGGAAGGTAGGGCCTTTCATTGTGAAGAATAAAGAAGCTTTGTCAGAGGTGGAAGAGTTATTGAAGTCGCTAGGGTTAAAAAAAGATGCAGCCATCAAATATGACCCCTTGCATATAATTTCCAAGAGAAAGAAAGAATGTAACCTCAGCGCTTTTGAGCATACAAAACCAGAAGGGGTGAAATTTGTTGTGTTGGGAACCGAAGGTGGAGGAAGCAGTGGAGACACAGAGAGGAGATATCATGTTTTCTGATTTAATAATGGATTTAGATCAAGTGCCGGACACCATGGAGGTGGGACGAAAAAGAGACTTAGAAGAAGTCATGGATATGGATACTGAAGAAGGTAATATAGACAAGTGGCCTAAATTAGAAGTACAGGATGAGTTAGTTGTTGTGGCTATTCAAGCTGAGTCAATTGCTTCCCTAGATAAAGAGGAGATGGTTGTTGCAGCATCTCAAGAAGAATTGACTGTCCAAATGGATATTGGAGGGGCAGATGATGAGGAGTCTTCGGCTCCTGAGATCCAGATTGTAGAATACAAGTTTCAAGATGTTCAAGAGGGAGATGTTGGTAATAAGTTTCGGTCCAAGGCAGACCTCTGTGAACAATGTGATCAAAACAAGTGAGCCTCGGACCAGAGGCTGTTTGATTCAATGCCTATAGCCAGAGGTTTGTCTAAGACTTCCTTGATGACTAGCAGAAGTATTAATGATAACGTCTTAAACTTAGTAGTATTGACGGAGGATGGAGTGACCGAGACAAGGATCAATAGGCAAAAGATACCAGTACCAGATAAAATCCAGTTTCACAAGCAGGTTAGTGATCTTGTATATGATGATTTTTTGAAAGCTGCATTGAAAAGCGACAACTTGCTGGTTACCGTGAAAAAGATAGAAAACCAGTCAAAGCAGGAGAAAAGTGAAAACTGAGCTCTTCAAAATCAGGTCAAAAAGGTACAATCTGACCTAGTTGTAAGTGATGGTGGTGGTAAAAGCATGAACAAGCTGTTGGCAGAGAAAGACAAGCTAATTCTTAAACTACAGAAGAAGGAAAAGGTTTCAAATATCTGGATAATCAAACCTCGTGAAGAGACAGACTTTGAAACACAAAAAGAAGACTTGTCTAAGGAAATAAGTGAATGCAAAGCAGAATTGCTGAAGTTTGCAGAGAAGGAAGATAGCTGGAAAAAAGAGAGAATACGCTTAGAAAAGCAACTTGATGATTTGAAAACTAACTTGTCCAATTTGGACATGTGGCCTACCAATTCGAACCAAACTAGGGAAAGCAATGGTATCGACAATCTTGTGCAGGCTATGTCTCACGTTAGCCTGAAAGATGTGGAAATCAAGGAGTTGAGAGAAAAAGCTCAAAGGTTGGAAGAAGAGAGTAGTAAAAAGGAATAAGATCTGAAGGTCCTCCAAAAGAAGCACAAAGAATTAATGGACATCAATAAAAAGCTCACTCATCAGATTACCGGGCATGTAGCTTTACATGGGTGCAGAAATTTGGTGTGGGACCGGATCACTAAAGAAGCTGAGAACTTTAGACCCTATTTGGAGTTCATGAGAGTAAAAGAGAAGACCATTAGTGACGCTCTAGAAGGTTGTGAAGTTGCAAAGGAGACCCTAATCCAAAGGCCTACAGAAACGACACTAAGTGCTATCACTTTCCTTAATGATCTATCCGAAGAAGAAAGGATTAAGCTGAATATTAGGAACTAGATTGCAACACTTGCAGTGGCACGAAGGGTCCTAGGTAAATATGCGCAGATTGAGAGTGTGGAAGCTAAAGTCGAAGAAATGAAAGGAAAAGTGGCAGAGTTCAAAGGGTTATTTGATAAGCTGGTTCAAATGGGATTACCATCGTTCTGGAAGGGTGATTGGGAGCTAATCTCCCATAATGCTTATAAAAACCTACTGTGGGTGATAAGGATGGACCATACAAAGTGCAAACGTCTGAACCAACTGCTTATAGGCAAGGCTCTGATGGAGTTGGTCGAAGAGGACTTTGAAATCTTGAATAGGTTGATTGCCATTGGCGAAAGGTTTCCCCCATTTTCCTATGCAGAGCATATCGAGATAAGAATGACGGTAAAGGAAATGGTGGACTATGACCTCCCACTTGTAGACCAATGGGCTAATGTAGAAAAGTATAGCAGGTCGCTATACTATCTTCGTCTTACACAGTGATATTTGACTTTTTATAGTTGTTGATGCTTGTTTGGAATCAGAGACTTCTAAGAAAATTTCCTATTTTTGAGAAATTTGTAATATTCTTTGAGGCGGCTATATAAATAGCCAGCTGGAACTATTATTTTACTAGATTTACTTTTCTACTTGAAGTAATGTTACTTAGTAAGAATACTGATGGATTGTAAGAAAGCAGTTAGTCCAGTTTCTACCTGTTTTTTGTTTTGTTTTGATAATGGCAAAACAAATTGAATGAGGTGTCACTCCGATATAATTGTTTTTGGTTTAGATGAGTCAAGCAAGAGGACTCCCGACATCTATATATGCGATGTAATAGAATGATAAAGGGTTTAAAACTTTTATGGGAATTTTTTGTGTATTGTTCTGTAAAACATTTTGAGCTATATTTTGAATAAAGATTTGCAGAGCTGAGTCGATGTTTTCAGGGATTCTTGTGTAACTGGTCTTGTAGTCCGTTCTTTCTTTTTCTATGTGAATTGTGTATCTCTCATTGTTAATTCTAGTCTGTAACATTCTTTCATACTTGGTGCAGTGTCATAGCTAAGTAGAATTCATAGAAATTATGCTCTACTTATCTTTTTCCAAGTATTCCACCATTACTTCTCTGCTAAAATTGAGATAGGATTCATCATTGTATGCCTTATGGCAGTGGATTGTTTCTTTCTCTTCTGTTTCACCAATTAAAATCACTTTGACTACAAACTGTTTACTATCTCGCCCCTGTGTTAATGCATATGTGAAGTATTTGTAAATGAATTTTCAGAGTTTGTTTAAATGTGATTCCATTGCCCAAATAGAGATTCATATGTTTCAACCAAGCTATGCTTAAACCATTTTGTTTTCCAACACAAATCTGATCTTCTGTATTGTTGTAATTGAATATCTTGAATGATGAATGCTGTTGTATGTTTTCATTGTTGACACCTTTGATTATTCCAGTCTTTCATAGATCTGTAGAGAGATCCCTCTCAGACGAAGCTGGGTCAGTAGCTTAAGTCTAAAGATTGGTTAGTGGTTACCCCAGTTTTCCCTCTCCCACAACCTAGGGGGTCATTTTGGGTGTTAATAGGAACACATCATGGGAAACCCTCAGGTACTTCCCCTCATTTCGAGGATGGTACCCAAGGTAAACCACCGGCCCTGATCACGGGGCCTAACCTGGCGGGGACATGAAGTGAGGCCCTGCATAGCCACCCGGGGAATTGACCCCGAGACCTTCTGCTTACGACTAGAACACTCAACCACTTAAGCTAACCAACCGAGCTACCTAGGCACACACACACACACACACACACACACCATTTCCTTTAGTTTTAGTTTGAGAGTATCCTTTCTTTCCTCTTGATTTAAGAATGAAATAATATTACTTCTTGCAAAACATGTCAAATATGACTATTGGTGATCCAAAAATGACAAGAAATGGTGGTGCCAATATACTATTATGCTGCTTAGGATGATGATCTAGGAGACCAAAAATAGGTTGTCTAGCATGAGGGTGAGGGAAATTAGCCAAGAGAGAGTGTTCCCTAGGAAAGTTGGCATTTGCTTGATACTGAGACGAGCCAAGACCAACCCCTTGGAATTCACCAATGTCAAAATAATTGACATGGAGACCAAGAATGAACTTAGCCCATAATTATTGAATAAAATACAAGGGAACCTCCTTTTTATTGAAGGGAGGTTTATCAAACACAAGAATGTGGTCTATCAACAAGTAGTGAGGTGATCAGGCTTGTATTAATGTGGATACCCAGGGTCAAATCCCTCAGTGGGTATGATTGTAAATATAGCCTTGTAAATATAAGAATTATTTCTAAAACAAATATACCTAAACCATTAATCCATCCAAATGTTTCTCCATGGTAGGATTCTACACCTATCCATGCAAACACACCTCTTTCTTAGATCAAGTCATTGGTTGGTTCTAAGGTCAATGAACAACTAGAAAATGGATTCTTTGGTTATATTTATTTTTGTAACATTTTCCTTACTAAATCTTAGTTGAGTAAAACTCTCTCACCAAGGGAATGGCCAATGGAAGCAACAGTCATGTCAAGGGAAGTATCTAGTGATAGGAAGGATGGATCTCTTGTGTTTCTAAGTTCCCTATTTATGTTTCTCAGCTCATCTAGACATTATTTTATTTCAATGTTTGGTTCTTGCAGGGGGTTAGGATTTTGGTTTTCATTTGGATCATGGTTTTTCGTTATGTTTGTGGAATAATAACTGCAATTCAACAATAAAAACATTTTAAAACAAAAAAAAAGTTCTAAAATGTAAAATATATAATTTATTGGTGAGAAAAATGATGCTTACCTGTAGTAGATTACAGTGAACCTTGGTAGTGGATGATGGTTGAATGTTCCTAGTTGCAACATGCTCACATTCGATTCAAGTAGGGGTCTTCATCAGTTTTGGAGGCCGAATAAACAAATTTGAATCCTCCCTTTTTTGTTTAAATAGACATGAATGCATGCACATTCCTAGTGCATGTGCACTTAGGAACACGTGCACATTCTTGCACTGATTTGATTTCTTCCAAAAAAATTTGGCATGGTTGTGTGGAGGTTTGGCAGGGGCTCAAACTTGTTTAAATAGGAACATGTGCATGTTCCTAATAATGCACATGTGTTTTTATTTTTTCAACATGAGTGCATTTATATTGCAATGAAAATGGGAAGCAACTTCTTGCGATCCTCCCTAGGAAAGAGATCCCAACCATAATTTAGAGTTGGAAAGCTAGAGAAGGCATTAGGTGTGGGAATCTAATATGCATGCATATCGTAATCAAGTGGTGGAAAATAAACATATGTTGGCTCTATAGGAAGATCAAAGAGCTATGGGGTGAACTACAAATGACCAAGTTTTATATCCTTGGTAGGGAAAACATGTATACCCAATGCCACATGAGACCCTAGTAAAATAATATAGTGTGTGGAGCCTAGGGGTATTAAGAGGATAGGTTGTGTGCTGTGATAAATTAGGGAGGCATATTGGAGATTCCTAAGGATGTGAGGAAATTGCCACTATGGTTCTTTGAATGTCAAGCGGAAGTGGTATAAGGTAAGAAGGTGTCTAGAGGGGTTCATGGTGCATTTGAGAGGAAGATCGACTAACCGATACATAATACAAGCTCTATAGGATTCTCAAAGAACAAAGGTCTTGTGAGATTAGGTAGCTTAGAAGGTTGGTTGGATGAGAGAACCGAAATGGGAGAATGGTTGGATATATACATGGTGAACTATTGGTTCCCCTAGAAAGATAATTGTGTAGTGTTGACCTCCAAAAGGATGAGAGAAAGCCCTATGGGTGATGTCCTAGAAATAAAATGGTGTGTCAATAGGTATTGTGATGGATGAAGGCTTTTTTTGTTTGCTAGATGTGACTAACTACATTGTTTTGTAGTTTCTAGATGTGTTTAGGCGCTCTATTGAAGTTGGATATTGATGGAGGAACAGTTGTTAATTGAATCTAGAGGAGAGGAAATCTAATATCTAGAACAGGTGAGTTTCCTTCCAAGGAATAAAAAATAGACTATGTGTTGAACATTACAAGATGGAATTATTGGTACTAAGGCCCCATTATTGTGCATGTAGGCTCATGGAACCTTCTTAATATGTTGGTGTGTTGTGTGAGCATGCAATCAAGGTGTGTAACAAGATGCATTAACTTGTTGTTATGCTCCTATTTAAATAAATGGGAGAAGGAAAAACATGGGAGGAAAGGAAGGGGATACAAGGGGGTGGAAAAAAATCATGAATGTTAGAACAAGTGTAGTAGTGAATAGTGAAAATGGAGGGCGTTGATAGGATATGGATTGGGGCATATGAGTGAGTGGGTTGGTTTTCAATAGGGGAAGATCTCCAAGTTAGACATGAAGAGAAAAATACTTGTGAATATTGAGTTGTTGTAGTTCCCTAGGGAAAGGATTATCTTTGAATAAAGTGTAGGTGTTTTGGTGATTTCCATAGATAGCTTGGTGGTGTCACTGATATAGAAGGCCATGTAAAAGGTATAAACAATTGAGGGGTGATACATTTCATTCAATAATGTCCTTGAATGGTCAAATTACAAATGTGATGGAACAACACTAGTGAATAAGTAAAAAAGGGCCATTTCGTTGGACCAAGCTTGTATGGTAAGGAGAGGAGTGAGGTGTTGTAGGAAACTTGAGACATTGAACAAAACTATGGGAAACAATTTTTTTTTTTTTGTGTGTTGTTGTTGAGGATTATTGTGGCTCTGTGATACTTCACTTCATAGTTATGTGTGAAAAAAGTGGTTGGGAAGGTTGTAGTGTGGTGATGAGTGGGAGGAAATGGATAAACTAGTAGTGCTAGTGTTAGGTAAGGAAACAACTTCAAGGGTTTTTAGAGGGGAGAGATCACTAAGAATTTATTTATCTTCTAAGTATGATTTTTCTATAAAAATTAATTTGGACGTCATTGGTTAGTTAAGAGCATTAAAATATCCAGTAGAGTGGTTGTGTGTGATGGAAGCGACACCATTATCTAGAGGAAGGATATAGAGGAGTAGTGAATTGAGAGTTTGAGTGACAAGCGGAAGAGGATTTAGGACTATGGGGGTTGTATGAGGATGAGGGATAGTGACAAAGTTAATTTTTTTGGGGGATAGAAAATTAGGACGGTCTTGAACCTTTTGTTTACCAGCTAGGGCACATTGGAATGCTTGATCCAACGTATTACTTTCAAACATGGAAACTTAACCTTTAATAAAGCTAATAAAGCTAGATTAAATTTAACAATGAGTACCTCATCTAGATTTGGAACTTGTAGTTGAATGAAAATACAAGTGAACACGTCGATGAAATATTGCATGATATTTCCAAGAACTTGTTGGAGAAGATACCATCAAGCCAATATGTTGGTGAGTAAAAAGGTTGTTAAAGTGCATCACAAATGGCCTCTTAGATTCTAATTCATTTGAACCAATTGTCTAGTTGACCTCATAATTTATATCAGAGTAAACCTCTTGTGCCAAAGTGTGATACTACCACCAACCCTCAACTATGCCCTCTGTTAACACCCAAAACGTACCTCCGGGTTCTAGAGAGGTAGAATCAGGGTAACCACTAACCGCTTTAACTTGTGCTACTGAACCAACACAAACAGAGAGGGCTCTCTCTATATTCATAAAATACTGGAAACACTTCAAGATTTTTGTAATGATAAACATAAAACATTATGTAGGAGACTAAAAAATGATCAATGAGGAACACACAGCCTTCCAATCCAAGATATTCAATCAAAACATACACAAAAGGTCAGATTTCTGATGGGACAAATTGTGTGATAGTGTTGGAGGGATAATCACAGGGAAAAAACATTGGGCGATGGAGTCAAGGCGTTACAAAAAAACCAGATAAAAGTGCCGTAGTGTGAACTATTAGAATAGAGGCAAGGTAACCACCCTCTTGCCGTCATAATGCTATTTTCTGGTGGTAAAAGAAGAAAATAAGAACAGACCATTGATATGAGCATCCAACAAAGATGAATTCGATATCAACTTTAGTAGCAATATTGAGTGAATACCTGAGATAATAACCAGAGCTTGTTTCCAAGAATTATAAGCTATTATACACTGATCTCATATATGAAAGGAAAAACATAATGTAAATGCATAACAGGAAGCACGAGCACATAAAGAAGAAAGGAAAAAACTGACTACAAGTAAAGCGACACATGAATCTCTGTAAAACAATCTACCATAGGCACTGCACATTGTATTAATATAAAAGTCTCAAAATCGGGCTAGCCCCTTAGGCCTTAGCCGAATGATTTTCCAACCCTTAGTTCTTCTATTACAATGCTTTTATAGCCCCCCAGCCTAGAATTGGTCCTTAGGAAACAATTAAAATTATGTTGCCACCTTGACAACCCCAAAATTGGGAAATATTACCTACGTGTCAAGTTCAAAACAGACTGATTAAGACAGGAAACAAAAATACCATGAGCAGGATGCCACCCTACTCTTGAGCCTTTAATTGGCCTTGCGAATCAAAGAAGCCTTCCACTTTCAAAGAGTCGTCTTCCTGCGATTCTTCAACTGGAGGGGGAGGTGTCGCTTCCTCAGGAGGTCTCTTCATCTTCACTAGTGGTGTTGGATTCCACGTGGTCGAATACCACAGGAGATGTAGGAGCGTGTTCTTCTTCCACCTTAGACCACGCCTGCTTGGGCATAAAAACCACTTCAGATTCCTTCTCCTTCTCCATGACCGGTCTCTAACTGAAAGCTATCCAAGATGCTAAGTGCACCACCTTTTACATACACTGATCTTGAACAGGGGATGCAAGGACCATATCCATAACTACCGTGATGATAAAAGTAGCTACGTGTGGTCACATTTTCCATGATGACCTGACTGAGACTCCTAGTCGAGCAATAATGATGCCCAAGGCTCGAGTTGACGTGAAACACGCTTGGCAAGGATCTCCAGATAGAAGAAGAAGTATATGATGGTGCTGACGTGGCATCCATCATATTTGCAATCATTTTGGTGGCAGTAGAGATGCCTTTAAGCCGCCTATCCACCTGGTCTTATCTACACCATAAATCTCCACCTCATTTCCCTCTCAACCGTCAAATGGCACGGGTCATACCCTAGCTTTGTTGGTTTGTGCCTTTGACAGATTGAGGGCATGCTTAAAGAAAATAGTTGTACATAACCTCCCTTGCTTCCATGTGTGGGATGATCACTTCTGCCACTGGATTTGACTTCCAAGTTGAGGTTAAGACAGGTGGCCAAACAATGTTTTGGGGGTTCTCGGGGGCAACTGTCCAAATGCAGAGATAACAGATTTTTCGGGAAAAATTCTTGGATTAGGGTATTTATGACGTAGGGGTTCCAAAAAACCACCAGCGACAAAGGGAAGTTCTGTGCAAACAACCCTAACTCCGGGAAGTCCATACTGATCTGCTTCACACATGACATGGGTTTGGGGGAGGGAACCATTTGGAAGATGCAAAAAGGGGTAGAAAATGATTGCAACACTCTATGTGCGCCCAAAACCCTCTTCCAACAAACCTTCACCCTTCTCTTAATTGCAAGTATAGACAACTGAACCTTTCTAACAAATACCTCGAAACCCCTATCTCCTAGGGCATATATTACCCCTGACATTACCAGAAACTGGTTCTTCCTCCATTCTATCGTCATAAACAGGCTTAAGTTTGCAAAGAACTACGGTTATGGGGTCCTACCTGTCATTGAAAGCCTTGAGAATGAATCTTCCCATCATCTTCTTCGTCTTCCACACGCCCGGAAACTTCTGAGCCCAACAACTCCAAGACGTAAATGTCAACTCTACACATGCGCCTTTATATATATAACCTTACTCTCTTTAAACTTTGGTCTTCTTTGCCAGCTGTCCAAGTTTTTCATCCGTCGATCCCTTGTGCACTGATCTCGACCGTCCAGATCTGATCCCCTTTAACTGATTTGACAACCCCTTACATCCACCGTTGGATGGTCCCTTTTCTATGATATTCACCGTCCATCCATTAGTGCCGTATCTCAACACAGTGGTGTCAAATTTCCACAAATCGGCTTTGCATTACCGTTCACCCTCCTCGTGACTGATCCTGGTGCTGACACTTGTCAAGCGGTTTCCTTCATCACAACCACCCTCTCCTTTACCTAGCACGCATATCCCTGATGTGATGATCAACAAGGACTGTCGATCTTCTTGAGCTATGCATCCATGGCGGGGATTTGCAACACACTTAACCATTGGGTCACTTCTCGCTAGTGGGGTCCTCACCATTATCGTTCGCTCACTGTTAACTTCCATCGCCGTCGATTTTATCCCTTTTGCAACCCGAACCATTGATCTCAGGAGACTTGATCGGAGAACACCAACCCTGATCCTGAACCGTTAGATCTCTAACAATGAATCTCAGCCATTGATCACTAGCATGCCATCTCCCACCTTAGTGGTGTCGCATGCATCGGAGGTGGTTTTGCATACCGCTTATGCCGCTTGTGATGTGCCCTCAGCTCGACACCTCTCCGCCAGTAATATCCTTCACGACCACCTTTTATGATCATTTCCTGTGCGCTTTGGCCATGCGACGATTAACGAGGGCCGTTGATCTCCCTTTCGTGCCCATCCAACGGTGGAAGCCTATGTGATGGTTAACCTTTGAAATTTTATTTGCGGACTATAGACCTTTACCTCCTTTTGGTCGCGTTTTTTGCATTTTCTTTTGGGTCCTCTTTGGTTTTCTTGTATTTAACATCCCCAAACCCACTTTTCTCACACCTTAGCACCTAGCCATGGAAAATGAGGTGATTTCAGGCCTTCTTCAGGGGAATTTTTGAGATACCCCTCTATTCCACCTCCATACTTATGCTGTAGAAATCAGGTGCTAACAACTGGCTCCAACTGGGGATGCTATCCTCCCTGTGAGGTAGCAAAGGACCTCGTAGACCTGGTGCCTAATCCATTAGATGGCTCCTGCAAGAAAATCTTCCCTGTAGCACACTTTCTCGGTGAAGAACATTGGAATGGTTTTCCTGGAAGCATTCACGAAAAACATATGGGGAATTTTGTTGTGAGGTGTACCCTACGACGATCTTTACCAAAGCTAAAAATGCCCTGCCATATTGCAAACTTAAAATATTTGCAAGCCAAAACCCAAAATTGAAACTTTACATTCTGAAAACAAACTGGAAAAAGTAGAAAGAGATGCTTGCCATGTCAAGATTATTTATATACAGACTACTCTACTCGAGAGGATGTGGCTCTAGGTTATACAAAAATGCCAGTGTAACCAGTCCAGCAACCGACACCCCAGGCGGATCTTCCTACCATGCCCAATTACCGTCAGAACAACAGGGGTCGATGGCCCTAGGCGATGGTGATGGGCGAGGACCTATTGAGTGAACCTGAACCGCGCACTCTGGCTGATGAAATTTTCCATATACTCTGCCGCTGGATCATAAAAAACACGGTATGCTCTACACTCCTCTTACATCTTAGCATATTTTCTTTCAGAAGAGCTGTAAGTAGGCCATTCATTTCCCCAGGTGCTCATGTCAGACCTAAGGGTTGCGTACCTTTGAAAAACTCTAATTAGGACCCAAAAATTAGGCCTACCGAAATCCTTGAAAGAGCCTAGAAACGACCATTCTTCTCGAAACCTGGAATCCAGGTTTGAAAAACCTTCCCAAAAATCATGTTTCCTAGCCCGGTCTCCCTCAAGCACATCGATTATCTGGTCAGCTGGATGGAGATATTGGCCAAGCTGGAAAAATTCTTCAAGGATTCTATAATCGTCTTCTGCCCCCAAAGTGGACTTCGTATAAGAATCATGTGGGTCACAATGGTCATCTTCTAGCCTCTCAGTAATCTAGTCAGCCTGTTGAAGGTGCACACCAGGCCCA
Organism: Larix kaempferi; assembly: GCA_027924585.1. Classification (NCBI taxonomy): domain Eukaryota; kingdom Viridiplantae; phylum Streptophyta; class Pinopsida; order Pinales; family Pinaceae; genus Larix; species Larix kaempferi. The sequence goes on from BSBM01000061.1 coordinate 5,928,853, forward strand.
AGACTTTCTTCAAGAATTCCATATTTTTCCTCAAGGATCACATATTCTTCCTCGAGGTCCATGTATTCTTCTTCAAGGACTCTGTATTCCCTTTCGGCTTCAATCCGAAAGGAGACCTCCACATGCTGGGAATCCCCAGGAGTCCTTTGACTGCTAGCTCTTCCTTCCTCTCCTGGATGATGGCCAGACTTCTCCTGCAGAGTCTCATGGTTTTCCTCATTCATGGTTTTAAGGATTTCCCTTATTCTGGAAAATGATTCCACTTTGGGGAAAGAGGTTTCACCACCTTCGGGATCAATATTCTGATGGATCTCAATGGTGGATTCAGGGCCTGCCACCGAGTTCCCTTTTTTGGCTGGTTATCCTGACTGGTGAAACTGACTGCATGAATGCTCATCTTTATCCTCTACTTCAAAAAATATTATGAATTTCTCCAAACTGTCTCCTTCATATTCATCATACTTAGGTGGACTGAAACCTTCATTAGGACCATCAACAATAGAAAATTCAGTAGACTGATTGCAATTTACATAAAACAAACCACAATTACCTTCCTCTGGCACATCATCGGGTTGATCAATTTTCTGCTCATTGTAATGTACCCACACCCTTGGACCTAATGTAAGGAAGGGAACATGGCACTAAAATCTGGGCTTTTACATATGCTCAGTCCATTCATTAGGTTCATACACATAAAATCAATAGTGTGCAGATGTAAATCGAACAAATATGCACAACGAAAATAAACTCATCCACACACATATTTTCATATGCACTCAATATATAATTAACAGTCATTAATCTAGACACTGCAGAAGTAAAACACAACAAAATACTCATCTTGGTGTAAGGCTGTCCCAAACAACTAGCTATGTCACTGCAACATTCCTCCCAACCATAGGTCTCTTCCCAGCCTGTATTATTTCAGCACTTAGAGACCACCCCCGAGATGGGCATGATTTCTACAAGGAAAAGGGCACATTCTAGCTCACACACAGCCAATTGGTCATTTCATCTCAGCCAAGCCAGTCCACAGCTGGGTTTATCAGGCTACATTTGAACCTTGGGTGCCTGCACTCAAGCTCAAGCCAAAGTAATAGATACCCATAACCCATACCCCAACATACTCTTTTCTCACACAGCAAGCACACCATTGGGCATGGATACACATTTTAAACAATGGGATTTATGAATAAGATGGCCATGGGTTTTCCCAAAAATGTTTCCAACCAAAAATGGATTGTGGGATGGGGCAAACAACCACAGGGAGGAAAGTGATTTATTCCCCAAATATATCAGCATTTAATAGCCCAAAATGGTCTCTATTGAACACCAGTTCGATTTCCCCTTCTTTTCCATTGGTATACAGCACAAAAACGCCCTTCTCCCAGCTGAGGATCAATGAAAACCATAAAAACATGGCTGGAAAACACCCAAGTAGCTCCCAACTCGTGAGGGAGAGGAACTCCTTGATTGAATAATGGCTTGGGGAGTAATTCATGGTTCTTTTCTTGCCCAAGAAGCAAAATGCGCTTTCCCATACAAGGTGGCTTACCCATACTCGAATTTGGACAGCCATACCTCTCATTCCCCAAGGCATTAACTACCTCAACCAACTCTTGGGAGAAATGAATGACTGGGTACAAAAGTCAACATGGGTAGTTGAGGGTTTGATGGGTTCTCTCATTGACACTTGGCTTGACTTGGTTGGCTCAAGGGTTTGAATGTTTTTCCTCCCAATTCCTTGTAAAATCATGCCCCCATCTCTTTGTTGCATTGCATAGCTAGTTGTGGGTATTTTTATTAAAATGCATATTACATGATGTTGAAATTCCAATGTGCTTGGCTAGCACGCAAACCGTATGCATCAATAAATCGATAGCAGGGCCTTGGCCTTGAGCTCCTCACCATGATTTTATAAAAATATTACATCATTTACATTTTAATATAATGGGGTCAAAATGGGGACATTACATTCCCCTCCCCTTGGAATAACACTGTCCTCGGTGTTCCAACACTTCGAAATATATACCCACTTTACACATGCTTCAAAATTCACAAATGGTGGCAGGCCTGTCCTGCATTTCACCTCTTTACTTGGGTTTTCATGACCAAGTCCTTTGGTCTTCACAAACTGCTTCTGCTGGCTTTGATCTTCCATCTTTACAGGTGGGCATTATTTCCACAACAATCCCTTCCTTTTATTCACCTTCCAGCTGGTCTACAAGTCTGGAATTTCATGGATGCCATCTTTCTTGCTGCCCTAAAAACTATCTGAGGAATATTTTTATCTAAAAAAAATAGCTTTTGGTCTGCTTCCATGTTCAATGTGCACAACTGGTTCTCACTTTGCTCACTAGCAACACTTGGCTGGTAAGAACTGCAACCAATGGCTTTTAATGTCTCACCTATGAGACTCATTATGGCAATTCCTGTTAGGACAAGCATAACAAAATATCAAAATTAATCAATTATTTTTCCAATTGACTTGGAACGTCCATGCTTCACTCATGATACTTCCACACTTTTCATACTTTCCCAACATACACATGAACTCATTCATGTTCATCCTTTCGTAGGGAAATAACTAATTCAACATTCACAATTCATTTCAAGCAATTAAACACAATCTATTTTCAGCTATGACATGCACTCAACAATCCTTTGTTTTCAAGATGCATTAGTCAAAAAGGAAAGAGAAGAGTAAGAGTTTCCCCATGTTAGTCTTGTTCCAATCCGGAGCCACACCATCACTTGTGGTTCTATGCTCCTTAGCCTCTTTCACTTCAATGTGAATGCTTGACTTGCCCTTTCTTGGCTATGACACATAGTGTCTAAGGTCTGTCTGAGGATTTTAAACTAGGTAATTCTTCCCCATTGTTGCTTACAGAACCTTTGGCTGCTAAGACCCACACATGTCCACTAGCACCATCTTTCATTACTGCTCACACTGAGCTCTTTCAGACAATCACATGTCCACATGCATCCTCCAGATGCTTTCATAGTCCTTACTTCCAGTAACACCTATACTCAAACATTGAATCAATTCACATGTTTAGTTTATTCCCATAGGGTTTATCTCTAAACAAGAGCTTAGAAAATCATAACCAAATCATATACACGTATATTCATATTAAATAAACAAGAAGCTGCAAGATAACCAAATACTTATCTGTATTGGATGTCTTCCCTTTATTCCACGGGCTCCTTCTTTTCTTTTCAAGCATTGGATTCTCCATGGATACAATAATGAATGTTGGGCCAACACGCAGGCTACTCCAAAACCATTCGAATAGCAATGCCATGCCAGTATGCCGACTGGTTTTATTAATTAATTAAGGAATGTTTGGCCAGCAAACTGACTGCTCCACAACATCAAGTGGTTAATGTTCCTGTTAACACCCAAAAAGTTCTCACTACCTCATCTACCCATTACATGACTCATTTGTCCATATTTCCTACCATATTTACCTTCAGAACCCTAAAATCCCATTAAAAAGCCTCCAAAAGGCCACAAAACCATCAAAAAAGTCTCCAAAAGGCTAAAAAACCCCTTTTCCCCCCAAAATAATCCAAAATTCCTCCAAAATAGCAAAAACCCTCTAAAAAGGGAATAAAAAATATAAAAAAAGGAGGAAAAAGAGGAAAAAGGAGGAAAAAAACCCTATATAGCTGACCTAAACCATATGGTTCCCAAAACCATGGACAAACACTCCACCACTAAAAACCTATAAATAGGTGATGGAGACCCCTCATTTCATATCCACAGTCAAATACACCCTTACTCTGCCAAAATCACTCTTGAAACCCTAGCTCACCCTTGAGCTACTTTCACCATTGAGTGCCCCTTTTGGCCCATTTCCACCATTTGGAGAAAGAGAAGGAGCAATGTTGGAGTTTGGAGCAACTCTCTTGGATCATTGCAAGAACTTCACCAACCTCTACACTTGAGGTAAAATTTTAATACAAAAAAGAAAGATCTTCCCCATATTTCATGATTTTGTTATGTTTATTAATGCTCATGTTAGTTTAGAATTTGTATTGTTTTCTCACTTTAGTTTACTGTTTATTGAACTGCTACTAACGAGTCCATTCTCCTTAGTAGGTGCTCATTTGCACAAGCTAGGGTGAAAACCCTAGCTACAGTTCCCACCAACTATTTTTTGAATTTATCGAGCATCAATTACTTTATGGATTTACCAAGAATTTATAGTGCACAACCAGTTACTCTCTGGTTTACCAGGAATTTTAGTGCACAACCAGTTACTCTCTGGTTTTACCAAGAATTTATAGTTCATTAAAGAGATTTTGAGGTCAAAAAATGGCCTCAAAACAAAGAAAATGTACTATAAAAAACAACCAATCACATTCTAGTAGATGACATCATCCCCCATGTTGAGGTGGCATTGCATGAGTTAAGAATGTTTATTTGTCAAATTTTCTATGGTGGATGAAAACACATAGTTAACCAAGGTAGTGGTGTAAGTACTTTTAAGTCATAAAGTAAAGTACTCATAATGATGGTCTTTTCATAAAATAATATTATTATCATTTTCAAGCAAAGTACTCATAATGAATGTTTTTTCACACTTTCTCATAAAATAATATTATTGTCATTTTCAACTGAAGTACTCAAAATTCATAAAGAAGGTCCTTTCACATTTTTTATAAAATAATATTTTATCATTTTTATGTTTTTAATTTAAATTATATATTCACTCCATTCTATTTAATATCATAATGTCAAATTAATATATATATATATTCATTTCACATTTTTTCATAAAATAATATTTTTGTCATTTTCATATTTTTAATTTTTAATTATATATTCACTCCATTTTATTTAATATTATAATGTCAAACTAATATATATATATATATATATATATATATATATCTATATATCTATATCCTTGTACTTTTAAAATAAATTAAATTCATGAATGATATTAATCTAAAAAATGTATGTTAGTTATGCATATAAATTTATGATTTTGATATTAATTTACCAATATAGATTTAATGAATAAAAAATAATAATAGATTTAATTAATAAAGAATAATAATAATAATGCAATGTGGGTTATAATAATATTATTAACATTTGACATGTAAATAAATTTTCAATTAAATTACATTATATTAAATTCACGAGAAAAGTACTAAATATAAAAAGTCAACATAAAATTAAAAAAATAGCTCTTAAAAATGTTTTTTATTATTTAATTTCATTTGCAAGTTCAAGACAAGTAAATGCTAAAGGACAATAAATTTTTGGGAATTTAAAATGAATCTTAGTCACATCAATGTAGAGTTTTTTTATTAATTTTATTTCTAGTGTATTTTGAAAATTAACTCAACCATGGTTATTTATATTGTGCATAGAAAATAGTGTGGGAGGTGACTTGTCATATATACCTACTCCATAAAACCCCCAATTCATAATAGTTTAATATATCTCATATTTTTGTAGTACATCTCTTAGGAGGCCATTTTTTGACCTCAAAATCTCTCTAATGTCTTTCAAGGTCCTTGCTTTCCTGTAATGACCAAATTTTCCAAGAAGAAACAATAGTGTATCAGCTTAGATATTAGAAGATTTATACCCGAAATCTTCACTATTCCAAACAAGAAATAAATGAAAATGAATACTTATCTGTATTGTGCATTTCCTTTTCTGGTCCACAGGGTCCTGCTTCGCTTTGCAAGCCTTGGGATCTCCTATGGACTTGGATGTTTGGCCAACATGTATGCTTCTCCATAACATCAAATATTTAATGCCCAACCAGTACACCTTCACGCCGACTGGATTTACCAAGCATTTGTGGTGCCCAACCAGTCCCATACCTGGTTGGCCCTCTCTATTGCCGAGCCAACACATTCATCTGGGTCATCGACCAATGGAAGGAAACTGTGCCACCAACCATTATAGATCAATGCTTTACCACTCTGCCTTAGGCTTGCATCAGCCTTTCACACATGTCACAATCCTTCATGCGCATATCAATTCTTCACCTACACAAGGATGGCACTCCTTCTCTTGTACAAAACTGACAATTCCCTTTAGGAACTCTATAGGTGAATTTCTTGACTGCAGGCTATCATGGTCCCATGATACCCACTCACACTTCACAAAGGTTACCATTGCTCATACAGTTTCCTTGAGTACTCTTTCTTCACTTTGCCTTTGAACGTGCAACACCAAATTGCACTTGTGTAAGCTGATAGCACAAGAAGAATAAGCAGGCTCATCAGTATTGTTGCTCTAAAATTGTAACCATATTTCATATCATTCACTATCAAGTATTGAAACACCAGGAATGCGTCCATTCCCTTAGGGTGTAGTCAACATTGACAGCCTTAACATAACCTAGCACCCAAAACGTATGCATCCCTTTCTGTTGTGAGTCATGTAGGCCCTAATCATACTCAAGCAGTCTAACATAATAAAACATGCTCTGCATATTAAATCTAATAACCAGACATGTATGTTCTTAGTTGGGGTTACAGAATACTCATCTGTTTTACAGACTTATCTTTCCTTCATTTGCGAAGAATGGGGGATCCCTTCTCCGAGTCAACAATACTTCGGTTTTCCACCCCAATATTTTCATGTTCCATAACCCACACATGCCTTCTTGGAAAAATTTTGCTGTCTCACTCACATGCAGTGCAGCTAAGGTGTTATCATAATTTATAATGGTGTTTCACCTGAAACCCATTTCCAAAGCATGGGGTCTTTCCCATCTAGTTTGGCTTCTACAGGCCATCACTCATGGTCTTCCTGCAATGTGTCTTCCTGGAACACTTATCATCTATACAAACAGTCAGCAATATTTAACAATAAACCTCAAATATGATTGTTTCATAACCAATAAATGGCATTAATAATTAAATTCAATATGAATTTGCAATTTTGTCTACCACAGAAATTGATTTTCTTAGCAATGAGGCTATCCTCATGTTGTTTGGCTCTCGTAAATGGTATCACTCTGTCCATTATGGTGTCACCCTTGCTACCATACATGAACATCCACCTACAACATGTCCTCTTGACACAATCTTTATATAAGCCAAACAATCATTAGCAAATATAAGCAAATTCTCAAATCTGAGATTTGTAAATCCGTTTTCCTACAGAAATTAGATTTACCACCATGAGATTATTCTCATAAATTTAAACTAGAGAATTTGCAGATTTGTTTCATGCATACTTTACAACCATGAGAACCCTCTCATAACCTTTGGCTTCTGCACATGGTAGATCCTGGTCTTTACTATGGACTTATCCTCATTGCCATACTCAAGACATTTCTACCTGGAATCTAAACTTCAATAAGCCAAACACGTTGTGAGTATGTATGCATATACTCTCTTCATTGCTACAATAGTCATTGAAGTGATCTCAGAATTATAATGCTCAATAATTCAAACACTTTCAGCTGTTAACATTTTAAATGCAATGAAATATATACATCTCTATATATGCATTATTATCATAATAAAATTGCAAGACACAGTCACACTATCCATGCAATTTAGATAAACAATAAATACTCATTACTTCACATTTCATGCAATCTCTGTCCTTCCACAGAGCACTCTGGTAGCCCATCATCATGTCTACCTTCTCTATGCAATCATTTTTCCTGCATTCACAGCAGCTCATGAAATGGTCTCAGGATTAACAATAGTCCACCATTTTATCTATTATCTAACTACATTGGAACATATATATGTCACACCCATGCATTCACATAATGCATCTCAACATGTGCACCCATACATATGCATGCACATTCACAACATTTACATAATCTTTTAATGTGCATTCACTCAATGCATAACCCCTCAATACAACCTTGCATTAATCCATGAATACTAGGCATTCCAACACATTATGGCCTAACCATGCCTATATCATATGGCATACACTACAACAGGACCATAAGTCATCACTTGCTTTGGTTGTTAAACTCATAACCATCATACACAAATGGTATGATATAATTTCATATGAATGCATTGAGGTTTCTAAGAAACCATAGGGTGTAAGGCTCCTTGCCTTCACTTACCCACACCTGACCATACTTGGTAGGTTGGCATTCACCTTTAGGCACTCAATACCACATGCAAACCAAATCAACATAGTTTAAACATAGTTGAAGGGATCTTACCAAATCCTCTTTCAACATTCATGCAATTAAGCATAATTAACCATTACCTACATGGCTGTTATTAACATCGCTTGATGTTACCTGATCAGTTGGCGTCTTACCAATGCTACACAGTCCTTTTTCCAACCTCATGATCATAGATTTGTTGCACCATCCTTTCCTCATAAGGTTTTTGGTCATATGCAACAACATCATCCACATCCTTAGCCATGCTTCGGTTGTCTTTGGTCCTACAACCAATGCGAACACGACCAATTATTAGCAACCACCATAATCATCTTAAGTGGCTCATTGCATATGCAAAACCTCACTATTTTACCATTATGCATTATCATATAAATGCACAAACATTTTCACAGGCACTGTGCAATGTTTTTTAATATGCCATCTAGTGCATATTCATTTCATCTATCTAATGTATTGCATTTTCAATCATGCTTCTATGGCCTGATTCCCACAACCATTATTAACAACATTAATTGTCATCAACCATGGGAAATACCATTAATGGGCTATCGTATGTGTAACTTCAATACCTTTTTACCCATATGCAACATCATGCTCATGCATAAACACATTTATATGCACTATACAATATCTATTAATTTGCCAACTAGTGCGCATTTACTTTGTCTATATGATCCTTTGCATTTTCAGCATTCCTATGCCATAGTTTTTATGCATATAAAACTTGTAAAATACAAAATCAATAGTAAGAGAGGAGTTCGGGAATTACCCATTTCCAATTTCCTCATTGTAGCATGGGGTTTCCTCTTCCACATCATAGCTGATCCAATTTCATGGGCTTTCCTACCAAGCACACAATCATTAGCTATGATCTTCTCACGAATTAGCAATTCAATATATACATACGTGTCTAACATTCATTCTTACTATTTTGCAAACATGCAATACTTATGTTATAAACATAATTATTTTAAGGTAAGAGATTTCCCTTTCATCACATTGCCTTACTGCTCCCATTTCTCTTTTGCAACGCATATTAAAGCCAATTACTTTTAATAAGGCCTCCACAACCTTCTATGCAATCCCTGCTCCTCATCCCAATCCTAGAGAATGCACTTCACACTTTTAGAGACTGTCTCCGAGGGACAATGGGGGTCAAGGGGGCTTTCCCCTTTGTGGCTCGCCACTGCAGGGCAGGTTGAGGGCAGTGCCCTCGTTTTTTTTTTTTTTTTTTGTAAATCCTTCGATTTCGCGCAATCTGGTGCATAAGTTCCATGGCATTTTTCAACTTTCGGCACCTGAAAAAATCTCCCTGGAAAACAACTGAAATTATTTGTTTCGGAGCAACTCACCAAGTTCTTCCGACCTGTTGTGGAGCAACTCGTCAAGTTCTTCCAGTCGGCGAACTCACCTGTCTTTTCCGACTTGTTGCGGAGAAACTCACCGAGTTCTTTCGTCGTTTCAGACCAACTTTCCAAGTTCTTCCGCCGAAAAAACTTAGAAATTTTTATTGAAATTTTTCAGACCAGCTCGCCGAGTCCTTTCGCCATTGCGGACCAACTCGCTGAGTTATTCCTCTGTTGCGGACCAACTTGCCGAGTTCTTCCGCCGAAAACACTTATAAATTTTTTTGAAATTTTTCGGACCAACTCGCCGAGTCCTTCCATCGTTGCGGAGCAACTCGCTGAGTTCTTTTACTGTTGTGGACCAACTTGCCGAATCTGTCCCCGAAAGACACTTAGAAAAAATTTTCGGACCAACTTTCCGAGTCCTTCCATCATTGCGAACCAACTCACCGAGTTCTTCCGGTCGAAAACTCAGTTTTCCCTTCCAATCTGTTTCGTCCCAAAACTCATAACTTTCCATCGGGATTTTCCTTCTTTTTCGGTGAACTTATTGATTTTCTACCGGTTCATTGCGGAGCAACTCGCCAAGTTTCGCCGCCAACTTCAGCGCAAACTCACTAGTTCTAGCCGGCAACTTCAGCGCAACTCAGTGAGGTTCGCTGAAACACGTCGGCTCAACTCCACGAGACTCGCCGAAACAGTTAGGCAAAACACTTAGAATTTTTTTAAAAAATCTTGAAATTTTGAAACTTTTCTTAATAGTTTGTGCTCAGTAGGAAGCATACTTACCTTTGTAACTGTGATAGGTATCCCATGAAGGCCCAATGTTGCAACCAACAGCTCTGATACCAAATTTAATGTACCCACGCCCTTGGACCCAATGCAAGGAAGGGAACATGGCACTAAAATATGGGCTTTTACATATGCTCAGTCCATTCATTAGGTTCATACACATAAAATCGATAGTGTGCAGATGTAAATAAAAAAAATATGCACAGCGGAAATAAACTCATCCACACACATATTTTCATATGCACTCAATATATCAATAACAGTCATTAATCTAAACACTGCAGAAGTAAAACACAACAAAATACTCATCTTGGTGTAAGGCTGTCCCAAACAACTAGCTATGTTGCTGCAACGTTCCTCCCAACCATAGGTCTCTGCCCAGCCTGTATTATTTCAGCACTCAGAGACCACCCCCGAGATGGGCATGATTTCTACAAGGAAAAGAGGACATTCCAGCTCACGCATAGCCAATTGGTCATTTCATCTCAGCCAAGCCAGTCCATAGCTGGGTTTATCAGGCTACATTTGAACCCTGGGTGCTTGCACTCAAGCTCAAGCCAAAGCAATAGATACCCATAACCCATACCCCAACATACTCTTTTATCACACAACAAGCACAACATTGGGCATGGATACACATTTTAAACAATGGGATTTACGAATAAGATGGCCATGGGTATTCCAAAAAATGTTTCCAACCAAAAACAGATTATGGGATGGGGCAAACAACCACAGGGAGTAAAATGATTTCTTCCCCAAATATCTCAGCATTCAACATCCCAAAACGGTCTCTATTGAACCCCAGTTTGATTTCCCCTTCTTCCCCACTAGTATACAACAAAAAAGCCCTTCTCCCAGCTGAGGATCAAGGAAAACCATAAAAACATGGCTGAAAAACGCTCAGGTAGCTCCCAACTCGTGAGGGAGAGGAACTCCTTGATGGAATAATGGCTTGGGGAGCAATTCATGGTTCTTTTCTTGCCCAAGAAGCAAAACATGCTTTCCCATGCAGGGTGGCTTTCCCATACTCGAATTTGGACAGCCATACCTCTCATTCCCCAAGGCATTAACTACCTCAACCAACTCTTGGGAGAAATTAATGACTGGGTACAAAATCCAACATGGGTAGTTGAGGGTTTGATGGGTTCTATCATTGACACTTGGCTTGACTTGGTTGGCTCAAGGGTTTGAATGTTTTCCCTCCCAATTCCTTGTAAAATCATGCCCCCATCTCTTTGTTGCATTGCATAGCTAGTTGTGGGTATTTTTATTAAAATGCATATTGCATGATGTTAAAATTCCAATGTGCTTGACTAGCACGCAAACTGTATGCATCAATAAATCGACGGCGGGGCCTTAGCCATGAGCTCCTCACCATGATTTTATAACAATATTACATCATTTACATTTTAATATAATGGGGTCAAAATTGGGACATTACACTCATTTTGGGAAAGATTGGACTGTAAGGGAAATTCCCCTTGTTCACGTCCTTCTTCAAATCTTAATTCTTCTTTAATCTTTTCATCATTATCCAGGTTTGATAACTTTCCAGACATCTTAAGATTGTCTTCAACCTCCAATGCATCAATGAACATATGCTGCAAATTGGAAGACCTTCTCTCCAAAAGATGAAAAGATAAATCAGGAGGAAAAACATATGCGTAGTATAATTTAGCAGCATTCTCTAGGGGCTGAATTTCCTTGGGCATGTCATAATAGAAGCTTGCAAACCTCCTGTTAAAACTAGACATGGTCTCATCTTCTTGCCTTCTCATGGAGTAAAACTCTGAAAGAACTAGGTCCCATGGCCTTCTTTTGCCCCAAAATCCCAAAAAGGCATCAAAGAACTCTCCCCAGGTATCAATAGACTCAGGGTGCAAATGGTTAAACCATCTCTTCACATCTCCTTGAAGGGATTTGGAAAAAGCCCTCATACAAACATCATCATGTCATATTTCAAAAAGGTCCAGGAAATGTTCGAAGCCTTGAAGGTGTTTCTCAGCAGTAAGACTTTCGGATCCTCCATCAAAGACATGGAGGTATTTATGGTGCTTGGGAGGGAAATCATGAAGAACAAGGGGCAGCTTTAAAGGGCTATATCTCTGCCGAGATTTGGAAAGCAAAGGAGTATGTGAGGGGGGGATATCATTGGTCTTACTCTCGGGGAATTCATAAGGCCGGTTATGGTTCATACATGGTTTAGAAGAAGGGATGGGATCATCTCTAGGGGTGAAAGGAGGATGTACATTTTCAAAATCTAGTGAAGGATATACAAAAGAGGCTCTCTCATGACTTAGAGCTCTTCGTTGAGACATGAAATTTTTGATATATATACATAAGGGAAAAAGGAGACCAATACAGAAGAACAAGACCTCTTTGAAGAGATTGATACTTTGATACCTGGACCTTGATTCTTCCATGTCTAAGGAAATTGAGCTCATTCTCCATTGGAGTCTGCAGATTGAACTTGAATAATGAGAGGAGTCGCCAAGTGGATAATATGCAACCCCTCTGATGTCTGACTGTTGTCCACCATCAATGATCAGATCTGAAACTTTGTCGTTCTACCAGGGATGATAAGATAATCATTCCCCGGTAGCGGCGCCAATTTGTTAACACCCAAACGTACCTCCGGGTTGTGGAGAGGTAGAATCGGGGTAACCACTAACCACTTTAGCTTGTGCTACTGACCCAACACAAATAGAGAGGGATCTCTCTATATTCATAAAATACTGAAAACACTTCAAGATTTTTGTAATGATAAACATACAACATTATGCAGGAGATTGAAAAATGATCAATGAGGAACACACAGCCTTCCAATCCAAGATATTCAATCAAAACATATACAGAAGGTCATATTTCTGATGGGACAAATTGTGTGAAAGTGTTGGAGGGATAATCACAAGGAAAAAACGTTGGGAGATGGAGTCAAGGCGTTACACATAAATCAGATAATAGAGTCGTACTGTGAACTATTAGAATAAAGGCAAGGTAGCCACTCTCTTGCCATCTTAATGTTATTTTCTGGTGGTAAAAAAAGAAAATAAGAACAGACCATTGATATGAGCATCCAACAAAGATGAATTTGATATCAACTTTAGTAGCAATATTGAGTGAATACCTGAGATAATAACTGGAGCTTGTTTCCAAGAATTCTAAGCTATTATACACTGATCTTAGATATGAAAGAAAAACATAATGTAAATGCATAATAGGAAGCACGAGCACATAAAGAGGAAAGGAAAAAACTGACTACAAGTAAAGCGACACATGAATCTCTGTAAAACAGTCTACCATAGGCACTGCACATTGTATTAATATAAAAGTCTCAAAACCGGGCTCGCCCATCAGGCCTTAGCCAAAGGATTTTCCAACCCTTATTTCTTCTATTACAATGCTTTTATAGGCCCTCAGCCTAGAATTGGTCCTTAGGAAACAATTAAAATTATGCTGCCACCTTGACTGACCCAAAATCGAGAAATATTACCTACATATCAAGTTCAAAATAGACTGATTAAGACAGGAAACAGAAATACCATGAGCAGGATGCCACCCTACTCCTGAGCCTTTAATTGGCCTTGCGAATCAAAGAAGTCTTCCACTTTCAAAGAGTCATCTTCCTTCGATTCTTCAATCGGAGGGGGAGGTGTTGCTTCCTCAGTGGGGATCACAAAATCCTTGAGAATCTTCGTGTCCTGTTGGATGTCTCTCTCCTCTTCAGGAGTCTTCTCCTTTCCTCGACGTCGAACTCTTTTGTACACCTGTCGCCCTTCGGGCTCTTCATCTTCACTGGTGGTGCTAGATTCCACGTGGTCAAATACCACAGGAGACGTAGGAGCATGTTCTTCTTCCACCTATGACCACGCCTGCTCGAGCATAAAAACAACTTCGGATTCCTGCTCCTTTTCCATTACCGATCTCTAACTAAAAGCTATCCGAGTTGCCAAGTGCTCCACCTTTTCCATACATTGATCTTGAACAGGGGATGCAAGGACCATATCCATAACTGTCGTGATGATGACAGCAGCTATGTGTGGTCACATTCACCATGATGACCTGATCGAGACTTCTAGTCGAGCAACAATGATGCCCAAGGCTCGAGCTGACGTGAAAAACGCTTGGAAAGGATCTCCAGATAGACGGATAAGTATATGACGGCGCTGAGGTGGCATCCATCATATTTGCAATCATTTTGGTGGCAGTAGAGATTCCTTTGATCCGCCTATCCACCTGGTCTTATCTACACCATAAATCTCCACCTCATTTCCCTCTCAACCATCGAATGGCGCGGGTCATACCCTAACTTTGTTGGTTTGCGCCTCTGACAGATTGAGGGCATGCTTAAAGAAACTAGTTGTACATAACCTCCCTTGCTTCCATCTATGGGATGATCACTTCTGACACTGGATTTGAATTCCAAGTCGAGGTTAAGATAGGTGGACAAACAAAGTTTTGGGGGTTCCCGGGGGAGACTGTCCATATGCAGAGATAACAGATTTTTTTGGAAAAATTCTCGGATTAGGGTATTTAGGACGCAGGGGTTCCGAAAAACCACCGACGAATGAGGGAATTTCTGTGCAAACAACCCTAACTCTGGGGAGTCCATATTGATCTGCTTCACACCATGACATAGGTCTGGGGGAGGGCACCATCTGGCATATGCAAAAAGGGGTAGAAAACAATTGCAACACTCTATGCGCACCCAAAACCCTCTTCCAACAAACCTTCATCCTTCTCTTAATTGCAGGTATAGATAGCTAAAACTCTGTAACAAATACCTCGAAACCCCTATCTCCTAGGGAAAATTTTACCCCTGAAATTACCAGAAACCAGTTCTTCCTCCATTCTATCGTTATAAACAGGCTTAAGTTTGCAAAGAACTGCGGTTATGGGGTCCTACCTGTCACTGAAAGTCCTTAGAATGAATCTTCCCATCATCTTCTTCGTCTTCCACACACCCGGAAACTTCCGACCCCGACAGCTCCAAGATGCAAATGTCAACTCTACACATGCGCCTTTATATATAACCTTACTCTCTTTAAACTTTGGTCTTCTTTTCCAGCTGTCCAAGTTTTTCATCCATCAATCCCTTGTGCAATGATCTCAACCGTCCAGATATGATCCCCTTTAACTGATTTGACAACCCCTTACATCCACCATCGGATTGTCCCTTTGCTATGATCTTTACCGTCCATCCATTAGTGCCATATCTCAACACAGTGGTGTCGCATTTCCACAAACCGACTTTGCATTACTGCTCACCCTCCTTCATCACAACCATCCTCTCCTTTACCTAGAGCGCATCTCCCTGATGTGATGATCAACGAGGACCATCGATCTTCTCGAGCTATATATCCATGGTGGGGATTTGTAACACGCTTAACCATTGGGTCACTTCCCGCTAGTGGGGTCCTCACCATTATCATCCGCGCACTGCTAACTTCCATCGCCGTCGATTTTATCCCTTTTTCAACCCGAACCATTGATCTCAGGAGAATTGATCGGAGAACACCAACCCCAGTCCTGAACCCTCAGATCTTTGACAATGAATCTCAGCCATTGATCACTAGCACACCATCTCCCGCCTTAGTGGTGTCGCATGCACCGGAGGTGGTTTTGCATACCACTTATGCCGCTTGCGACGCGCCCTCAGCTCGACACCTGTCCGCCGGTAATATCCATCGCGACCACCTTTTATGATCATTTCCCGCGCGCTTTGGCCATGCGACAATCAACGAGGGCCATTGATCTCCCTTTCGCGCCCATCCAATGGTGGAAACCTGTGTGATGGTTAACCTTTGAAATTGTATTTTTGGACTATAGACCTTTACCTCCTTTTGCTGCGTTTTTTGCATTTTCTTTTGGGTCCTCTTTGGTTTTCTTGTATTCAACACCCTGAAACCCACTTTTCTCATACCTTAGCACCTAGCCATGGAAAATGAGGTGATTTCATGCCTTCTTCAGGGGAATTTTTGAGATACCCCTCTATTCCACCTCCATACTTATGCTGTAGAAATCAGGTGCTAACACCCTCCAAATGATTGATAATCAAAAGCAAGTGTTAGTCTTGGGTCATATTAGAGTTTGTCTAAATAGATGATGTGGCTATAAAAATAGGAATTCAAGGTGCCTCTATTCCTTTTATCATCATACTTAGAGAGGGTGATCTTTGTGTCTAGTTATAATATAGACAAATGGGTTTTTTGAAAAGAAATCCCTATTGCAACTTGATGTTGTCTAGATTTAATGTGGTGCAGGAAGAATTAACCTATTCAATGGAGGTTTCTTTGTGAGGGACCATGAGGGATTCTTGGTGGTTAAAACAACAAACAAGATAGCCCAATAAAACCAATAGCTTAGTTGAAGAGGTGTTGAAGTGAGATTCCAAATAAGAAAAAAACCTAATGGATAAGGTAGGGAATTTACATACGGTGAAAAAGAGATAAAATATTGGAGAATCAAGGATCGGTGTTAAGATAGAGGGATGTGAGAAGTTAAAACGTTAGAAAAATTATTAAATGCAAATATTGAACAAAAAATCGAGAGAATGAGATTTGGTGGGGCTAGGCTATCATGGACCAAATATGATCAAAATCCTCTTTCCTAAGAAATGATTCAACTTTAGTGTGGAATCAAATTAGGGGAGAGCCTCATAGCATGTGTAGATGTAGATCTAGGTCAGAGGGAACACTTAGGTGAGCCAGATCTAAAATTTTGCTTATGTGAGTTGTTCAAGTTAAGTGAGGAATTGATCCTAAGACAAACTAAATAAGATAATGTCCATATATACTCTAATACCAATTGATACATTTTCATACTTCTTAACCTACACAAACCTTATGTTAGAGGTTAAGTGCACCAACCTTAAGAAGAGATCTAGTCCAAAAATAAACTATAATAAGATCAACAAGTAATAATAAAGATATAACTAGATATTCTTAGGAAAAAAAGGCTACTTCACTTAGCCTGAAGGCTAGAAGATGCATCTATGTGAATACATGCAACAAATCATGTCAAACAAAAAACTAGAAATAAGGAGAATCCCTCAAATGGCTAGCTCAATGAGCTGGAAAGTGGTGGGAAACTGAGCACATCCTCCTTGGGAAGGATTCCCAAGATGTTTAGCTTGATCAACTAGGTTGAATATGGTGTTTGTGTAGGGTGAAACCTCCTTGGGGAGGTTATAGGGGAATCTATCTACATGTATCATAGATTTAGCTTAATCACCTTCTTATAGTATTTTAATGTTCCCTTATCCTCTTTATTCTTTATCACACCACAATTTATCCTTAGATTTATACATAATAATATTTTTAATATTATCAATATTATAGAGAGTGACCTCTTCCTCAATTCTCCAACTATTTAGCCAAGACTTGAGATATTTATGCCAACCCTATTTGAGCCTTAGGTGGTTTTGACTAGAGCTTGAGGAAATCTTAGGAAGCCTCTTGTGTTCCATGTCATTTATCTTGTTCTTGTACATTAAGTACTAGGTCATAATCATGCTCCCAATGGGGAAAAGACTCCTATGAGGAGGATAGGATAGGGCATAATGCCTTGCATTTTAGAGCTATAAGTTATGAAATGATTTTGAATTTGTTCAAATGATCTTGCTCCACGATTATCTAGAGATGTTTCAGCTCAAAACATCATAACCATATAAAATAGAAAGAGTGATGAAAGCCTCAAATAGGAGTTTATTTTCATCCCGTAGACAAATGTTTGTTGATTTACAATCATGACCAAAATAAACTTTCCACACTCCATTTATCCCTTTCTCAATGTTATAGATCTAGTTAAGCCTCTGATGAAGATTGATTATTTAAGATATTTGTATGAAGTCACTTCCTCCAAGTTGTTGTGTTCATACACGAAAGTATCATGATATATTTTTGGATTTGATTATCATAACCTTATTGTCACTGTTAACATTGATACGTGTACTAGAGAAAAAAATCCTTGCAGATTCCTAGTTGTTTGTCTAGATCATAGGAACACTTCACCATAAAAACAATGTATTAGCATAAAAAGAAATATGATTACTATTCCAACAAAATCTTGCTGGCACAACATGCTTCTTTTGTAATATCTCGATTTTGACCCTATTGCATTAAAATTGTAAATGATGTAAATATCGTTATTTAATCATGGTGAGGAGCTCAAGGCCAAGGCCCCGCCATCGATTTGGCGTTTTATGTATCGACAATTAAAAAATAGATGCCTATGGTTCTTGTGCTGGACATGCACAATGTAAATTAAGACATCATGTAAATACGAATTTTAATAAAATACCCACAACTAGCTATGCAATGCAACAAAGAGATGGGGGTATGATTTTTATAAGGAATAGGGAGGGAAATTATTCAAACCCTTGAGCCAATAATGTTAAGCCAAATTTCATGAGAAAACCCATAAACCACCAACTACCCATCTTGACTTATGCACCCAATCATTTAATTCTTCCAAGAGTTGGTTGAGGTAGTTAATGCCTTAGGAATGAAGAGGTATGGTAGCCAATTTCGTGCATGGGCAAGCCATCAACCTAGGAATTTGTATTTTTGCTTCTTGGGAAAGAAAACACCCACGAATTGCCTTCCCAAGCCATTATTCATTATAGGACTTCACTCTCTCACATTTTTGGAGCTTGTTGGGCATTTCTCTCAGGAAGTATGCTGTAAATTCACTGGTTTTCAAGCTGAGAGTCCCGTTTTTGTGATGGATGGACTGTGGGGAAAGAAGAGAATCCATTGGGAAGCTCAATAGATAAGTTTTGATAGCTTCTTGTTTCCATTATTGTTGTAAAAACGTTTTTGAATTTCCAGATTTGGTTTTCATTTGTGGAAAAATCATTTTTGTGAACCCAGTTGTTATCTCCTACCTCAGAAATCGTTTTTGAATGTTTCCATCAATTGTGTGACTGCTTATATGTCAATTTTGGGTGCTAACCTATCACGGTTTTGCCCAAAATTCGTTTGGTTCCTTACTGCCAGTTAATGACTGTGTGAAGGCCGTTTTGAGAGCTTCCGTCTATCATATAAATGACTCGAATTGTTCGAATGCTTACATCAAATTGTATGACTGTGTAGAGACTGAATTCGAGTCCAACTATTGTGGTTTTTGGACATTGGAATTGTGATCTCCATGTAGCTCCTAAGAATTCCTCATTTACCTGGAATTTCGTATGTATAACCATGAGTAGAGAAGGGGATTGGATGTAGCATGATAAACCTAGTGAAGGATGTAATGTCATTGGGGATGCTAGGGCTTTGGTAATCTTTCTATGCACACCCTGAATAGCATGAGAAGAGAAGGCGCGGCCTGAGGGACTGTTGAGCAGTGAAGGGGTTACCTTCCTTGTGTTGGGTGTGTAGGTATTGTGGATGTCAAGTTGGCTGAGTCCCGTAGAGGTTCCTGAGCTTGATGTTGAGCCTACTAGATTAGCTATCCTCCCTTTGCCTTAACAGCCTGATAAACCCAACTGTGGATTGGCTTGGCTGATTTTGGTGTATTTTGGTTATGTGCGAGTCTGTTGTCCCCTTTTTCTTGTAGAAATCATGCCCAGCTCGGGGGTGGCAGTTGTGCTGAGAGATTGATGAGCACAATTGGCCTATGGTTGGGTGGAACGTTGTAGTTTCATAGCCAGTTGCTCGGGACTACTTTGTTTTAAGATAAGTACTCTCTTGTGTTAACTCTGCAATGTATTTCTTTGATGTTTACCATGAATATCTTGAATGTATGTTAGATATGTAGATGATTTTAATTCCACTGTGTTTCTACAATATGCATATGTATATGACTTTTATTAACAATGAGTTTTACTTAATAATCATGGGGCTAGATGCCTAGTTTTGGTGCCATGTTCTCTCCCTGGCTCAGTTTGATGGGAGGGGCCATGACATCTCCCAAACACATGTCTAGCTTGTTGATGTATATACCAACAATGGTAGAGGATAGAGGACAACCTTGCTTAAATCCTATGTTATAGTTAATTTATTTTAACCAACCCTTAGTGTTTCTAAAATTGGCAATTGCATTCTCACACAACCTTATTGTTGTAGCTCTCAACTCAAAAGGAATTTGATCTGTTCTAATCTATTCCAAAGGTTAGGTCCAAACATTGTATCAAATGCTTTTCTAAAGACAATGAAGCATCACAGGAGATTGATTTTTATTACTGTGGCATTCCTTCAAGGTGATAGTTCAGAGTTGAATGATAACTCCTAAACTTTGCTTGTCCTTTAGCCATTCCCCTCTATGCTGACATTTTCCCAAAATAATTTCATATAACTTGGTTAAAATATGGTTAATCATAATGGTCCTATAATTAGAGGGGTTATTTTTATCTTTTCTTTTAAAAATAGGGATCATGATGCTTTGATTCCATGATTTAGATTGAAGAGCTTGTGAATGTGAGGGATCAAGATGTGCCCTCCAATTTTTAGGATTTTAGGTTTTTCTTTAGTGAGTAGCTTAACCTCAAACTTTGTCTTCTAAAGAAAAAACTTATTCCTATGTAAAATGGGTTTAAATGTTGTCACTACATAAAATCCTTTTATGGTAGAAATTCTTGTCACTCAAATAAATGATATTGTTCTCTTTAGTTTTATGACTTAGAACTTCATCCAAAATTTCTTAGGATCTAGCTTGGAGAGGTAAAAACCGAGTCTTGCTTTCTATTTATATGGTACCTTTTCTTCTTCTTTTAATTAGGACTTTGTACCTATTTAACCTGTGAGACTTTATGGATTAGGTAAAACCATCTTAAAGACTCTTTTAACAATTTTTACATCAATAGGTGTTTTTATTTTAGAATTTGGGGTGGACTAGAGCCTATGCTTTTCCTAGATTGCACAAGGATGAGACAAGTGTATTCTTCAGATTGATTTTATGGGAGTCATTAGAAAGTCGAAATAAACAATTATAAAAAAAAGAGTATAAAAAATAAGTGATAGTTATGTTGGATAAGTGGTAACTCATGCATGGATAGCTTGTGGCACTTAGCTTGTAACCTATGGCTAGTACATGCTTTATCATACTAAGGGTTAGTCATTCTATTTTTTTTTTACACCACACTTCTATAAAAAAAACATATACATAGCAGTAAAAATAAAGAGTAGTTATAAAATTATAATGGAAATCTTTGATATTCTCATTTTATTAATTCATTATTTAAAACCTTTCAGTAAAAACATTATAAAATACTTTAGATTTTACTATTTACTACAACTCTCTCTCTTCTATGGGGCTTTTATGCAGGACATTGTTTAGAATTGGGGTTAAAAGTTCAGGATTTACAACACTTTTACAGAGTAGCAAAATTCCAATTATACTATGCATATTGAGTAACGGCCCTGATATGATCATGACGGGGCACCAACTTCAGAACTCTAAAGCTCTCCTCTATCTTTTATGCATTACATTGTTTAGAATTATGGGTAAAATGTTCATGATGTACAACACTATTACTAAGTAGCAAAATTCCGATTATACTATGCATATTGAGTAACGGCCCTGATATGATCGTGACGGGGCACAGTCGTCTTTCTCAGAAGGTTCAATTCTGAACTCTAGAACTCTCTTCTATGCTTTTATGCATAACATTGTTTAGAATTAGGGTTAAAAGTTTTATGCATGACATTGTTTAGAATTAGGGTTAAAAGTTCCTGATGTACAACACTATTACAAAGTAGCAAAATTCCAATTATACTATGCATATATTATTGAGTAACGGCCCTGGTATGATCGTGACAGGGCACAATCATCTTTCTCAGAAGGTACGCTGATTGAATGGGATGATCAGAACAGTCTGTATTTTTGTGATTTGTGTCATATCCTTGCGTTTTGATAGATCAAATGAGCGACCCAGGGCATTGAGCAAAAGGAACGTGTCTTGGTCAATCCATACCATTCGACAGAAATAGTTATATTGGAAAGCCACATCTCAACATCCAAGAAAAGACTGCACAATCCCTAACCCAATCCTTCACATATACGGAAACCTTTCTCTTTAAAGCAACCAGGGCCTACACCGACTGTAAACATCTCCATGCCCATTAGTGATCAAATTAGAAGGGCGGGTCTTAATTTCAATTAGAAGGGCATTTGTCTTTGAGCCATTCAAAGATCAAAGATTAAGGGAAATATAAATAATTGTATTTCACGTGACAAGTATAAATTAATTAAACTAATTAAACTCTTTTCCTAAAAATGTAAAAAATAAATATTGCTTATCCAATTTTTTACAATTTTAAACAATTGAGCACTCCTTAATATCTACATCAAAAAATGGTATCTTTTTCAATAAAACGTAATTTGAACACATTACAACTATTCTTTTGTATTTTTTCATGTTGGCTCCACTTCATTATACATAAAAACTACTTAGACTATGCAATAACCATATTGGGGCATCCTCATGATCTTATGCATAGTGCAGGAAGTTGTAACTAGATATAGTCTTAAAATAAAACTAGAACTATGAGAAAATTACTCACTGTTAACTGTGTACAAAGGCAAGTCATTGAGCAAAATGAGGCTATAATAAACCTACAACCAAAAAATGCATATAAAACCAACCAAATACTTAATTCAAACCAGAGAGAGGGCAGCCATTCAAGCATGAGAGATGTAAGAATGATGGGCATTGGGTGCCTAAGAATAGATAATACATAGCTCATAAAGCATTAAAAAAATCCTCCATACCAAGCAAGTTAGCAAAGCTAGCATCATAGGGGTTGGGGCATCAAATTTTGTTGTTCAACACTTGTCATGACAACATACATGTATAGGATGGAGGGGAAATTGAATCAAACCTAGGTGAATTGGAGCCTTGCAACTCCCTGCATGTTTGAGTCTCGACAATCTACCTTTTAAATTGAACCAAAACACCAAAGGGAGTTTGTTAATGGCTCAATTTGAGAAAATTCTAAATGTGAGTAATTAAGTGCTAGAAGTTCTAAAATTTGTTTTGTTTTGTACCAATCCATGATTAGGTGAATTCGCTATTACTGACATAATATTTAAGTTATTTAATTAAAATAATTAATGTATCTACCTCTATGTTGAAACCATTTTCAATGTTGATGCAAGCCACTAGGTCCTCCTTATTGTCTTACCAAAATGCATGAGAATGAGGAAGAAGACTTAAAATTATGGACTTCACCTTCAAATAGTGCCTTCTAATCACATTGACAAGGAGTGATAACAAGATCACAACAATCCAATGTGTCAAATCTCAGTTGATAGTGTCAATTAAAGACTTATATGGTAAATTTAATATAAGACTTCCTTAAATAGTTGTCTCTTACTCTTTGCTTCTTGACACATTTGATATTTTATGGTTGTCTCTATGCCTTGACCCAATTGATATTATAAGGTGAGGATGTGCATGCATAATAATCCTTACTTATGACTATGAGATGAGGATTTAAAGAGAAGAAGATGTAAAGAAAAGTAATTTTTATAGGTATTTTGGTGGCGAGTGTTGAAGGCAAATGTGGTGAGAAACCACATTTATTTAGAAGGACATAGGGAGATTACATCATGATCATGCCACCCATAAAATTGAAGACTATTCCTAAGCCAAATATTGTTTTATTTTTTTAAATTTTATTAATAACCACTGTGGTGCTTTGGTCCAAATGTATTTTCTAACTCATTGTTTCTCCATATCATGTGCCGAGTGCCACCTTTCTTTATCAATGCATAAATCGACCTATGTGCGGTTTGTGGTCCTAGCTGTATGCCATTATTTGTAGTTGCATGCCATTGAGTGTTGTTTAGAGTTGCTCTAAGTTTGTGACATTCATGCAAGAAATGAAGTCTTGTAGAGGAGGACTCATCATTAAATGGCCATTTGAATTTCATTTTGACAAAAAATGAGTGGACATTGGTAACCGGGTTCACATTGGTAGTAGGAACAAAGTTTCGGGTTCCTTTTGGGCCTAGTAGTAGACTAGTATTGGTTCTCTCTTGTTACATCCGTCGGTGACACATTGTCACACCTTAGCTCTATGTCAGAAATGACTCAAGAATCAGATTCATATCACGATGAGTGTGATTATAATTTATGATATTTCCAATATTTTGAACAACGATCGAATTTTATAGCATATGAATTTCAATATATAAATTGAAATTTATATGGATGGGTAATTTCAAATGTTTCCCTTCTTTTGAAATATTGATATAAATTATATCCTTAATTGAAAGAGTAAAATTTAGATATTTTTTTTAAGGGCAATTTTAACTTTACTCTAGGAAGGGCTAGAACCCTATGGAAGGGCGGGGAAGGGTTCAATTTTGAACGCTCGCCCAAGTTCAAAGTTTTACCGTAATAGTATTCAAAGGAAAATAGAGGTACAAGAACTATAAAAACCTGACGACTCCCCAACGAAAATATCTCGAAATGGTTTCTTGCATGTGTATGTTGCGTCCCCGTTGTTGATAGGATTTGATTAGTGTCACAAATCATGAATTTTGTGAGGTTCTACAAGGGGTTGCTTGATTTAGCTGGAGCAAGCTTGCATTTGATGAAGAATATCCTGGCTATGCCTCTGGGTTTTGCTGTTTTTGTAGCTGCTGCTGTCTGTGTAACTCTAGCCATGACTAAGGTAGGTATTCATGGGTTCGGAATGAACAGGAGGGAATTGAAGGCCACCGGGGTTTTTGGATCGGTGTGCAGCGCGACGTTGTATCCAGACGTCTGCGTTTCGACTTTCTTAGCACACCCAGAATCCACCAGACATGCAAGCTCCAAGGAGCTCGCTACGATTGCTGTGAAGGTAGCCCTGGACGAAGTCAAAATTCTCTCCGCCGCTTTGGCTTCTGAGATGAGTCGGCAACCGGCGGGCCAAAGTAACCTATCCGCCATTGAAGATTGCATGGAGCTCTTCGAATATAGTTTCCGTCAGCTTAATGACTCTGTCAGATCTCTACAGAGCCCAGAATGTAGAAGGAAGGAGGTCGAAGACGTCCAGACATGGCTGAGCGCGTCTCTTACCAATCAGGAGACTTGCATAGAAGGAGTAAACGGGCGTAATTACGAGAATTCTCTGGTACTGGAAGCCGCACTTCGGAAAATTTCGAAGCTCGTGAGCAATTCTCTTGCAATGATGAAGAGTATTTCTTCGGCTCGGGATCAATCTGTAAGCTCTCCAGCAGGCAATGGCCGACGTCTGTTGAACGATCCTGTTGTGCCCTCTGCCAGCGAATTGTTTTCAGTCAAGAACAGTTTCCCTTCGTGGCTCTCTGCAGCCGATCGCCGGCTTCTTCGGGCCTCCCCGGGCGGCATAGCAGCGAACTCAATCGTGGCCCAAGATGGAAGCGGAAATTACAACACTATCACCGAAGCTGTAAACGCCGCTCCCAGTAAAAGTAAGGGGAGATATGTAATCCGTGTGAAGGCGGGAATCTACGACGAGAGGGTTATAGTTTCCAAAGATGGTATCGTGCTCGTAGGAGACGGCAAGTACGCCACAGTCGTTACAGGCAGCAGTTCGGGATCTTCGCTTAAATCTATCTCTAACTTCAGTATGTTCAGTTCAACTACGCCAATCTTAGTTCATACGATGTTTATTTACAGAAATGAAATATTCTACAATTAGCAAAACCACTTACATGTTAGTGAATGTAAATGTAAATATGGTCTGTGAATGTGACTGTTAATAGGTCAAGTTGTCATGAACAGTTTATTATTCATACCTAGCTCTCAGTTATCACACATGTAGACTTACATAATTTTTAGCTCTCAGTTATAACACATGTAAACTTACATAATTTTGATAAGTAGTTTTTATAATTGTTTAAACTTTATTTTGAATTTGAAATGACAATAACATTCCTTATTATTTATTTATCATTAATTAGTTTCATGTATTATTAATTAGTTTGGGGTAGAATAATGGTTGTTGCCCTAGGCTCATTACTTGTAGTTGGATCTTAGCACATTGAAATCTAAAAGTAAGCAATGAACCTGGGGCAACAATCATTGCTCTACTATAAAGTGGTTAATTTTCGACATCCTTCCTTGTTCACCCCAACCAGTCCACAAGGAGGAGGACGATTCTGAGACAATCGCTAGATACCTGGGTGGAGAGCACAAGTATGATAAGTTTGTTTAAGAAGTAGACAGAGGACACATGATGTGTAATCTTGATGATTAAGTTTGTGGCGACAGCAATTCGTGTTGGTTTCCCTTTGAGGCCATTTAGGTGACCTACTGTCCAAGTGTGGAACAATGGGCATGAAGGTGCTAGCTTATTGGTGCCTTGGAAAAGTCTCTTGAGTTCTAGGAGGTGAATTAACAATTTGAAGGTGAAGGTGGTGATTTTTCTTTCAAATTGTTAAAAAACGTTGTATAGCAAATTGAAGTGTGAAAGGAATTGATCATTTTGGGTCAGTCACTTAACTTGTGGTTGGTGAGTATTGATAGGCTATAAGTTAAGTGCCACAACTGTCAATTATCCATGCTTTAGCTATGAGTTATTATATGTAAACTGAACACTTATCTAGCGTCTTCCTTCAATGGTGAACATCCATAAGCCACAAATTAAGTGCCACTAATTGTCCCTTATCCATGTCTCAACCCTGAGTTATCGTATGTAATAAGATATTTGAAAGAAATGTTGACAATACACTTGTCTCATCTTCCTGCAAAAGAACAATTACTCCACCCAAAATTGTAAAATATAAATAGCTAGGTATGTTCATAGAAATGAATTAGTGCCATGCAGTTACATGCATCTACTATACATACTTCATAGAAATTGTATTTACAAAACCATCTGACCTGCTTTGCAGTTGCTACCGGAAAGAGATTCATTGCCAAGGACATGGGGTTTCAGAACACAGCCGGCCCGCACAAGGGCCAAGCCGTGGCTCTTCTGGTAGGATCAGATCAATCGGCCCTGTACCGGTGCAGCATCCAGGGTTACCAAGACACGCTCTTCGCATATACCCAACGACAATTTTACAGAGAATGCGATATCTACGGCAGCGTGGACTTCATATTTGGCAACGCAGCTGCAGTGTTCCAGAGCTGCAACATAATGGCACGCAAGGGGAACGGGGACAAGAGTTTTATCACCGCACAGGGCAGAATGGATCGTAATCAAAACACTGGCTTCTCCATCCATAACTGCAGAGTGACTGCGGCAGATAAGAATCCAGTTCCCACGTACCTTGGAAGACCGTGGAGGAAGTACTCTCGAACGGTCTATATCCATTCACACTTGGACAGTATAATTGCTCCTGCCGGTTGGTACCAGTGGAGTGGAGGGTTTGCATTGAAGACACTGTATTATGGGGAATATATGAACTCTGGCCCCGGTGCCGGCACTGCGAATCGAGTGAATTGGCCTGGTTATCACGTGATCACTTCTCCTGCAGTGGCCTCCCAATTCACTGTAGCTAAATTCTTAACCGGAAATTCATGGCTGCCCTCCACCGGCGTTCCATTCCAATCGGGTCTAACTGCTACCTGAATCATGTTCTCCAGAATAAATTTAATCTTGACGGCGTTAGTGCATTGAAATTGCAAGCGAATCTGCTCGCTTCATATTATAATGACAATAAAAGTGTGTCCGCAATGTTAGTGGTAACTGTAAATTACATTACAGTTACATCATCGCATTGTATTATTGTTTCTTCGAATAAGTGAAAACGACCAACAGTAAAAAGGTGAAATAGATTTCAGAGAACTATGAACTCTCATTGAAAGTCAATTTGCCCGTTGTATTCATGCCCCCTAATTATTAGGGATAGATTTCAGAGAACTATGAACTCTAATTGAAAAGTCAATTTGCCCATTGTATTTATGTCCCTAATAATTGAAGTAATAAAAGTTATTTTTACCGAATTCATGTGTTTACATGTATAGGTGTTTAGATATTATTTGGGATTTTGGTCTTCCTTGATTGGATCAATAAGATTGATTTGAGCTTAACAAGTTTACAATGAGGATTCATAATGTACAATGGGGATTCATTTCATGGTTGTCATATCTTGTTATGCTCAAATGTATATTGATTAAGATTTAAATAAACTAAGTTAGGTGGTGGTTAAGAAAAATGGTATGTTTATTAAATAGTATTTGTTTTATGTTTATATTAATTAGTTTAATGTTTAGCTTTCCCTATCTGTGTTCACCGGCCACTTGTGGCTGTGCTAGTTTAAGTGATCTTGTTTTTCTTTTAATTTTTAGAGATAAACATTAGAAATAAACATTTATAAAATAAATAAATATAAAAAAATTAGGTACCTAATTTGTTTATGACTTAACTTGTGACTTATCGGTATTCACCAACCACAAATTAAGTAGTTGTATTACTTATAATATTTGTGTGAAGGAAATCAAAACATATGTCCAATTTACTTATAAAAAATTCTTTATATTTAATATTTATATAAAAAAATAAAAAAAATCAATATGTATATTTCTACTCAAAAAATTCAAATAAAAAACTTATTACAATAATAATGAAATATTGCATAGCTCTAAATTCTTAAAAAAATGGAGGCAAGTGATGAGTAACATTAATAGTATCAAAAGATTAGTATCAAATATTTCTAGGTATTTGATTTGATTCATAACCAATATAGATCCATCTTAAACCCATATCTATGAAGCACCCAAAGGGATCCAATTTCTTGAGGTGTATTTCTTTTTTTTAAAATTTCAACTCAAGAAATTTGTATTTCTTTTTTTAAATTTAAACTCAAGAAATTTGATCTCTCTTGATTTTGATAGATCAGAGTTTAAGTTTTAAGTTTTTATCTTATAAACGGACATCGATTTTTTAATTACTTTTCATAATATTTTATTTTATGATCCAACATGGATTTTTTTTAATACTTTCCATAATTTTTTATTTTATGAGTGGATATGAATTTATTACTGGCCGATATCATATAATGTATTACCTTTTACTCGTTTTTTTTACAACATCTCCCTCATACTCGTGTGTAACGTTACATGGACACACCTTACAACATCTCCCCCATACTCGGCTATAGAGCACCTAGTTTCACTTGGTGCAATAATAGATAGGTTTAGATTTCCAATGTTACATTTATGATTTGAGCCAATTTATTAAAATTTGTCTCCCAAAATTGTTTGAACTTACATTAAATAGAAAGAGTGCAAGTGAAACCCTTGTTCCACAAATGTTTCATAATCAATCATTGACTTGTTCCATAACCCTAAGGATTCTTATGGTTAATACTTGGCATCAACAAAGCTTTGTTGGATTTATTTTATGATCTCGTGTGCTACATAAACATAAGATAAGAGAAAATATTGAAACAACATTCGATTTCTAGACTACCAAATCAAATACACAAAGAGAGAAGGGAAAATCTTATAAGATGTTGTCAATTAAAACAAGTTATACAACTCGACGAGAACTCGACATTGTTCTAGTTTTTTTGGGGGTCAATTTTAGTAGTTGCTCTATTTCAAAAAGTGTGTATACTGGTAGCACCATTTTTCATTTTGAGCTGTTTTTTTGTGATTTTGAAACTTCTTGGTCATAAGAAAACTATAACTTTTATTTACAAGGGCCATTTTCCAAACTTCACAAAAAAATCTACATTTAATAGCTAGTTATAGTAAAAAAATACACACATTTTTTAATTTTTGTAAGATTTAGAAGCTAGTTAGAACTAAAAATATATGCATTTTCAAAGTTTTTTTATTAAAATTTCATCTTAAAGAAGTAATTTTTTGGCCAAATTTCTAAACATAATGAGAATAAAAAAACATTTCAAACCATTTTTCAATTTATTTTATGCTTTGATGTATAAAAATGATACTCTTTAACAATATTTTCCATAAAGTGATGATTCACATAAACTCAACAAAAAAAGTATACCATATATTTCTAATAGCATATTAAAAACATAACAATTCTTCTCAAAATAAAATCTTCAATTCAAAACATTACAAAAATATCTTATCAAAAATTTGTCAACTTTGACATTTTCCTCAACGATATGAAATTAATCAACAATATCATGCATCTCGAAATCTTCATCGAAATTGACATTTTCTGTTGGTTGGCTCTCTTCTTGGACCTCAATGTATTCTTCCATTGGGTCCTCTACTTTTGTATAATGCCCAAAGTGATCTTTTCCGAATATCCTTTTTAAAGGAGGCTGAGGCTCTTTTGACATCTTTGCCACAAGTGACTCACTAAATTCTCCTTTCTTCATGTTGATGTATTTGTAACTTCGGAAGATATTCACTTGTATATTGTATGTATTACATTTGTACTTTATTGTATCCCCAACGGAGATGTATTATTCCTCCAATTGGAAGTGTCATCATTTGTATTTGCAAGTGTCGCAAGTTATATTGTAAGTGTTGTAACTTATATTTGATGGGTTATTAGACCACCTTAGAGGGGTCGACCTAGTATGGGTTAAAGGGTTATTAGGTCACCCTAGTGGGTTCGACCCAGTGACATGTGGTAATGGGTTATTAGACTCTCCTAAGGGAGGTCGGCCTAGTTAGAGTAAAAGGCAAGTCAAAGTAAAGTATAAATAGAGAGTGTGTCTCTCTCATTTTATTTCATTCACTCACTCATCCAACTCGCATAGTTGAGAGAGAGGAGTGTGCACTAGTGGAGGAGTAGTTGTTGGAGACATATATCTTTTGGGTTTGATCTTTGTGATCTTTGCATTGGTGCTCATTCTATCTTTGAGGAAGTTGTGGGGTTTTTCACCTTCTTGGTTTTCCCCGGTGAAATGCTTTGTGTCTCTTGTCTCTTGTGTTTGATATGCTGTACATGTTATTCTCTTAGTTAAGATCCTAGATTAGATTGAATTAAATGCTGAAAAAATAACATGGTATCAGAGCTAGCCCGAAGGAATGAATTGTATGGCATTTATGACTTGTTTCACTTGCGACAAATTGGAAGCTAGGGCTTGATATAGTAAAAACTAATCATCGTGGAACTTTCGCTATAAATCAATTTTGGCGAAGGTTAAGGATCTGAAAATTTTACAGGACGAAGATGAAATGTTCATGTACCTTGTGTCACAAGGTCAGCCTCAGATTCGTTGTACTTTCTGAGATATGATCCGTACATGTTAGGGTTTCTGCCTCTTCTAGAATGCAACCCTAAACATGTGACCTAGGAACAGAGGTCATATCTCGGGCTAGAAAGCTCCAAATGGAATTCTGCAAAAAGTGGCAGTTAGGGCACGGACTGTAGTTTCACAGGTCCAAGTTTCAGAGGCCGAAGTTGAAACAGTGACACATGGCACGCCGTACAAGTTCGCTATGTTGTTTCATCCCATAAATAGGTCATGTTGCAACACTTAGCATATCTCTGTCATGGAGAATCCATTTGAGGTCAAATCTATGGGGTTGGAAAGATGACAGGTTAGTATACCACAGGATGAAGTTTCAAACCCCGAGGATCTGAAATTTCAGAGATACAGAGTGATTCCATGAAGATGGGTAACTATTTTTGGGCAAATATGACGATGAAAAATGGAAATTTTACCTATGTATTAAATTGAATCCCTCGAAACTCATATTTGCGACATGAATTTTGACATGCGGTTAAAAAATGAAATGTAGAGAATTG
Source organism: Larix kaempferi (assembly GCA_027924585.1). NCBI lineage: Eukaryota > Viridiplantae > Streptophyta > Pinopsida > Pinales > Pinaceae > Larix > Larix kaempferi. The sequence continues at coordinate 5,960,740 of BSBM01000061.1, forward strand.
TGTTGGAATTCCAATGATATTTTTTTCGAAATATACCAATGTCATTTATCGTGTCAAATTTTCATTTAATGAAACGTGTGTACTTAAAAATTTGAAGAGCAATTAACAAGTTGTTTGTGTGTGTGCACAATAATTTAATGTTAAAGTAATAATTTTAAAAAGTCTAATATGTGAACATGATCTAGAGAGAATGCACTAGTGCTTACATATTTTTATTTTATTTTTTCTCGAAAAATTATATTTATTATTATTTTTCGAAACTGACCAATGAATATTTCAGCCGCACTTTGCACACATGTGTGTGTGTGCACCAAATATTTTGATTTTTTACATAATTTGCAAAACTAAAAATACACTTTTGAATATGACACGTTTATCTAGTGCTTGTGTATTTTTTCAAATTTTTTGGATGTGTATTTTGAATGCTGTGGATTTATCTTTGAGCTCAATCGAAGTTGTCTGTAGGGTTTTTTAGGGCAAGTTTTAGTAGAAATTTAAAAACAAAAGACATACGAAGATAAAAATTCATAAATATTATGTATCTAGATAGAGGATTCATTGACGAATCCAATGGTATCAAGTCTGCCCATTAATGTGCATTTAATGATATAGTTTAACCCTTTGGAAGGCAAACAAAATTTTCATTCTGCAGTGAAAAGGGCTCTCGGCCTGTATTTTAGGCCCTCAATCGAGCTATTTGCTCGATCGAGGTATTTAAAATACCTCGATTGAGGGTTTAACAGGACCTCAATCGAGGGTTTTAACTAGACCTCGATTGAGGTATGTTCAAGCCCTCGATCGAGCAAATACCTCGATCGAGGGCCTAAAAGACAAGTCACGGGCCTTTTTTTATATTTTTCAAAAGCTAGATCAAGATTTTGAAAAGGTAGATTGAGGTCTTGTTTCAACCCTAGATCGAGGATTTAATAGCTCGATCAAGGTCTTGTTTCAACCCTCGATTGAGGTCTTTTAAATCCCTCAGTAGAGGTCTTTTAAAACCCTCGATTGAGGTTTTAATTCCTCGATCGAGGTTTTAATTCCTCGATCGAGGTTTTAATTCCTCGATCGAGGGCTTTAAAAGACCTTGATCGAGGGTACGGACCACAAATTTTTGGCACTTCGCTCGCCAAAAATCGTGAACTAGCTTTATGGATCAACCCTACATCAAAAACAATATGGCATATATTTTTGTCAAAACAGAATTAGAATCTGAGCACTTTCATTTTTGATTGTCACTGCTGCGGGAAATTAGGGTTTCTGCAAAAGTTGGAATTTTTGGAATTTGAGACCACGGCTGGATGCTCCGCATCAAAATCGAAATTTAGAGACCATGATCAAATTTTTGGTTGGGTAGAACCCTGGGCTCTATCAAACCCTAGTTCAGGATTTTGACCAAAAAACTAGAAAAACCAGAAAACCAGAATTTGACAGAAGCTGCAGATCCGAAACTCGTAGGTCAATTTTGAGGGGTCAGTTTTTGGAGTTTCCAAAATCTGAGCACACCAGCTTGCTCACCTCAGTCATCTACATCTCCCTGTCCATACAAAAGTTTGAAATTCCAAGTTTGGATTTTTAGGGTTTCTTTGTCAAACCCTAACCAGCTGTAGATCCAGCAAATCAAAGTATATAGGATTGGGATAATCCTAGAAGAGAATGAATTGGACACCTACATAAAGAATTTCTTGTTCCAGAGGGAGATGAGGGTAAGGCCTTACATAAGAAGACTACAAGAAATCCTGATAGGTATGACTTGAGGATATACATGTATGTTTTGAAATCTGTTCATGATTAAGTTTGTCTTCATATTATTGAGGTTAGTACAATCTTGATTAAATTTAGACTTGTATTATCACCTTAGTAAAGGTATGAATACATGTGAATGATATAAGACATTCATTGATTAGGGTTATGACACTTATGATTGTACTAATGCACTGTGGTGTTGTATGAGGATGATGTGGTCTACTAACATGAAAGGTACATCAAGAAAGACAAATCAAGTTCTAGATCAAGAACATATGGCAATGGTGACATGAAGACAAAGACTCATTCAAAGCCATTGATCACATAGAAGCTGTACTTATGAGGTATGTATAATTTGGTTCTACAATGCTTAACTTATGATATATGCAGGTTACTAGCACAAGGTCTCTAAATCATTGAAGAGAACAAAGAAGACATTGATTGGGTATGTTAGACATAACTCACAAACATGATAATACAAGTATGTTCTTTCCTATATCAAGTTAGAATCCTACCTTGTGTTAGTATCTTATATAAGTATACTTTTTGTATGATTGATAATGATTATTCATGAAGTTATAAGTTTGAGTAATCATGGGTTTATGCATATTATGCTTCTTAGTTTGATTAATGATATGAAAAACTAGAAGAGTCGTATGGTCAAATAAGAATATGCATGAGTAAAAGAAGTACTCCCTAAAACCTTGAATTCTAACACTTGTGATAAATTACCTGTGTATGAAATGTCCATGACCATACATGTTTAAGATTATTTAGAATCATAATGTTTTGATAGTATTGAGATTATACTAATGAATGTATGAGATCTTGAGGATGACACAATGATGACACTAATGCACGCTTAAGCATGCATAGTGATTCAGGATAAATATAAGTTCAAGGACAGCTAATCCAAGAAGCAAAGATCAAGAGGGAGCACACTCCAGTAGTTCCTGCAAGGAAGCAAATATAAAGAGGGAGCACACTCCAGTAGTTCCTGCAAGGAAGCAAAGATCAAGAGGGAGCACATTCCAGTAGTTCCTGCAGATCAAGAGGTGTGAAAATCCTCACAGCAGATCTAAGAGATGATGTATACCTCACAAGAAAGTAATTGATTAAGCAAGACAATAGAAGAAGAGTGGTCAATGCAGTATAATGAGCAACATAATAATAATACAGTAGAACTCAGATAGAAGCAAAAATACTTCACACACACTAATTAATTAATCACAATATGGACAATAAGTAGTACAATGCATGAGGATTCGAATGACAAGGTGGCAATTTGAATTAGCCTTCATGGAGTGATCAAAAGATCACTGGAGTGTCATCGGAGCATAAATAGTACTCTATCTCATCATCGGTGGAGTCATCAATACACAAGTAACTGTCAACCATCAGTCAAACTGAGTCTAACTGAGTGTGGTAGGTGTAACTGAATGTAACTGGCACATGGAGACACTAGCTGAATGAAGGAGTCTTAGTGGAGGGCACATGAGGAGCTAATTAGAGTCAGAACAGGTAGTCATGTCTCATCGGAGGTCAATCAGAGTGATAACAACAGTGAGGAGTCAGTTTGGACTCAAATCAAGGAAAGAATGGTGTCTAACTGAAGTAAACTGGACTGGTAGGTGAGAAAGGCACCCTTCTCATGCAGTAGGTGAAAGGAGGGCGCATGACAGGATAGTAGGGCTGAAACTGAGTGGAAGGAAGTTCCTAGGGCTAGCTAACTGAGGGCTAGGTCCTGGGACTGATGACTGGAATGCATGCAAACCCTAAATGATGCATGCAAACCCTAAAAGTGCATGCATGACTGAAAATGTAAATGATCAAAATACCGGTGGGACTAGGATGGAGTATAGGAATATCCTACACCCCCCGTTAATCCATCCTGGGCCCTAGTAGATAAGACCAAAGGTCACCCAACACAATGAATAATAACAGTCAATAAACCAAGGAAGTGGGGAAAATTTCATGGGAAAAATACCCCCCCCTCAAAACAGACTGTAAGGAACACAAAAAAATAAATGCTCCAAACTCAAGCAGGTGTGATGCTTGGTCATATGTCTGGAGGTATCTTCTTCTTGGGAAGAAGTGGATCATGCTAAAAAAGCATGTGCTTGTACTTGCTCTTCAGATTTAATGTGATGAGAACAAATCCAAAAGTATGAGGATGATCCTTGAACTTGTGATTCGAATCAGTTGAGGTAGGATCAAAAACATGAATATGCAGATAGTCTTTTGTCTTCTCCTTCAAACCATCATGGGTGAGATTATGCCAAAAAGAACCATCAAATAATAATGATTGCTTGAAATCCAAATCAGATTTAAGACTTGAAGAATAGTTTCTTGATATCTCCTTTGAACTAGTAGGGGTGAGATCAAAACTATCATATGCATGAGAAATTATCCCAAGTAGTAATTGCTTAGAATCCAAATTAGATCCAAGACTTGAATTATGGTTTCTTGAGATCTCCTTTGAACCATGAGAGGTGAGATCAAAACCAGTAAATGCATGAGAGATTATCTCAAGCGAATGGCAATGGTTTCTTGAGATCTACTTTGAACCATAAGAGGTGAGATCAAAACCAGTAGATGCATGAGAAATTATCCCAAGCGGGTGGAAATGGCTATATTCTTCAATAACCTTCTGAAAGCATGGAATAATGATCATATAGTAGTAAATAATAGGTGATTGCTTGAGGAGAGCGAATGCATTACCTCCAATAGCTTATTTTACCTCCAAAATAATCATGTGATCATGATGCAAACCAATAGACTCTGGTGCAAGAGAGGATTTAGGACCTTCTGCAATATCTAGAGTGCGAGCTGGCACATAAAGAGAAGAAAGTTGGAGCATGAGTGTAGAATCAGCAAGTTCTTTGTGGAAAAATTCAATATGAGATGTGTTTGATACTGGTTCATGATCAATGAGATCATCAAGGAGGGTGAATGCATCACTTTGCTTGCTCTTGAAGGGGTTTGGACCAATTCCTTCATTCTATCTGCCAAATATTACATCTAGGTAAGCCCATAGCTCTTTTGGTGATGAAAAATCAGGGAGGTCATATAACATCCATTCAGCCATAGCAAATATCATGGCTGCAATAGGTCTTCCACCTTCATCTAACCAGTCATTCTCTTCTTCAAAGGATTCGAACTCTCTTTCAAAACAATGATCAAAGAGACCATTTTTCTTCAAATGTGCTATCATCAATGGTTTCCATTCATCATAGTTGAGTGGAGAAAGAATATGATAGTTGAATAGAGAAAGAGGAGGGATTTCTTCTGAATACATTGAAGCTGTAGAAGACCTGCAAAAACAATAGAGAATATCTGCAACTACTACTGCTATGAAAATGCAGAAACTGCTGCACTCAAAATCTGGATAATAACCTGCAAAAAACTCTCAGGAATGGAGATAAACAATACTCTCAACATGCTCTGATACCATGTGAAAATCCTCATAGCAGATCTAAGAGATGATGTATACCTCACAAGAAAGTAATTGATTAAGCAAGAAAATAGAAGAAGAGTGGTCAATGCAGTATAATGAGCAACAGAATAATAATACAATATAATTCAGATAGAAGCAAAAATACTTCACACACACTAATTAATTAATCACAATATGGACAATAAGTAGTACAATGCATGAGGATTCGAATGCCAAGGTGGAAATTCGAATTAGCCTTCATAGAGTGATCAAAAGATCACTGGAGTGTCATTGGAGCACAACTAGTAGTCTATCTCATCATCGGTGGAGTCATCAATGCACAAGTAACTGTCAATCGTCAGTCAAAATGAGTCTAACTGAGTGTGGTAGGTGTAACTGGCACATGGAGACACTAACTAAATGAAGGAGGCTCAGTGGAGGGTGCATGAGGAGCTAACTGGAGTCAAAACAGGTAGTCATGTCTCATCGAAGGTCAATCGGAGTGATAAAAGCAGTGAGGAGTTAGTCTGGCCTCAAATGAAGGAAAGACTGGTGGCTAACTGAAGTAAACTGGACTGGTAGGTGAGAAAGGTGCCCTTCTGATGCAGTAGGTGAAAGGAGGGTGCATGACAGGCTAGGAGGGTTGAAATTGAGTGGAAGGAAGCCCCGGAGGCTAGCTAACTGAGGGCTAGGTACTGGGACTGATGACTGGAATGCATGCAAACCCTAAATGATGCATGCAAACCCTAAATGATGCATGCAAACCCTAAAAGTGCATGCATGATTGAAAATGTAAATAATCAAAATACTGGTGGGACTAGGATGGAGTATAAGAATATCCTAACAAGAGGGAGCACACTCCAGTAATTCCTGTAAGGAAGCAAAGATTGAGAGAGAGTCCACCCAACCAAAAAAAAAGATAAGTATTTGAATTATCATTTATTGTATATATGATTACTTAAATGATGTTGTTCAGTCATGTACATACTTATGTTCCTAGATTTAGGATATATATTATGCATTTTAGAAAAGCTACATTAATGAACAAGATACTACTAATATGCAAGTAATGGGTAAGTGGCCTATGGTACTATACAACATTCCATTGCTACTTATCTAGAATGAAACCTCTTTGCTGACATGTTGGGAGTTGTGCACACTCTTAACAATGTTCTGGTAGAGATGGAAGGAATTTAGAAAGTTACGGGATATGGATAAATGTTGTATTGAAGCATTGGCTAAGATAATTGCATGACTGTGTGACCTATGTCTTTATGTGTAAGAATTTGTTCTGAAATATATGAGATGTTTCTAATCATGCAATTGAAATTGTCTTGTAGGAAAGACCGTGTACCATCACCTACAAGAGAGACTTGTTTCGAAGAAAAAGCGACGAAGACTCGACAACGACATTTGTTCCAGCAACAAAGTTCAAGAAAACTACCTATTGAAGAAATTGTAGAATCTGAAGTTCCCAAGATCCAGGATGTAGTAATGGAAGGATGCCATGATCGAAGAATACCAATCGATCATGAAGAATGATGTTTGGGATGTAGTCCCAAGACCAGAAGGGAAGTCTGTTGTGACTTCCAAGTGGATCTACAAGATCAAGCATGCTACAGATGGTAGCATAGAGAAATACAAGGCAAGGTTTGTGGCTCGTGGATTCTCCTAGAAAGAAGGATGAAGAGACCTTTGCACCTGTAGCTAGATACACTTCCATCAGAATAGTACTTGCTTTGGTTGCAGTGATGAAGTGAAAGTTACACCAGATGGATGTCAAGATAACTTTCTTGAATGGTGTAGTCGAAGAGGAAGTGCATGTGGAGCATCCACTCAGTAAAGCACCCATGACATGGTATGGCAGGATAGACAACTTCCTGTCTAGTTTGGGCTTTACCAAGAGAAAAGCGGATTCCAACCTTTACTATAAGGTTGAGGAAGGAAATCCAGTGATACTCCTACTGTACGTGGATGACTTGTTTGTGATAGGTGAGGATAGGTTGATTGCCAACACGAAGAGGAAGATTGATTCCAAGTTCGAGATGAAGGACTTGGGTATGATGCATTACTTTCTAGTTATGGAGGTGTGGTTGAGTGCAAATGGAATCTTCCTTGGACAAGGGAAGTATGCAGTAGAGATCTTGAAGCAGTTTGGGATGATGGACTGCAAGGTCATGGCCACACCTATGGCATAGAACCTGAAGCTATTGAATGATGCTTCATCAAAGTCAGTTGATGCCATGATGTATTGTCAGATGATTGGGTCCTTCATGTACATGACGAACACAAGACTAGATATTTGCTTTGCTGTGAACACCTTGAGCTAGTTCTTGACGGATCCTAGACATGTTCACTTGATTGTTGTAAAGTATATTCTGAGGTACCTAAAGGGTATGGTTGATTATGGGCTCAAGTATGATACGAATCAAATTTTAACCTAGAGGGTTATGTTGATTCAGATTGCGCAGGTAGTGCTACAGATAGGAAGAGCACTTCAAGGTGCTGCTTCAGTATGGGATCAGGTGTAATCTCTTGGTTTAGCAGGAAGCAATCCTTTATAACACTGAGTAAAGTCAAAGCAGAGTATGTCGCAGCTTGTTCGGCTATTTGTGAGGCAGTATGGCTAAGGAATCTATTGTCTAATTTATTTGATCTCCAGTTGGATGCTACTTGTATCTATTGTGAAAACCAGAGTTGTGTGAAGTTGTTAGAGAACCCGGTGTTCCATGACAAGTTGAAGCATATCGAGATCAAATATCACTATATCAGTGTTGGTTGTGGAGCCAGATCTTCTAGTCTCATAGATGATATTGTATCAGCCGTGTTTGTACCCCAGTTCTATATGATATGTAGGTGGACTGTACACTCACCCCAGTGGGGCCCGGGGGCCAGCACCCCCGAGAAATGGGGGTTCGGGGGCAACGCCCCCGAAGAAATTTTTTGGGGCTGTTTTTCGCCAGCTGTTTTGTGGGCCCATGGTTTTGGGTATCCCGTGGTATTTTCCCATTGTATTTCCCTTATAAAAGAAAGACATTGTAATACGGCTAGGGTAGTTGATGTATTAGGTTTTATGCATTGTAAAGATCTTTGAGATCTGGAGAGAGACTGTGAAACAGAGAAGAGGAAGTGCAGCGGTTGTGCTGTAGGTTGTATCCCTTCGACTTGCTGGACGGTAATAATAATAAGGACTGGCAAATTCAGTGTGGACGTAGCCCAAGTTGGGTGAACCACGATATATATGTGTCTCTCTTGTAATGTGTATGTGTGATTATATTTGCATTTCTGTTTATTGTTATTTCTCTACGATCCTATTTTTCTAACAATTGGTATCAGAGCCAAAGGTCTATTTGGCAGTTAAACCCGCAGGAAGCTAGGGTTTCTGGTTTGAGTGGGAGAAATGGCAGAAGAAGGAAAGTTTAAGGTCGAGAAGTTTAACGGCCAAAACTTCGGGTTATGGAAGATGCAAATGGAGGACTATCTGTACCAGAAGGATCTATTCCTACCGTTAGGAGGAAAAGCAAAGCAGCCGACGACTATGAAGGACGAAGAATGGGTGGTTCTTGACAGAAAGGCTGTGGGAACAATACGGTTGAGCCTGGCTTCGTCGGTGGCTTTCAATATCTCAAAAGAAACGACAACAGAGGGTTTGATGAAAGCATTGGGTAAGCTGTATGAAAAACCCTCGGCTTCCAACAAGGTATTTCTAATGAAGCATTTATTTAATATGAAGATGTCTGAAGGTGGATCTGTTACTGATCATTTAAATGAGTTTAATACGGTTACAAATCAGCTAAGTTCTGTAAGTGTGAACTTTGATGATGAGGTTAGGGCTCTTCTAATCTTGTGTTCATTGCCAGAAAGCTGGAATAGCTTGGTCATGGCTGTAAGTAACTCTGTCTCTGGTTCAAACACCTTGAAAATTGATGATGTTATTGGTGTTATTCTTAGCGAGGAAATGCGAAGAAAAAGCACAGGTGAGACATCAGGTAATGCGTTGACCATGGAGAGCAGAGGAAGACAAAAGGAGAGAGGAAAGAGCCAAGGTAATTGTGGAAAGTTTAAAACGGGCAGATCCAAGTCCAAACTGGGAAAGATAGAGTGCTGGAACTGTGGAAAGAAAGGACATCTGAAGAAAGACTGCAAATCTCTAAAGAAGAAAGGAGATGCACAGAAGGAAACTACCCAGGAAGCAAATGTAGCAGGTGATGTGTTACAAGATGCTTTGATTCTTGCATTAGATAATACTAGTGATTATTGGGTAGTAGATTCAGGAGCTTCATGTCATGCTACACCCCATAGGAAATACTTTCATGAGTATGTTCCTGGCGATTTTGGACATGTTTTATTGGGTAATGATAAGCCATGTAAAATTGTTGGAATGGGTAAGGTATGGATAAAAGTTAAGAATGGAACTGATTGGTTGTTGAAAGATGTTAGGCATATTCCTGCTATGAAAAGAAATATGATCTCAACAGGGCAGTTGGGAGATGGCGGCTGTCTATCTACGTTCGGAGAAAAGTGGTGGAAGATCACTAAAGGATCAATGGTGATAGCAAAAGGAGACAGAGTAGGTACGTTGTATTTATGTCCTCATAATACTGACCATTCTATCTCTTTAGCTTCCACAAAAACAGATACAGCATTGTGGCATCATAGGCTTGGCCACATGAGTGAGAAGGGGATGCAGATTCTCCACTCAAGGAAGTTGCTGCTGGATTTGAAGCAGGTAAGTTTGGAATTCTGTGAAAACTGTGTTTATGGAAAACAGAAGAGAGTCAGATTTCTCAGGGTTGGGAAACAGAAGAAGAATAAAAAATTAGAGCTTGTGCATACAGATGTATGGGGACCAGCTCAGGTACAATCTCTTGGTGGCTCTCATTATTATGTAACATTTATTGATGATGCAACTAGAAAAACTTGGGTTTATTGCATTAGACAAAAATCTAATGTGTTTGCTACTTTTAAGAAGTGGAAAGCTTTGGTTGAGAATGAGACAGGAAAAAGGTTGAAGTGTCTGAGATCTGATAATGGAGGTGAGTACTGCGGCAAGGAGTTTGATAGTTACTGTTCATACCATGGGATTCGTAGAGAGAAGACAGTCCCAGGAACACCACAGGAAAATGGTGTGTCAGAAAGGATGAACAGAACGATCATGGAGCGTGCAAGGTGTATGCGACTGCATGCAGGGTTGCCCTTACAGTTTTGGGCGGATGCTGTAAATACTGCTGTTTATTTAATAAACAGAGGACCTTCAAGTGCTTTGGATGGTGGTATTCCAGAGGAAGCATGGACAGATAAAAAGGTAAACTACTCATTTATGAGAATGTTTGGTTGTGAAGCATTTGTCCATATTGATAAAGAAAATAGAACAAAGCTTGAAGCTAAATCCAAGAAATGTACCTTTATTGGATATGGGGTTGATGAATTTGGTTATCGTTTATGGGATTATGAAAATAACAAAATCATCAGGAGTAGAGATGTGATATTCAATGAAAAGGTCATGTATAAAGATCAGTTGCAGGGAAAGAAACAGGAAAAGGAAAGCACAGAGTACATAGTGCTTGATGAAGTTAAAGAAAATGAAGTTTCGAAGGTGCCAGAAAATCAAGAGCAGCAACAAGTACCTGAAACTCCTGCAACTGTAAGAAGATCTACCAGGTTAAGTAGACTCCCTGAACGATACTCTCCTTCAATGTATTATTTATTGATGACTGATTCTGGTGAACCGGAATGTTATGAAGAAGCAATGCAGGTGGAAACTAGAAAGAAGTGGGATCAAGGCATGAATGAGGAGATGGACTCATTGGTAGGAAACCAGACTTGGGATTTGGTTAAGTTGCCTGCTGGTAAAAGAGCATTGCAAAACAAATGGATTTACAAGTTGAAAGAAGAAGAAGGAGGTAAGAAGCGGTACAAGGCCAGACTTGTTGTAAAGGGGTTTGCACAGAAGAAAGGTATAGATTTTGATGAAATATTTTCTCCTATTGTAAAGATGACTTCAATTAGGACTATGTTAAGTCTAGTGGCGGTAGAATATTTGCATCTTGAACAATTAGATGTAAAAATAGCTTTCCTCCATGGGGATTTGGAGGAAGAAATATATATGCAGCAGCCACAAGGGTATGAGGTCAAAGGTAAGGAGGATTTGGTATGCAGGTTGAAAAAGAGCTTGTATGGTTTGAAGCAAGCTCCAAGGCAGTGGTATCTAAAGTTTGACAGGTTTATGACAGAACAAGGTTATAGTAGATGTCATTCTGACCACTGTGTTTATTTCAAGAAGCTAGACAATGGAAGATATATTATCTTGTTATTGTATGTGGATGACATGCTTGTTGCAGGGTCTGACTTGCAGGATATAAATGTACTCAAAAGGAAGCTAGCTAATTCATTTGCGATGAAGGATTTGGGTGCTGCAAAGCAAATCCTTGGTATGAGAATAATGAGAGATAGGAAAAATCGCAAATTGACGTTGTCTCAAAGTGAGTACATACAAAAGGTGTTGGAGAGGTTCAGAATGCAGAATGCAAAACCTGTAAGTACACCTTTGGCCAGCCATTTCAGTCTAAGTAAGAAAATGTGTCCCAAGACATAAGAAGAGACAGATTACATGTCCAAGGTTCCCTATCAATCAGCAGTTGGCAGCTTGATGTATGCCATGGTGTGCACAAGACCAGATATTGCACATGCAGTGGGAGTTGTGAGCAGATATATGAACAATCCAGGTAAAGAACATTGGAAGGCAGTACAGTGGATTCTCAGGTATTTGAGAGCTACTACCACTGAGGCATTATGTTTTGGAGGTTCAGACACTGTTCTACAGGGATATGTTGATGCAGATATGGCAGGTGACAAGGATAGCAGGAGGAGTACCACAGGGTATGTGTTTACTGTAGGTGGAACAGCAGTAAGCTGGATTTCGAAACTACAGAAGGTTGTTGAACTTTCAACAACAGAAGCAGAGTATGTTGCCATTACAGAGGCTAGTAAAGAGATGATTTGGTTGCAGAGGTTTATGGAGGAAGTGGGTAAGAAGCAGAAGGATAGCAGACTGTATAGTGACATCCAGAGTGCCATTCACCTTGCAAAGAACTCAGCATTCCATTCTAGGACTAAACATATACAGCTCAAGCACCATTTCATATGCTCTGTTCTAGAAGATGAACTGTTGAAGCTGGAAAAGATACATACTAGCCAGAATCCTGCAGACATGTTCACAAAGGTAGTGACCAGAGAGAAAATGAGTTCATGCTCGGTTTCAGTTGGCCTTCTAGCATGAAGGTGAAGAGGAGAAATTTGCCAAGTCCAAGTCCAGCAGCGGTGGAGTTGCTGTGATCAGTCTCCAAGTGGGAGATTGTTGGTTGTGGAGCCAGATCTTCTAGTCTCATAGATGATATTGTATCAGCCGTGTTTGTACCCCAGTTCTATATGATATGTAGGTGGACTGTACACTCACCCTAGTGGGCCCATCCCCCCTGGCTGGGGGGTCCGGGGGCAGCACCCCCGAGAAATGGGGGTTCGGGGGCAACGCCCCCGAAGAAATTTTTTGGGGCTGTTTTCGCCAGCTGTTTTGCGGGCCCATGGTTTTGGGTATCCCGTGGTATTTTCCCATTGTGTTTCCCTTATAAAAGAAAGACATTGTAATACGGCTAGGGTAGTTGATGTATTAGGTTTTATGCATTGTAAAGATCTTTGAGATCTGGAGAGAGACTGTGAAACAGAGAAGAGGAAGTGCAGCGGTTGTGCTGTAGGTTGTATCCCTTCGACTTGCTGGACGGTAATAATAATAAGGACTGGCAAATTCAGTGTGGATGTAGCCCAAGTTGGGTGAACCACGATATATCTGTGTCTCTCTTGTAATGTTTATGTGTGATTATATTTGCATTTCTGTTTATTGTTATTGCTCTGCGATCTTGTTTTTCTAACAATCAGGGATATGGTTCAGAGAGGAGCAATGAATCTCCAGTATGTTGCGACGGATGAGAAGATTGCAGATGTGTTGACCAAACCACTAGCCAGAGTCAAGTTCGAGTGCTTTAGAGGGAGGATTGGTGTTCTTTAGATAGAAGATACTTCGAGGAGGAAGTGAGGGGACACATTTGCAGGAGCCATTCCAAGCATGGTGGTAGGAGGATCCTTCCCATGGCTGTGGATGTAAGTGTTGTGTGATGAGCATCAGGACGATGCTCCATATGATATGCATCAGGACGATGCTATGACGATGATCAGGATGATGATGTGATAATGATGTGCATCAGGATGATGTAATGTATGATGATGATCAATATGATCATGAGTATCAGGATGATACTCCGTGGCCATGGATAGGTTGTGCAGGTGCATGTAATTAGTCTTGGAGATCCGGACAGGTTGTGCTAGGAACGTAAAAGATCCTGGGATGCTCTTTAGAGATCTTGTAGGTTGCAAGCCACTCTTTTAAGGTTTTGCAGGAATCACATGTAATCAGTCCTGGAGATCTGGACAGGTTGTTCTAGGCATGTAAAATATCCTGGGATGCTCTTTAGAGATCTTGCAGGTTGCAAGACACTCTTTTAAGGTTTTACGAGTTCACATGTAATCAGTCCTAGAGATATGGACAGGTTGTGCTAGGCACGTAAACGATCTTGGGATGCTCTTTAGAGATATTGCAGGTCGCAAGACACTCTTTTAAGGTTTTGTGAAGGTCACATGTAAAAGATCCTGGGAGATCTGATAGGTTAAGCAGTAAGCTTGTAAAAGTCCTGGGATGCTCTTTCGAGGTTTTGTTGACGCACATAATCAGCCCTGAGGATTCCATAAGATGGACAGATATGACGAAGACCTACAAGGAGGCTAGCCCTACAACTAGGATGAAAAAGGGATGGCTCTGTAGAACTTCCTATGACTAGAAGAATTGAGAGATAGCACCAGTGATTGAGATGATGAGTACAGTAGCAGTGACGATGATGCTCCGTTATCCAGTGGCGATTATCCAGCTCCAGAATTGAAGACTTGTGTGTATGTGTATTGATGACTTGTGTCGAGAGAATACCTTCCTAGTTAAGAGGGAGTGTTGATGTATTTGTAACTTCGGAATATATTCACTTGTATATTGTATGTATTACATTTGTACTTTATTGTATCCCCAATAGAGATCTATTATTCCTCTGATTGGAAGTGTCATCATTTGTATTTGCAAGTGTCACAAGTTATATTGTAAGTGTTGTAGCTTATATTTGATGGGTTATTAGACCACCTTAGAGGGGTTGACCCAGTATGGGTTGAAGGGTTATTAGACCACCCTAGTGGGGTCGGCCCAGTGACAAGTGGTAATGGGTTATTAGACTCTCCTAAGGGAGTTCGACCCAGTTAGAGTAGAAGGCAAGTCAAAGTAAAGTATAAATAGAGAGTGTGTCTCTCTTATTTTATTTCATTCACTCACTCATCCAACTCGCATAGTTGAGAGAGAGGAGTGTGCACTAGTGGAGGAGTAGCTGTTGGAGACATCTATCTTTTGGGTTTGATCTTTGTGATCTTTGTATTGGTGCTCATTCTATCTCTGAGGAAGTTGCAGGGTTTTTCACCTTCTTGATTTTCCTCGGTGAAATGCTTTGTGTCTCTTGTCTCTTGTGTTTGATATGGTGTACATGTTATTCTCTCAGTTAAGATCCTAGATCGGATTGAATCAAATGCTGAAAAAATAACACTTCAAACCAACTTTTTTCATTTCATCTGGAAGAACTTTCATAGCATTTATTCTTTGCTTGATATAATTGCACTGTAGTAGATCATTCTCAATGGATATGCAATTTATTCCTTTTTGTAATGAACATGCTATTGTTGTACCTAATCACCACATACAAAACAAAAAAAGTTAAATAACATATAATGAAACATAAATTTAAATATATATATATATATATATTATTGAATTTAGATTACGACACTAGTTTCATATGTATTATCAAAAATATTACATACCCCGAGAACAAATCTTAAACTCAATCTCCTTCTTTTGAAAAAGTATCTATGAGATAATTAATCAATGCTTGTGGCTTCTGGTAGATGTTTACAGTCTCTCCTTTCAAATCTCTTCATATGTCAACTTGTTAACCACGACATTATACGACAATATTTGACTATATTTTCCTTCACTCTTTACATTGATTAAAAGAGTTTCATAGGTCTCATCTTCTGTCCAACATGCAAGATGTATGTTTTCAGTATCACTCATAAATGGATCAGTGTTGGAGCTTTGAATGATAGGCTTATGCATGTAATAGAAATAGATAAGAATCTTATTAACTTATAGAAAAATAATTTTGGTTTCTAAATTCAAATGTTTAATAATATACTAAAAATATCTTACCAATACAATTGTTTCCTTGAGTTTGTTTTATCCTTTAAGGTTGTTAGCATTGCTCCTCCTTGTACATCTGAATGGAAAACAAGAAATCTCCATAGGTGTGATGTTGTGGCATCTAGAAATACAGAAACCACTTTATTGAATAAATGGTATGTATAAGGCTCACAATAATAATTACTATTTTTGATATTGTATCCATGAGGGAAATCTGCAATAACTAGGGAGTACTCCTTTTTGGGAACAAGATCTGCAATGTTTGCACAATCACCCAAAATCACTTTATATTGCACAGTGTCGAGCCCATTCCAAACGTGATGATCAAGGGTGTCATCAAGTTCAACGTTTGCAAGACGTTGTCTTCTTTGTCATTCTATTTTGGCTATTGAATATAAATTTTGAAAGATTCTCATACTGTATTATTCTTTGACATATTTGAAAACAAAATTATATCTATAAGTAATAAAATAGAAGTGAATTCACTTAGAAAGAAATAAAATATAAAATATTATAAATCATCATATCTTTTTGTATGAAACAAAAAAATATTTTAAGTTTTCCATGGAGCTTGAATCTGGATAATTGCATCTGACATCATCCCAACTCTTCTCACCCAACATTATAACCATATCCTATTGTATTTTCATGTAAACCTTATGACTACATGATATAAAAAAATGGAGTTTACAATGACATCTAATAATAACACAATGCTTATTTAATAAAAAATCTTAAACTCAAAAAATAAACTTGAAAAAATAAAAACAACCTATAAACTTACTTTTCAATTTCATTGCACATTTCCTGAATGGATAATTCACCCGACTTTACACGTGACAATATTGTAGATATAAGTGTTTCATCCTTTACACCTTGCAATGATAACCAAGGTGTTATAATCATATCTTCTGGCAAATTCTTGACATCGGGGCCTCCTTGACTACTGCTCCATGCAACTGCTTTATTTTATTTTTACCTTTTGATTTTTTACGCCAATATTCTCCCACATGCTAAATATGTCATCAATCAAATCCGATATGGGGCCCGTTCTAAATTCCAACTGAAAATAGTTATCTATAGCTTTAAATGCATCACCTCCTTTCAAAACTTTATGTTTCACAATGTCCTCTTTAATAGGGATACCTATTTCCATACAACATTGTTTCTAGAAATCTGCATCAAGTTTCGATCTATCCCCACCACATATTTGTTAAAATACATTGTGGATAAATCTAACCCATTGAACGAATGCCATGGAAATCCTATAGTCACTATCTGTGTTGTGATCCCATGCCAATAGTTTTGCTTCCACATCTGTTAAACCAATGTAAATGATGCATTTCACTGTTTGAAAATAGGGTTTTTGGGAAACTCTTGCATCAATTCTCTTCTAGCCTCCACATAATGATTTCTCCCCAAAACATAGTAGTTGTAATCAAAACATCTTGATTCTTCATATGCATCTCTAACAAGAATATCTTTTCGGTCATCAAGAACTAGGTAGTCAACCGCATGTGCATAGGGATTGTGCCCCATCAATGCTTTCAAGTTATGAACATGCAAGCGATGTGGTTTCCTAATTTGATACTTCTGTTGGCCTTATGCGTGTCTATAAAGTTGCTTCACATTTAAATCAAATGTATTCCCATTGTGAAACAACTTATCCCTCTGCAATTGATCTGGAATAGCATTCTGTGTTGTCTTAACAACACCATCATCTAGATCACCACCTAGAGTGATGATTTCCAAACTATCCCTTGAGTTTTCACTGTGATTTTCAACATTGAATTGAACATCTTCTCTCCTCATTTTTTGTCTTGAAGCAGTTGTATTGTAATATCCCAAGAAAAGACTATTTTATTTTATTATTAATTGTTGTTATAACTTTAAATTATGGCTATTTTGGTGTGTTGAGCAAGTGAGCTCTGAATAGCACCAAACTATTAAATGATGTGATCAAGTGAGCTCTGGAACATCTGAATTATTATGGTTAGCGTTGAGCCATGTGGGATATGGAAGCACTGTTAGTTGAGTAAGTGTGAGCTGAGATGCTCTAGAACACTTGAAATCCTATTGATTATCTGATGTTGAGCTGAGAGCTCTGGAAGCATCAGTAATATTTTTTTATTATTTACTTTAATATTCAAGGACTATTAGTATTTTATTCTTTTAGACTGACTGAGACTGCCGCACAAAGAGGGGATGAGCATGCAAGAGTCTAGGCTGGTCATTAGATGATAACTAAAGATCTAACTAGTTCTTAGGTGAGTAAAAGTCCAATTTTATTAAATAAAGATTAAAATAAATTGGGAGGATTAAAATAAATTAATTTCCTAATTAAAGATAAATACAAAACTGCTAGAGTGTTAGTTAGTTAACTGAGTGTGCAAAAGACCTAATTTCCTAGCAGCCTTATTCCTAAAAAAATTATAAATAGAAGAGAGAGGAAATTTGTAGGGGCAAGTGTTTTCCCAAGTACACTGAAGGGTCCAGTCGTGAATCTGAGTGCTCAAAAACTAGATTGCTGAATATCTGGTGTGTCCTAGAAAAGAGGACTGTCCTAGTGAGAGGACTGTGAATGTTATCAAGGGGGAATATTATTTAAGAGATTCACAATATAAAGGCTGATAAATAGAACCTTGTGGCTACTCTGCTGTAGTAATGAAGATAGCAAACCATACCCTAGATCACCTAGATTCTTGTCATGCTCAGTTCGGCTGGGGGGTGATTGGTGGAACATTCTAGGAACGGATTGCAGTCTAAGCTTGGGAGGAACGTTGCAGTTCCTAAGTCAGTCTGCCTGCGATAAAATATTGATAAGTATTTGTTCATGTTTCAGTTAATTATATTTCTAGTATATTTATGTTTTACAGTAATAGCATTGTTACTTGGTTTTCAGAAAAGAAATCTGGCATTATCGTACTATTATTCTGTTTTAATGGATCGCAGGATTTTGATCGGTATCAATGGTTATAGTATCCGATTTAGAAGATATAGGTCATATATAGTTTTACTTATTATTCTCTCTGTTCATAGGCCCTATATTACAGGATCGATTAGGTTTGCTTATTACCAAAGGAAAGATTTATAATGCTTCTAAATATGTTGCTATAGTTTTCTTGTGTTATTTGATTAATCAATTAATATAGGGATATATCATTCCTTGCTTATTATTGAGTCATCGAATGATCTGCTTGGCCATGAATTCTGGGTTAAATATATATATATATATATATATATATATATATATATATATATATATATATCAATATGGAGAAAACTCCTATAGTCCTCATACAGAGAGAGAAATCCCTAAACATAGGATTTGAGGGAAAAAGCCCTAAACCGTGCCTGGATAAATTAAATACATACTTAATCATATACCTACGTAGAATATTTATTTATAAATGATAAATATTACCTAAATAATTATTCAACATTAACATGTATTGTATTGGTAAACCAGAATCGTAAACATTCTCAGTTAAGAATATTATATGCATAAACCAACTATGTAAGTTAATCAAAATTCACCATTTAAAACCTTCCTAAGATTCAAAAAAGAGGCTTACACATTTTAGGAGTGATCCACAAATAAAATGTACAAAATCCACGATTTTTATGAAAGTTCATCCAAATTCATGTGTGGGGCTTATCCTCTTTGTCCCATAACTTAAGAAATAAATAAACTAAACATATCACATATATTATATGCAGAGACAAAAATCGAATTGAATAAACCTAAGGCAATAATCAAATTCATAAAATTGAGAGCACAATAATTTACCCCTCATTATAGGATCATTTATTAGACAGAGACGGAGAAATTAAAATATGCTAACATTATAAAAATCAAAAAATAAATAGTAGTTACAGGTTCTCCGCATACATTTTCTAGAACTCCATAAATTATGACAACTACCACATTCACTCAGAAACCATCAACAAGAGACCATGAAGTTAAAACGAATTGAACCCTGACCAAATCCCAACCACATCTCATACTGAAAATTAGATAGTATAAACACGATTCTTCTTCCCTAAGGCAAATAGAACAACGATTTGTCACACAGCTGCCAGTTTAATACACGAGGCCATAGGGCTCAAAATCATACTTAGTTTTCACCCAAAACGATTATACAGTAGTAGCCATACAAGGAAACACAGAACAAAAATTAAAGGAAGCCTAGTATCATCTAGCAAGTCTAGGGTTGAAACGAATTAACCATTAAATCTAGATAAGCATTAATATATTGAGATTTCATAAAAGAAAAAAATTATACATTGTATTAAACCATTTAAAATAGATATGTGATTTATAGTATTGAAACTTAAGTTTAAATCATCAATAGAAGAGCCCGAGAGCCATCCATTTAAACACAAGGTTCTTCTCCCTAAAACTGAAGATTGCCTACATAGAATTTCAACCAAAAAATGAAATGCCCAACATTGCTACATACATAGAGGCCTGAAAAATGGCGCATACTCTCCAATCCATCAACACTGGCGAAATGGGAAACCAAAAACCACAAATGCATATTACAAGATGGACCATTACAACCCTTGTGCCTCCCAAGTCCAAATCCTTAAAACATCTCTGCCCATCAATTCTTTTAAATAAAGACTCCAACCAACATGGGGTTTTGATAGAGGCATCAAAAAGGCCCATGTATTACCGGTTCGATGGTCCATAGAAGCCACCAACGCCTAGGCTTGAGGTCACCCAAACACCTAAGAAACACCCTGGCATCCAAGCAAAAATGCTAGAGTTAGAAATTGTATTCAGTGACCTGAATGAAATTGTAAAAGATAAGAAACTGAGCTATGGGTAGTGTCTTACCTCGCAGGAGTAGCTGCTCACGTTGCCTTCATCTACGCAGAGCATGCACTGACCAAAGAGCTACGATCTAGTGAGATGCATGCCCACCCCTTCAAACTGAGAACGCAGAGAGCCTTCACTCTTCTCCCACACCAACAACAAACCATGAAATGAGGCCAAGCTAGGGTAATTCGCAAGACTTACACTCAAGGCCAGCTTGGATCCCACTAATTCATTGTCACATGGCCCATCATTAATGTGCCAACTACCTTCCACTAGCATTCATATTTATACCCACAACTTCATAGTTTGCATTCACCTTTGTTTATTCAAATGGCGTTTGATCTAGGATGAACGTAGATTTTAGGGTTTATCCCTTTGCTCTTTTAAAACCTTACCCACAAACTTTATAACAGGGTGTTCCTCCAAAGCTTTAGTGCTAAGTAAACTAGTTCACATTTGAGGATTAGGGTTTATCCCTATTTCACCATTGACATGTAAATTCTTGAAATGCTTAAGTAATAAGTTGAGTGTTCCTTTTAAAGCACCTGCACAAAGTTAAAATATCAGACATTAGCTCATGAAGGAGCTAAGTAAGACCGGGGGTATTCAATGACCTCTTTCCCTTCAAGGGGCAGGTTTACAAGTCAAGATAAGACTTCAATCACACAATACATTCAAGAAGTAAAGAATCTACAATAAGCAATTAATAAACATAGCTTCCGCATAAAGAAAACAATGTAAGTACAATGGACTGTAGTAGCATTTAAAAATAGAGCTAAGTCATTTCATGAGAAAATCAATAATGTATAAACCAACAATAGGATGTTCACATATAATTTACACTACACAATTAATAAATGCAATGTTGTAGGTATTGTCTACTCAAGTCCTAAATCTTGCTCATTATTAGACCCATATAATTTTTTTTAAAATTTCAGGATTTGAGGGACATTACATGTATCTAAAAGAACAACTTATTGATCAAGAATGGAAACATCATCATCCATAGGTCTTTTAGAAGAGTGTCTCTTACTTTTACCAGCATAACTAACATCGTCATCACCAACAATTCATCGATCATATTTAGTTGGGCGAGATATCATTTTGAATGTAACCTTCCTAGGTACTTCATTTGATTGTGGGCATGTGTAAGCTAATGAGGGTCACTTTTGGTGCTTTAGATGCAATAGAAAACTGAAAAATCAGGCATCCCTCAACTTACTTGGATGTTTTGAGACACTTATGCAAAATATCTTGCATTGAGTAAAAAAGATGAAATGTAGGAAATTGAATCACGTTTCCGAATATATAACTTTTATGTATTGAAAATTTGCATAGCTATGTCAAGTTTCATGTTTTCTAACAGTCACTTTTTATTTTTTTGGCAAATGATAAGGTATATGTTTTTGTGGGTGCAGCCTTTCAATGCCTAAATGACGGTTTCAGGATACAAAAATTGGTAGACATGTATAGAACCCGTAGCACTAGTGCAACGCTATTTTTCCAAAATTAAATGTTTAATTTTTTTTTTTTAATTATGTAAGTGATCAAACCTCGAGAACGGTACATCAAATGTGGGTGCAGCCTTTGAAGGTCTTAATAGAGTTATTTTGACTTGGATTTTTTACAGCATGTAGAGGTCTGTGTCCTCTAGTGCAGCATACAAGTTTTTTTAAAAATGGTTGTGAAATGAAAAAGTTATGGAATAAACACTAACAATATGTTTTTTGATCAACAGAGTGATGACACAAGAAAATTAGGAAATAAATAGAAAATCTCAATATTTAAAAAAAAAATTACATATTTGGAATCTGCATAAAAAATTCTATCTATGCCTAAAATTTCATCAATAATGGTCAGGTATGTCATGCTGTAGAGAGCGGTGAAAAACAGGCATACTCGGAAAAATGTTGAAAATGTGAAATTAGCTATGGTCTAAAAATTCCCTAGCATAGGTTTGGTAAGACCGAACTAGCCACATAGGACAGTGGATGACACGTGAGCACGGGAGGAGTAGGTGATTAGGTGCTCAGGAACGCGTGCGCGTTATGTTTTAATTCAAATAATGCGTGCGCGTTGTATTTAAATTCAAATTTTAGTGTTTCGATGCTCAATGTTATAAGCAACGCGCGAGCGTTATGTGGATACATAACGCGCTCTCGTTATGTGATTACATAACGTGCACGTGTTATAATCTTCACAAATTTATGTTTTGAAGTGTTAGATTGGGTGAGAGAAAGATAATGATAATGAGGATAATGAAGATGAAGATGATGATGGTGATGAAGATGAAGATGAAGATGATGATGGTGATGAAGATGAAGATGATGAAGATGAAGATGATGATGGTGATGAAGATGAAGATGATGATAGTGATGAATATGATGAAGATGATGATGGTGATGATGATGATGGTGATGATGATGATGATGAATACGATGATGATGATGATGATGAAGATGGAGACAACAATGATGATGATGATGATGATGATGATGAAGATGCCATCATCGTCATCTTAATCATGATATTCACCACCATCATCATCAACATCATTGTCATCATCATCATCATCATCATCATCATCATCATCATCTTTGTCATCACTCTCTCTTCTATGGTTTTACACCTCTCTCTCTCTTTCTCTCTATAAACCCCCTCTCCCTCTCCCTAACCTCTCCCCCATCCCTAACCATCTTACTCTTTCTATCTCCCTTCTAGTCTTCCTAGCCCAAAACCCCCTCCTCTCCCTAGCCCTTACTAACCTGGGCTCTCTTAGTCTCTCTCTCTTCCCTACACCTCCAACTACCTCTAATCACACATTCCATCTCTCTTTCATAGTCCCTACAACCAACACCCTCTCCTCTCTCGATCTCTCTCTCCCTCCCCCCCCCAACCATTACTAATACCCTATCAGTCTCTCTCTCTCTCTCTCCCCCTCGCTAACCCCCCTCCTAGCCCCTTACCCCTAACTAACCCCCCCTCTCTCACTCTCTCTTCCTTGCTTCTACACCTATCTCTCTCTCCCTCTCTCTCTGTCTCTCTCTCTCCCCCCCCCTCTCTCTCACCTAATCCTCCTTCCCCTACCACTACATGATAATGATGACGATGATGATCATCGTTCTCGTCATCTCCATCATCGTCGTCATCTCCATCATCATCTTCATCCTCATCATCATCCTCACCACCATCTGCATCATGATTTATGATTAGCCATCATCATCATCATCATCATCATCATCATCCTCTTCTTTATGATCACCATCATCATCATCATCATCATCATTGTCATCATCATCATCTTCATCACCATCATCTTCATCTTCATCATCCCCATAGTCATATCCATCATCATCTTCATCATCATCATC
The DNA here is from genome assembly GCA_027924585.1 of Larix kaempferi. Classification (NCBI taxonomy): domain Eukaryota; kingdom Viridiplantae; phylum Streptophyta; class Pinopsida; order Pinales; family Pinaceae; genus Larix; species Larix kaempferi. The sequence goes on from BSBM01000061.1 coordinate 5,984,454, forward strand.
ATCCTCATCATCGTCTTCAACATCATCATCATCATCTTCATCAGCAGCATCATCATCCTCATCATCCCCGTCTTCATATTCATCATCATCATCATCATCATCATCCTCATCACCATCTGCATCTTCATCATGATTGATGATTGATCATCATCATCATTCTCTTGTCTATCATCACCATCATCATCCTCATCATCATCTTCATCATGATTGATGATTGATCATCATCATCAGCAACAACAATATCATCATCCTCTTCTTCATCATCACCATCATTATCATCATCATCATCATCATCCTCGTCGTCATATTCATCATCATCTTCATCATCATCATCAACATCATCATCATCATCCTCATCACCATCTTCATCTTCATCATGATTGATCATCATCATCATCATCATCGTCACCCTCTTCTTTATCATCACCATCATCATCCTCATCACCATCTTCATTGGGTATTGATCATCGTCATATTCATCATCACCATCCTCTTCTTTATCATCACCATCATCATCATCGTCGTCATCATCATCATCATCATCATCATTATCATCATCATGATCATCATCGTCATCGTCATCATCGTCATCTCCATCATCATCTTCATCATCATCATCATCCTCACCACCATCTTCATCATGATTGATGATCGATCATCATCATCATCCTCTTCTTTATGATTACCATCATCATCATCATCATCATCATCATCATCATCATCATCATCCTCATCATCATCCTTGTCGTCATATTCATCATCATCTTCACCATCATCATCATCATCATCATCATCATCATCGTCGTCATCGTCATCTCCATCATCATCTTCATCATCATCATCATCCTCACCACCATCTTCATCATGATTAATGATTGATCATCATCATCATCATCATAATCCTCTTCTTTATGATCACCACCATCATCATCATCCTCATCATCCTCTTCGTCATCATCATCATCATCATCATCATCATCATCCTCATCATCCTCATCCTCATCACCATATTCATCTTCATCATGATTGATGATTGATCATCATCATCATTATCGCCATCCTCTTCTTTATCATCACCATCTTCGTCATGATTGGGTATTGATCATCATCATCATCATCATCATCATCTTCTTTATCATCATCATCATCATCATCACCATCATCTTCATCATCTTCATCATCATATTCATCATCATCTTCATCATCATCATCCTCTTCTTTATCATCACCATCATCATCATCGTCATCATCATCATCATCATCATCATCATCATCATCATCATCATCCTCACTACCATCTTCATCTTGATTGATGATTGATCATCATCATCATCCTCTTCTTTATGATCACCATCATCACCGTCATCATCCTCATCATTCTCATCACCAAATCCCTATTTAACTTCCTAACCCATAGAAACTATTAAATAAACTATTGAATAAGGTTTTTTGATTATTTCAATAATGCTAGCGCATTTATGAATACTGAAATGTGCACGCGTTTTTTAATACAGAAACATGCGCGCGTTTTTGAATATAGAAACGTGCGCGCATTTTTGAATCCAAAAACACGCGCGCGTTTTGTGCAGCTAGATGTTATTTAGCCATGCACCAAACGTATTAAATACCTGTGATTTTTTTTAATATACAAGAAACACGCGTGCGTTTTGTGTGTGAATAAATATTAGCAAAATGATTTTATCCTCCCGCGTTCTGTGTTTTCTTCTCTCGCCTTCTTGTCTCCCATACAACACGACACTTCATAGGACGTCCTGAATCTAATGGAGTCGACGGTTTGTCAATCTAAGCCACGCTCGTCATTCTATGGCTCATTCCGTCTCACATCCAAAAGGCCTTCAGGGACACCTTTCGGGCTAGATGTAGTTATTTGTAGATGAATAGTGCAAAACTGTGCAGTGGTGATAACATGTTTACTGTCTATTGAGTCTGATACTACATCTAGGATTCGCTCAATAAAATTTGAGATAGAAAGCTCTGTAATTTTAGGATACTGATTCAACCACTCAGCAAAGGAGCGTTTTGCAGGTGACTTGGAAATCCCTTCCAATTTTCAGCAATAAAACAAAGAAGTTCAACATACATATTTTTAGGAAAGCTTGTCAACCAATTAGACAATCGAATACAGGGAGATAACCATGCCCAAAAAATTCAAGCTATTATAAAACTCTTGCTTATCAAGATAAGGATGGACTATGTGTACATTACGAGAATATAGATGAATGAAGTCGCTTTTATGAACTTGTCCTCTTGCTTTCTCCATAATGCGTTTAAAAGCAGGGAGTATTGTCCGAGCTTCTATTGGTTTACATAAACGTTTCGATGATAGAGGTGAATTACCACTTATCAGAGCACGAAATGTTGAACAAAAGGCTAATGGAACACAACGAAGGATTCCCTGGTTCCACTTGTTATTGAAAATGATACTTTCTCTTGACGAAACCAGTAAAAAATCTTCCTGTATTATAAATGGAAATCCTGTTACAATTTCCGTCGGAAGAAAAACATAGATACCTACAACCGCCATATTTCCTTCTGTAAGCCGCTCACCCATTGGAAAAGCTAATGCAATATCCCATTTCCCAACATCCTTTCTCTGCTCAACCCTACACTCATTTTCCACGGGAAACCGCTGCCTCCACATGTAATAACTACATTGTTTTGTTGAAAATTGATCTTCTTCTGCTAACAAATGCAAAATGAAGGATTCATTGTCATTGCTATGAGAAGTTCTAAGGTCAGTTTCTCGTAAAACAGATATTGTATAAATCCTGTTAAGATCGATATGTTCTATCTCACGAACTGAGAGCTTCTTTATCTTAGACATAAATGAAAGAGCTTCAGGATGAATACTAGAGAGTTGTTGCTTTACAACTTCAACCTTCTAAGGACATAGGGGTATAGAACGAGCCATAGAATGATGAATGTGGCTCGGATTGACCAATTCAAATTCAATTGGACCCATTAAAATTCAATTGGACGTGACATGAATGATTAAAATTAAACTCTAGATGCATACGCAAGCCACTTGGACGATGGTTGAACATCCGGTACGTTGATGCTTTAAATGATGAACTCTTTCCTTTATGGCATTATAGGGATGCTGACCCTACATTTAATGTCAACGTTAATTAGTTAATGGATTCCATGTTCAGAGCATAGAGAAAAACCTCGTCACATTACAAAATCCTTGCAACATCATACAAATATAGCATTTATTGCTCTCAACCTAGCCCATTTTACCTCTTCCTAGTTCAAAGGCGCTCATGGTCCCCTATTTAAAATCACATAAATTTTGGACCGAGATATCGATGATGTGCAAGTAGGCTCGACCAACTGGCTAGCCATGGGACCAACAGAGAGGGGCACCCCTAGCACTATCCCGATGTCCTGAATCCAACGGAGTTGACGGTTTGTTGATCCGAGCCACAGTCATCATTCTATGGCTCGTTTCGTCTGTTTTTTTTTTGTTATATTAAACAAAACGCGCGTGCATTATGGTGATACATAATGCATGCGCGTTATGTATCACCATAACGCTCACGCGTTTTGTAATCCTATCCTACATGTTAAATGATATGGCAGGTTCGGAGCCCGCCATTCCTACTTTTACATAACGAGTGAGCGTTGTGAATTTACACAATTCTTGCGCGTTTCGCATTTACCCAATTGCATCTAAAAGGTCCCTCAACTTCGTGCGAGGGCCCTTGTTGAATGCCAGGATTTTCCTTTATGTGCTTGTACTTCTTTAGGAATATTTTGCACTCATTTTTGTTTTGGTGTTTCTCCCTTCTTTGGTGATTCTCCCTTATGAAGAGGGGCATTAATGACATCCATCAGATTTTCTTCTGTAGAATAAATTCCATTCAGAATATGGGAAAGTGGCATAGAAAAATCTCACGAAATAAAAAATTATTGTATTAAGTCTATTACATGGTCATATAATTCAAAGTATAAGAAATTCAGAAAGATATAATATTATAGAAACTTACACTCTTGCGCTCAATATCATGCACGACTCTTGCACAAAGTTTTGTAAAAATTTCCTCAATCTTATAGTTTGAAACTTTCAAAGAATATCGAATTTTGACAAAGGTTTTAGCTTGTTTCACTAGTGCATAAACAATGTCTTTACCTGACACCAAACAAATATCTCGAAACAATACCAATGAGTGATAATCATTTTTAAGATATGAAAATACAACACAATATAAGTGAATACTGTCTGGGTTGCCTTGATATTTCTATTTCAGAAACCAAGAATAGTCCATTTTCTCTTCATCTGGTGCGTGTTTCCATTCTCTAGCATTCTTTGCTTTTAAATCATCACCGGATACAACTTCATCATGCACAACATTATCAGATGGCTCAACTATTTTTTTCGATGAATTCATCGAGGATCTCGCTCCAGATATGTTTACAGATAGCTTTATTGATGCCATTTTCCCTATAATTAGGAACAAAACAAAACAAGTTTAGTATATATTTGAAAAAAAATAGTTGCACTTAAAAAAATGTTAACATATAGTTATACAAAGCATAACAATTTTTTATATTTAGAGGGGGATTGAGATTTTTTTTTTAAATGCATAGCTCTTATTCTATGCTATGGGCTCCACCATAGCATAGCCCAAGGCTATGCATTGGTGACCCCGAGCCTAATGCATAGCCCTTAGGATATGCTACGGCATCCCCTTAGCATATCCCAAGGGCTATGATACGATATCCCTGTAGCATATCCTAAGGTCTATGCTACGAAATCCCCGTAGCGTAGCCCAAGGGCTATGCATTGGGCGCAAGGGCGCAACTAATGCATATCCCTTGGGATATGCTACAGGGTTTCCATAGCATAGACCAAGGGCTATACTACAGGGCTTCCATAGCGCTTTTGTAGCATATCCCAAGGGCTATGCATTGGGCGGGGTGCACCCAATGCATATCCCTTGGGATATGCTACGACAACCCCGTAACATAGACCAAGGGTTATACTAGGGGGATGTCATAGCATAGCCCAACGGCTATGCATTGGAACTGCATTGGGTGCACCCACAACCCAATGCATAGAACTTGGGCTATGGTACAGGGCCCCCGTAGCATAGCCCAAGAGATATGCATTGGCCATGCCCCTATGCCGAGCATAGCCCAAGGGCTATGCATTGGGTGCCCTATGGGCAACCCATTGCAATGGTCTTCCCATAGGGTGCCAAATTCCCATTCAGAGGAGCTTGAAGGTAGGAGCTTAGATCCTCATTCGTGCGCCCAAAGGGGTGCGCCCCAGTTCCATCCTTTGGGTGCATGAGCCTTCAGGACCAAATAAAAAAGAAATTACCTAGGTTTGCCGAATCCCAAAGGAAAAAAAATTACATTAAAACATTTGAAATTTAAAGTATTTAAAAAAAACATTTACATTCCAAAAATAATTTAACTAAACTTGACAATGTTTGAAGCTCTTCGATGGTCTTCAAAGCCTTGTGGATAGTTGTTTGCAAAGGGTGACTGTAGAAAACCAAACTGCGTTAATATAGCATAAAATGAGTTTTTTTTACCGCTTTATGAAAGTGGGATTAAAAAAACAATGACAAAAGCACAGAAAAAACATTGTGAAAGGAACTATAAATAGAAAGATTTAAATTTAAGAAAAATAGAACTAACCTTCAAAGAACTATTAAATTACCCGAAATTTCAAACATGAAGAACAAAATACCAAAATAGTTTATATGACTAATATTAAGTTTAACATTATTCGTTTAATGAATGCAGGATTAAAAAATGTGTAATTAGCTAATGCATTATTTCTAAATTTAGAGAAGAATGCATTAAATGAAATTTGACTAGTGTTATGACTTTTGATTTTAAAAATAATTAATGTAAATAACTAATATTGTATTAAAAAGTTTGGATAGCATTGTTTACATGTCATTTTATTAGTATTATTATAATTTTTATATGATAAATTAAATTAGTTTTAATAATGTTATGGTTGTGTTTGAAATGTGTGATTTATTTTGTAGAGAAATTTTGGAGGGAAAATTTTGAAGGGAAATTTTGGAGGGAATGCTTGGGAGGGAAAATTTTGGAGGGAAAAATTTGTTCTTTTAGCTATAAGATTGTTGGGGGTTGACAATTGCACCATTGTACTTTTTGGTGAGGAGTGTGATAAAATTTCATTCTCTTATACTTTTTAGTGAAAATTCATGGACTCGTCTGAATCAATCTCAATGTATGAAGATGTTGGAAATTTTCATTTAAGTGAGGATTTCAAAGACACCGATGATGATTTACCTCAAAGTGAAGATTTTAAAGGCATTAATGATGATGATGAAGAGCTTCCTCCATGTGGATATTTTAAAGGCACCGAGGAAGATGATGACGATTTTCCTCCAAGTGACGATTTTCAAGGCACCAATGATGATTTTGCTCAAGGAAATGATTCTCAAAGAATCAACGATGACTTTACTCCAAGCGATGATTTTCAAGGCACTAACAATGATTTTCCTTCAAGCCAAGATTTTCCTCAAAGCGAGGATTGTCAAGGCAAAAATGATGATTTCCCTCCAAGCGAGGATTTACAAGACAACAAACTTGATTTTCCTCCAAGCGAGGATTTTGATGGGATAGATAATAATTTTGGTGAGGATGAAGGCACTAATGATGGTGTAGATGATTTTCCTCCAAGCGAGGATTTTAATGGCACCGATGATGATTTTCCTCCAAGCGAGGATTTTAATGGGATTGATAATGTTCCTCCCCCAAGCAATGATTTTGATGGCACTGATGGTGATTTTCCTCCAAGTGAGGATTTTAATGGGACTGATAATGTTTCTCCTTCAAGTAAGGATTTTGATGGAATTGATGGTGATTTTCCTCCAAGCGATGATTTTAATGGGACTAATAATGTTTCTCGTCCAAGAGAGGATTTTGATGGCACATATGATGATTTTATTCCAAGCGAGGATTTTAATGGGACAGATGATGATTTTGGTGAGGATAAAGGAAACAACAATGTTAAAGATGGTTTTCCTCCCAGCCAAGATTTTGATGGTTCTAATGATGATTTTACTCCAAGTGAGGATTTTAATGGGACAAATGATGATTTTGGTGAGGATGAAGGCACCAATAATGGTGAAGATTATTTTCCTCCCAGTGAGGATTATGATGGTAGCGATGATGATTTTCCTCCAAGCGAGGATTTTAATGGAAGTAATGATGATATTGTTAAATTTTGAGCATTAATTCACAATACTCTTGGATCTTTACTGAGAGAATAACATATACAGTATATCAATGCATAACAATCACAATAAGCATGACAAGCATCACAAGCATGAGAGACAAGAGACACAGAGTTTCCATGGGAAAAACCCTAAGGTGAAAACCCCCACAACTTCCTCAGAGATAGAGAGAGCAATGGCTCAACCAAAGTACAACCAAAAATACACTTGAGATAGTCTCCTAGAGTAGATGATCCTCCTCCTCACTAGTGCGCCACTTTCTGAGTGAGAGAAGTGTGTCTTTCCGAATGATCCAAATAGAGATCTCCTGATCTCTATTTATACTTAACCTGTTTTCCCAGTTACACTATGGGGCCGACTAGTCTATCTAGATACATCCACAATATATTATATATTTTAGGGCCGACCCCACACATGGTGGTCTAATAACCCATTGGCAAGTACACACACTTGCAACACTTGTAAATCCACATGATGACACTTCCTTATAGAGGAATAACACATCTCTTATAAGGGTACAATAAATATATATGAAATACATAGATGAAATACATTCCGAAGTTACATATACATCAACACTCCCTCTTAACTAGGAAGGTATTTCTCGACACAGTTCTGCTAGACAAGTCTTCTTCTCAGGATCATCATCATCGATGCATCGTCATCATCATCGTCACTACTGCTGCTATCTCAACCAATCTCTGTCTCTACTCGTCATAGGAAATTCTACAGAGCCAGTCCTTTTTCATACTGGATGTAGGCCCACCACCTGCAGGTCTTCATCATCATTGCGAACGGTCTGATAAAGGTGGCCTCTCAGGACTAATTTTATGTGCGGATGCAATACCGGAAATAGTATCCCAGGAACATTTATGTGCCTAAGCATGACAGGAAAGATCTCCCAGGACTGATTACATGCATCTCCTCCACAATACCTTTAAAGAGCATCCCAGGAACATTTATGTGCCACAACACGACCGGCAAGATCTCTAAATAGCATCCCAAGACTTATTACGAGCATACAGCTCAACCTCTCAGATATCTAGGACTGATTACATGTGGATAGACAAAACCTTTAAATAGCATCCCAGGAACATTTATGTGCCGCAGCACGACCGACAAGATCTCTAAAGAGCATTCCAGGACTAATTACGAGCACACAGCTCAACCTCTCAGATCTCCAGGACTGATTACATGTCTCTATAGTAATACCTCATCCCAGGACTGATTACGAGCACACAGATCAACCTATCGGATATCTGAGGACTGATTACATACTACATAGCAATACCGAAAAGAGTACCCCAGGAACATTTATGTGCCGTAGCATGACCGGCAAGATCTCCCAGGACTGATTACATGCTATTTGCACAACCTACCACATATCATCTCTGACCTCCAAGTATCAACCTGATACTCATGATCCAACGGATCATCATCGCACGAGGCATCATCCTGATGCCCATGATCATACTGATCATCATCACTTGTACCATCCTGGTACATATCATCTAGAGCAACATCCTGAAGCTCATCACCATGATCAACTTGATCATACAATGCATCCACCTGATGCACACCAAGTATCTACCTGATACATATCATCATACATGATCCACCTGATCATACAGTGTATCCATCTGATACAAATACAAATACATGATACATATCAACATACATGATCTACCTGATCATACAATGTATCAACCTGATACAGATACATGGTCCAAGCATCCAACATGATGCATATACAAATATATACAAATGATCCAACTGATCATATCCAACATCCAACATGATGCGTACATACATATAAATGATCCAACTGATCATATCCATCATCAACACGATGCGTACATACATACAAATATAAATGATCCAACTGATCATATCCAGCATCAACATGATGCGTATATACATACAAATATAAATGATCCAACTGATCATATCTAGCATCAACACGATGCGTACATACATACAAATATAAATGACCCAACTGATCATATCCAGCATCCAACATGATGCATATACAGCGCAGTAACTGGAGCATCATCCTGATACTCATCATCCAGCACTTACATCCACAGCCATGTGAAGGATCCTCCTTCCAACATGCTTGGAATGGCTTCAGCAAATGTGTCCATCACTTCTTCCTCAAAGTGTTGTCGATCTGAAGAACACCAAGCCTCTCCCTGAAGTACTCGAACTTCACCCTGGCTAGTGGCTTTGTCAGCACATCTACAATCTACTCGTCCGTCGCAACATACAGGAGCTTCACGGCTCCTCTCTGCACCATATCCCTGATATAGTGATATTTGATCTCTATGTGTTTCGACCTATCATGAAACACTGGGTTCTCAGACAGCTTCACACAACTCTAGTTATCGCAGAATATACTAGTAGCATCCAATGGGAGATCAAATAACTCAGACAGTAGCTTTCGTAGCCACACCGCCTCACAACTAGATGAATAGGCTACAACATACTCTGCCTAGGCTGTACTCAGTGCTACGCAGGACTGATTCCTGCTAAACCAAGAGATCACACCTGATTCCATATTGAAGTAGCACCCAGATGTGCTCTTACTATCTGCAGCACTGCCAGCCCAATCTGAATCAACATAACCCTGCAGGTTAAAATTTTGATTCGCTTCATATTTGAGCCCATAATCCACTGTACCCTCTAGGTAGCTCAGGACATGCTTTACAGCAACCAGGTGAACACTCCTCGGATCCGTCAGGAACTGGCTCAATGTGTTCACTGCAAAGCAAATATCTGGTCTCGTGTTCGTCAGGTACATCAAGGACCCAATCATCTGACGATACATAGGGACATCGACTGGCTCAGATGAAGCATCACATAGAAGCTTTAGATTCGATGCCATGGGTGTGGCCATGGCCTTGCAATCCATCATCCCAAATCTCTTCAGGATATCTACTGTGTACTTCCCTTGACCAAGGAAGATCCCACTTGAATTCTGCCACACCTCCATACCTAGGAAATAATGCATCATTCCCAAATCTTTCATATCGAACTCAGCAACAAGCTTCCTCTTAGTATCTGTAATCAATCTGTCATCTCCTGTTACAAATAAGTCATCCACGTACAAAAGTAGAATCATAGGATTTCCTTCCTCAACCTTCTAGTAAAGATTGGAATTCTCTTTACTCTTGGTAAATCCCAAACTAGATAGAAAGCTGTCTATCCTACCAAGTTCTACACACATATATAACTACACCATTCAAGATAGTTGTCTTGAAATCCATCTGGTGTATCTTCTATTTCATCACTTTTATATTTCTCTATGCTGCCATCTGCAGCATGCTTGATTTGATAGTTCCATTTGGAAGTCACAACAGGCTTCCCTTCAGCTCTTGGGACCGCATCCCAAACATCATTCTTCATGATCAACGGATCATGGCATTCTTCCCGTATCCTGGGAACTTCAATATCTTCAATAGATAATTTTGTTGCTTGAACAAATGTTGTAATCCTTCTTTTGTAGGTGAAGGTATACAGTCTTTCCTACAAAACAAGTTAAATTGCATGATTAGAAACATCTCATAATTTTCAGAACAAATTCTTTCACATAAAGAAATATGTCATACAGTCATGCAATTGTTTAAGCCAATGCTTCAATACAACATTTATCCATGTTCCATAACTTTCTAGATGCCTTCCAATCTCTACTAGAACATTGTTAAGAGTTTGCACTACTCTCAACATGTCAGAAAAGAAGTTTCATTCTAGATAAGTAGCAATGGAATGTTGTACAGTGCCATATGCCACTTACCCAACACATGCATATTAGTAGTATAGTGTTCATTAATGCAATCATTCTAATATGCACAATACATATCCTAAGTCTAGGAACATGAGCATATACATCATTGAACAATTTTATTTAAACAAACAAATATGCAAGAAATGATAATTAAAATACTTATCTTGTTTGTTTGTTGGGTGGACTCCCTCTGAGTCTTTGCTTCCTTGCAGGAGCTGCTAGAGTCCTAATCTGAAGTAGCTTATTCTACACCTTTTTTGTTGTGGAATGTAGAGAGATGGTCAACGCCCTCTGCATATCTGCATCCTTGCAAAAACTACTGCAGTGTACTACCTCTTGATCTTTGCTTCCTGGATTACCTGTTCTTGAACTTATATTCATTCTCGATCCCTATGCATGCTTGTTAGTATCATCATTGTGAGGTCTCATACATAACCAAACATTCATTAGTATAATCTTAATATTATCAAAACACAATAATCTCAAGCATGTATAGTCATGATCATTTCAAATAGAAATAATAAGCATTAGCATTCAAGGTTTATATAGGACTCTTATGGTTAGTTATAATGTCTAAACATGTGATTACTCAAACTTATGACTCTTCTAGTTAGTCATAACATTAAATAAGGTAAGACACGTAATATGCATATACCCATGATTATTCAAACCTATGACTCCATGAATAAACATCATCTATCATGTCATGCATACTTATATAGTAGATCCTATGATATAAGAAACACATACCTGGTCACCATATTTGCTAGTTATGTCTAGCAATGTGTTCTTGTTCTCTTCAATGACTTGCATAACTCATTAGTTAACTTTTGCAAAAACAAATTATACATACCTCTATGTGATCCATGAATATGGATGAATCTTTGTCTTCATGTCGCCATGGCATGTTTAGGTTGTTCCTTCAATTTGTACAATCCTCTCTCTTGCTCTCCAATCACAACTGCATCATCTATGGTCTTTCCCTTTGGCCACATTAGGACTTGGCCATCCACAAATGCAACCCTCATACCTTTTGCATCCAATGCAGAGATGGAGAGTAAGTTCTTCTTGAGCCCAGGTACATAAAGGACTTCTTTCATCTTCAAAGATTTTCCAGAATCTAGGTTGTAGGAGGCTTCACCACTTCCTTTGATGGGATATTGATAATCATCCCCAAGTTTCACTTTATGGGGTGATTCATGTTCAAACAGATTTACAAAGGATTCTTTAAACCCAGTCATGTGTTTGGAAGCCCCACTGTTAATTAACCAATCATTACAACCATGGGAGATAGTACCTGTGAGAGCAGAGATTAGAACATACTCTTCTTCACTTGATGAGTCATCATTACTATGATCACTTTCTGCCCTAGCCTTCTTCTTTGGAGGTTCATCATCTTCAGTAGCATGAGCATGGTACCTTCTTTTGTTACCCTTCTTCTTTTTGCTGGATTTGTTGTTGTTGTGGTTGTCCCTTTTGTTCTTGGGACATCAAAGTGACCCTTCTCATTACAAGTGAAACACCTTAGATCTTTCTTGTCTTTGTGAAAATGATGAGAAGATTTCTTCTTGTGATGGGATGTCTCCCTCTTGAACTTGCCCTTCTTAGTGTGAGCTGTGAGAGCTTGATCTTCATTTCCCATCTTCTTTTCTCTTGAAACAAGCCTTTCTTCTTCTTGAGAACATTCCTCCCATAATCTGCTGAAGGAGATTAATTTCTTTTTGGCACAGATCCCCTGGATAAAAGAGTCCCATGACCTAGGTAGGCCATTCAAAGTAGTCATAACAATTTCACCATTCTCCACCATTTCATCTACATCTTCAAGTTGTTCCTTGATCTGAGAGGCCTTGGAGAAATAGGATTGAATGGTTTCTCCATTCGACATCTTGACCCCTTTCAATTGATTCCGCAGGGTCATCTTCCGATTTATGTTCTTTCCTTCAAATAGCTTGGTCAAAGAGTCAAACATAGCCTTGGGTGTCTTTAGAGAAGACACATGGGGTATGAGAGGGTCTTTGATAGAATCAACAATGATTCTCTTTGACTTGACCAAGTTCTTCTTATGCAATACCTTAGCCTCTTCATCCTCTGGGATAGGGATGTCTTCTTTTATATATGAGTCCAACTCATTCTCTTCCAGGATTAACCCAATCCTATACTTCCAAGCTTGGAAGTTATTAGCCCCTTCAAGATTATCCTCAAGCTTGGTGTGGTGAGACATATTAAAGAGTACTTCAAATGAAATAGAAAAGATTTAGGTCTTACCACTTGAAATGCTGAAAACTGGATCTGGTCCCGGATTAGGGTTTGTCGAAAAAATCCTAAAAATTCAAAATGTGAATTTCAACTTTCTGAAAGCATAGAAAGATGTGCCTTGATGAGTTGATCAGCCTGGTGTATTCAGAATTTGAGATTAGCAAAGCTTTACCCTTCAGATTTGCCTTTTTGTCCTCCCGGGTTCACTAGGGAGAGACCTGAATTAGGGTTTGAGTTTCCCGGAGATCTACCCAGCCAAAACTCTTGATCCAAAGCTCTAAACTTTAATTTTTGCAAGGCGCTTCCAGCTATGGCTTCAGATTTCAGACATTCCTAGTTTTGTGGAAACCCTAATTTTTAGGGCCAAATCTGAAAATGCTCAGAATTGAATTCTGATTGGACAGATAGATTCTCCGTGATGAGTAGAGTCAATCTACTATACTACTTTTCCAAAAACTATGGAGAGAAACCCAATAAACAAGAAACTCAAGTTTTCGTCATTGCAAAATGTCTTCTTCTCAGGTTAGCTCTGATACCATGTTAAATTTTGAGCATTAATTCACAATACTCTAGGATCTTTACTGAGAGAATAACATATACAGTATATCAATGCATAACAATCACAATAATCATGACAAGCATCACAAGAATCAAAAGCATGAGAGACAAGAGACACAGAGTTTCCGTGGGGAAAACCCTAAGGTGAAAAACCCCACAACTTCCTCAGAGATAAAGAGAGCAATGGCTCAACCAAAGTACAACCAAAAATACACTTGAGATAGTCTCCTAGAGTAGATGATCCTCCTCCTCACTAGTGTGCCACTTTCTGAGTGAGAGAAGAGTGTCTTTCGGAATGATCCAAATAGAGATCTCCTGATCTCTATTTATACTTAACCTGTTTGCCCAGTTACATTATGGGGCCAACTTGTCTATCGAGATACATCCACAATATAATATATATTTTAGGGCCGACCCAACACATGGTGGTCTAATAACCCATCGGCAAGTACACATACTTGCGACACTTATCAATCCACATGACGACACTTCCTTATAGAGGAATAACGCATCTCTTATAAGGGTACAATAAATATATATTGAATACATAGATGAAATACATTCTGAAGTTACATATACATCAACAGATATTCCTCCAAGCGAGGATTTTAATGGGACGGATGATGATTTTGGTGAGGATGAGGGCACCAATAATGGCGAAGATGAATTTATTCCAAGTGAATACTTTGATGGAACTGATGATGATTTTCCTACAAGCGAAGATTTTGATGGCACTAATGATGAATTTCCTCCAAGTGAGGATTTTAAAGGGGTAGATGATGATTCTGGTGAGGATGAAGGCACCAATAATGATGAAGGTTATTTTGCTACAAGCAAGGATTTTGATGACATTGATGATGATTTTATTCCAAGTGAGGATTTTAATGGGACAGATGATGATTTTGGTGATGATAAACCCTCCAATTATGTTGATTTAACCTCAAGTGATAAACTTGATACTGATGAGGATAATCATTCTCCTACTAATTTTGGTGATGATAATCTCAATGAGAGGGATTCTATTCCTCATATTAATGAGGATATTCATTCTATTGAGGATGATTTAATGGTTCATGAAATGAAAAGGCAAATTGTACCAATGATCAAGATTACATGTAGGAATAAGCCTTTTTATATCAATCCAAAGCATTCTAGTTATACAAGGTCTAGGAAATATTTGCTCACAAGTCCCAGTTCTATTACTGATTTGATTTCAAGTGAGTGTTTCCAAAAAAATTGTTTGAAACAAATACACTACAATTATGCCTTAGAGAAAAGTCGAGCATATATATCAATGAAAAAAAATATGCAAAATTCATATTTGGTAGGGTGCATGATTTCTACAAAGGCGGGTTATGATTATCGCATTGGAAGTATTTTTCTTTGCAGAAGGGCATTCAAAACAATCCAATCAATTGGTAATCTTAGAGTATCAAGAATCCAGACAAGGCTAGAAAAGGATCCTACATTTTATTCTAAAGAATATCATGCATGAGCTAGTGGGATGATAACAAACATTGCAATGTCATGGATGCGTGACTTCGTTTCTAAGCATGGAGAGAGTATGCCAGATAGAGAAACCATACACATTCCAGATAATTTCTCAAGACAGGAAATCTACAACTTGTACAAGGCATTTGTTCAAGATGCTGAAGGAAATAACAGTTTCGATAGATATGCATATTTTACAAGACTATGGAAAACAGAGTTCAACAATGTCCGTATTCCTAAGAGGTCAAGGATGGGGGTTTGCAGTATATGTGCTTCTCTTAAACAAAGAAGGGATAAATCAGAAGGGATAGAGAGAGGTATGTCTCGAACAACTTTATTTTTTTGGAATAAATATCTATTACGAAATCTCATCAATGTTTTGTTTTTATTTTATTTGTAGATTCTGTTATTAAAGAACTTCAATCACATCTGTAGCTAGGGTTTTACCCCTAGCTTGTGCAAATGAGCACCTACTAAGGAGAAGGGACTCCTTAGTAGCAGTTCAGTAAATGAAAATTATTAAGTTAAAACAGAAATGTAAACTACTCTAAAACATGTGCATGAAACATAAACAACAAGATGTAAATAATGGTTTTTGTATTAATATTACCTCCAATGTGAAGGTTGATGAAGCTCTTGCAATGTCCAAGAGGGTTGCTCCAAGCTCCAATGTGCTCCTTCTCTTTCTCCAATGGTGGGAATGGGCCAAAAGGGGCTCTCAAGGTGAAAGTAGCTCAAAGGTGAGCTAGGGTTTCGAGAGAGATTTTGGCAGAGTAAGGGTATACTTGACTATGGATCTGGAATAAGGGGTCTCCATCACCTATTTATAGTGTTTTGGTGGTGGAGTGTTGGCCCATGGTTTTGGGAACCATATCGTTTAGGTCAGCTGTATAGGGTTTTTTCCTCCTTTTCCTCATTATTTTATATTTTTTATTCCCTTTTTAGAGGGATTTTGGATATTTTTGGAGGAAAAAGGGGTTTTTTAGCCTTTTTGAGGCTTTTTAGTGGTTTTGTGGCCTTTTGGAGGTATTTTAGGCCTTTTGGAGGCTTTTTAGTGGGATTTTTAGGGTTTTTAAGGGAAATATGGTAGGAAAATGAACAAATGAGCCATGTAATGAGGTAGATGAGGTAGAGAACACTTTTTGGGTGTTAACAACATCGCAATCAACAATCAGTTGAATGACAAAAGTTATACACACATCTAAAGAAGTGTTATGATGAACCACATAAGTATATGGGTTTGATAAATGATGGCATGGATTTGAAGAAAACACTTTTGCCACATTTTGTTTGTGTACCAAAGAATTTGAAGAAGGAAAATTTTATTCAGTTTCACTTGGTTGGTTGTATGGTTTTTAATGGTCAAATGTCTCCAAGGGTTTACTTTACAGCTCCCAATATTCATAATGATGAAAATATGACCATTACCATAATTCACCATGTGTTGACTCATTGGTCTTGTAATCTTCCTTGAGTTCTATATCTGCAATTGGATAACCCCAGCCCGAAAAACAAAAATCAGATTGTGTTTGGTTATCTGAAC
Organism: Larix kaempferi; assembly: GCA_027924585.1. NCBI lineage: Eukaryota > Viridiplantae > Streptophyta > Pinopsida > Pinales > Pinaceae > Larix > Larix kaempferi. Next base: position 6,001,336 of record BSBM01000061.1, read on the forward strand.
ATGCTTGTTGAATTGGGAATTTTTCATAAGGTTAAAGTTGGTTTCCTTCTTGTTGGGCATACACATGACCATATGGATCAAATGTTTATCCATTTTGCAGTGACATTGGGGAGGAAGAATGTTGGGATCCTTCCATCACTAATTGAAATTAATAGAAAAACATATAGTCCAGAGCCTGTTGTACTAACATTGGAGGAAACTATTGACATGCGGAGATTTATTTTGGGATTGGATGGTGAAGAAATGTGCATTGATAAACTTAATGACATTAGCTTTCAATATCAGTTTTGTATAAAAAAGATTGATGGGAAAACATTACTATGGGGTAAGAAGTACTCAACAAGTGCAGAATGGGGGCCTACATTAGGTTTAACATTTCTAAAATTCATCCCAAGTCGTCAAATGTATGCTTCAAAGTTATCGTTGTTGCAATTAGCTATTGAGTTTCAAAATGCACACCAACACAATAGAGATGTTGATTCTTCTCAATGCTTGGAAGAAATAAAAAATTCTATCAAAGATACATGTATGACTATTTTTATGTTGTTGATTCTGTTTGGTGGGAGTCATTTTTCATGGAGCAAAATGACATAATTTCAAAATCTACAAATGAAGATATTTTTTTTGAAGACTCCATTTAGTTGGCCATAAAGTATATCAAATGAAAATGAGGAGAGAAATGTTGAGCCTGAAGGTGTCGAGCCTTCTCAACCAGAGTAAAGGGAAATGTACATTGGGTCTAGAAGATCATCTGCACAGTGTGAGGCGATGGACGATCTTTACAGAGGCCCAGTACAAGATATTAAGGAGGGTTACATGATTGCAGTTTTGGCCACAGAAGATCCACGTGGTTATCCATTATGGATTGCAAAAGTTATGAAGGTCAATAAATAAAATGAAGAAGTTATATCTATTGAAGTACATTAGTATGAAACAGACACACACCCATTTGATGGTATGTACAAGCCATAGATAGTGATCGAGAAAAAGGTTTGCAAAAAGAGAAAAAGAAAGGGTCAAAATGTAAATCATCGTCGCATAGACATTTTGAAATTAGAGGATGTTGACATACTATTTTGTAACTTCCAGTTGACAAGGAAAGACACTCTTCACTCCAAGACTATGGAGATTATCAAAATATTGTTGGCACCCAAAATAGTTGTAACATGGGAGTCTGCTAAACCAAGGCGTAGATCTAGAAGGAATATGGCTTATGAAATGTTGGGCGTACATGAAGATTAATATGGTGCACTCATTGATAGTAGAGAAGAATACGGGTCATCTACATCTTCATCCATTCATTCATCTGAAGAAAATGTAGCTTCTGATGGTGTGTCAGAGTCCATGTGTTGATTTGAATATTTGCACATGAAATTTTTTGTCATTTTTATTAATATGCCATTGTTTGTATGACAACTCTAAATGAGTGATTGAATTTTGATATGAATTACTTCTACCTCTTATGGTTTAATATATGATTTTATGATGAATATCATAAATGTTTGATTTTATATGAAAAGAGTGGTCAAATTATTTCTTGAATTAATTTGTGTTACTAAGAGATTAAATAAGCACAGTTTTCAATTATGATAAAATCATATAAAAATGTCATTTTTTGAAAAAAGTGTGCACCAGGTAGCATTAGTTTTGAATTTAGAGTTTGATTTTAAGGTTTTTGCAAACAACAATAACAAATGTTTTGGTTCATTTCTATATTTTTTACCCCAAATAAAAAAGTGGTGCTACTGGTAGCACCACTTTTTGATTCAAGGTTGTTTTTTGGTGTTTTTTATGCAAAAATATGGGTTTTTATGGCTAGAGTTCTTGTTTTGAGTATAAATTTCTTGTCAAGTTGTATAACATGTTTTAACTGGTCCAATAGATAATCATCCAAGTATCTCTTAGTCCGTTTGGAATAGCCCATAGTGCCTTCAATAAGCTCTTTTCAAACTTTTACGAGGAAAACACAAGTCACAAATAAGTGGTGTACTAATTCATTGTCATCTTTACAAAGAATGCATTTACTTAAACACATCTCCATTAAATATGAACTTAATAATTTATTGGCTATTACCAACAAAAGAAAAAATTTATTAATTTATGAACAAAAAAAACTTCCAAATAGGTCTCCACTACCAAACTCTCTTAGTATCCACATCCTATCCTGCTCTACTACCAAACTCTCTTAGTATCCACATCCTTTCCTGCTCTACTTGTAATGCATACCGTAACTTAAATATATACTACCCAAGTTTAAAGACCAATTGGTCATCATCTTCTATCAATTTGATAGTATAATGGAAGAATGTAATTACACACTAACCCCACTTCACTACAAAGTCTCTTTATAAATCATTTGGTCTAGGAATACATTTGATAGTCCAAAATTATTTTATCTTTAACTCTTATCCAAAGATCCCCTCCATTTCCCTACTAAAACAAAAACCTTAACCAAAGATCTACAACTATAAAGAGATCTTGGCTTAATTTTTTCCCAATGTAACTACTCCTCCATAACCAATCCCTTTAAACACTTAAATTTTAAAACTCTTCCGAGAAACTTGCGTGGTCACTCGACCTTGTTTTATTAGTTTTATGAATAATAGTTAAACTCATATTAAATAATATATTTATAAAAAATTGTTTTAATATAAATAAATATTACTTAGACCTTGTTTTAGGAATAATAATTAAATTCATAATAAGTAATATATTTATTAATTTTTTTAATATGAATAAATATTATTTAAAAAATCAAGATATCTGATATTTTTTTAATAATAATAATTTTATTTTTTAAGTGTTAAGAATTTCTTAATTTAAATAAAAAGTTATTTAAAAAATTTGATAATTTTGATTTAATGGTCCGAATTTTTAAACTATGCTTTTAAATCATAATACATATACTCATCATTCTTCTCTAATAAAAAGATCAAGCCTACTTTAATCCATCCCGATATAAAACATATTTAAAATGGTATGTACCACTTAAAAAAGATGTGCATTGAAATTTAAATACCTCTATTTACATATAAAAAAAATTTAATATTTTAAAATAAATTAAAATTGGTTATAATTTATTATTTTAAAATAAATTAAAACTAGTTATAACATATTTAAAAGCTTGAAACTAAATACATATTGTTAAATGCATTTAATTAACCATACTTATTTAAAAATAATTTAAAAAAAGATTAAACATAATAATGAATAGTAGTTATTTAAAAATAATTTAAAATACAAGATTAAATAGGTTAATCAATAATAGTTATTTAATAATAATTTAAAACACAAGATTAAATACTTTATATTTATTTTAAAATGAATGTAATGATAATTAATTTTATTATTTTGAAAGTAACTTTGGTTTATTAAAGTTTATTGAATTTTTAAAATGTTCGGAAATTATTTATTTTATTTTTAAAATAAAATCAAAAAAATAATAATATTTATAATAGGTTAATATTAAAAACTTGAAAAAAAGTTTGCAATGAAAGGGATTTGATCCCTCTCTAGATGATAATACAAAGTTGAGATAGATTTACACTAATATTTAATTAATTATGATGAATTTTATTTTTTTCACAATATCCTTTAAAATGGTAAAGTATGTAAATAAATCTAATGGTTCTTGAATTGAGACTCGAGCTAAAATGCCATAGCCCTCCAAACATTGTTTTAACTGAATTTGATTGCAGAGAATTTCAATGAAAGAATAGAGAAATGAGGCACACTAAAAGTGCCGCGACGATAGAAGGAACGTAGGCCAGAGAGGCTGCACCGGATTCCATGCCGAGACTGGGACTGGGACTTGGAGCTGCTATACCGTGTTCGTCTGCAGCAAAAGTATGTCCCCACAAGAAAAGTTCATCAGCAGCAAAAGTAGGTCCCCAGAAGAAAACCAAGAGAAGAATAACAACGTAAGTAGCGACGGCTGAGAATTTGCAGGTCTCCATTTCAAGCAGAACAAGATAGGAATGCAGTATATGGCAATATCTCTGCTTCGACTGGCTTAACAATTCAGAATTTGCTTACAACATAGCTATAAAAAGTCGCAAGTATCCGTTACATACTCAACGCCTAGCATTTTGCCTTTGACGGTTCATGTACCGCCCGAGTCTGTCAGAGGGATCCGGCAGAGGAATAATTGTTCATATCTTAATTTCCATTTTTCAAATAATAATTTCGATGATTTGGGTAGTTCTAAAATCCGTTATTTAAACGTATTTCTAATTACTGAAATTGCATAAATCTTACAATTTTCAAACAAAATTTTGGTTCGAAAACTAGGCGTTTTAGTTATTCTTTATTCTTTATCCTACGCGCTGTCAGCGTAACAGGTGGAACTCCAGAATTCTGGAATTTTTTCAGCCAGTCGCATGGCATTCTCGATATAAAACTGGCAAATATTTCCTTCCCGGATTTTAAACCGGCAAAGCTGAGGTTCAAACAAAATCCTATGCTTATAATCGTTATGGTCATTTGCCACCCATATATTCTCGTTATATAGAAAGGTGCCGATCTATCGGGATTGTGAGGTCCAGACCAGCTGAGCCCATGTGCTGGATGGGTCAACTTGACAGATAGATGGTCGCCCTCGCCGTCTCAATCTACAACCTTACCTTGCGAGAAATAAAACTTAAATATTTGCAATTTGACAGTAAAAACATAGGGGAGGGAAGCCAGAAGTGGTGCGGGTTCCAAAAGCACACTTGAGACGCCATGTGGATGCCACTCGTCGAGGTCCGGAGGTGCCCAGGTGGCTACTTCACGTCGTCCCGGGTAGATCGCACTTTAATGCGCTTTATGACTCCTCGGGAAGCATGTCACCTATCCCTTTCCCCGCGCCCTCTCCAGAAGCCCGTTCATTCTTGCTTAGGGCTGGAATGTGAGCGTTTGGCCACCCCGGTTCCTATTCGCCATGGCTCCGTTGCTGCTCCGATGCCGCCTCTTGTTGCTGTTTGAACCTGCCGCTTGGTGGAAGCTCCGTCATCGTGTTGTGGTTCCCGACTGTTTGTTGTTCGAGCGGAGGTCTTTGCTGTTCGAGCGGAGGTCTTTGCTATTGTTAACCTCGTTGAAGCTCCCATTGAAGCGGCCCGCCTCCATGGTCGTTGCCATGGGTTGGAGAACTTTTGTGGTGTTGTTCTGCTGTTCGTGGTCCGTGGCACGGGTCCCCCGGTGGGAAGCTCCTATTCCTGCCTATTTGCAGGCTGCTCCTCTCTTGGTTCGTGCTCGGCGGTGGCAACCTGTTCAGAATACGTGGTAGGATTTCGATCCTACCGGCTTCTCTTGCATTGTGTTTTTCAACACAACCACTCTCTCAGTGTGATTTGCTTGCTTTCTCTGTCTGTGTTGGGTCTGGTTGGGTCTGTGTTATTGGTTGAATTGATTTTGGTAAGTGCTCCGCTCCTGGTTCATGCTCCGCAATGGCGGCCTGTTCAAACAACGTGGTAGGTTATGGTTTTTGGTTTTTAATGGAGCACTGTTATGGTTTTTGGTTTTTAATGGAGCATTGTTAGGGTTGAATTCGATTATGAATGGAACACTATTATGGTATTTGGTTTTTAATGGAACACTGTAATGGTTTTTGGTTTTTAATGGAGCACTGTTATGGTTTTTGGTTTATAATGGAGCACTGTTATGGTTTTGGGGTTTTAATGGAGCACTATCATGGTTGAATTTGATTATTAATGGAGCACTGTCTTCGTTTCAAGGTTATGGTTGCTAGGGTTTCATGGTTTTGGCTTTAGGATAGACTTTTTGGTTTTTAATGGAGTGTTGTTATGGTTTATGGTTTTTAATGGAGCACTGTTATGGTATTTGGTTTTTAATGGAGCACTGTTATGGTTGAATTCAATTATGAATAGAACACTGTTATGGCATTTGGTTTTTAATGGAGCACTGTAATGGTTTTTGGTTTTTAATGGAGCACTGTTATGGTTTTTGGTTTTTAATGGAGCACTATTATGGTTTTGGGGTTTTAATGGAGCACTGCCATGGTTGAATTTGATTATTAATGGAGCACTGTCTTCGTTTCAAGGTTATGGTTGCTAGGGTTTCATGGTTTCATCTTTAGGATAGCCTTTTTAGTTTTTAATGGAGCGCTGTTATGGTTTATGGTTTTTAATGGAGCACTGTTATGGTATTTGGTTTTTAATGGAGCACTGTTATGGTCGAAATTGATTATTAATGGCGCACAGTCTTCGTCTCATGGTTATGGTTTGCTAGGGTTTCATGGTTTAGGGTTTAATGCAGTTGATTATGGTTATGGTTCAATGGAGCACTGTCTTCATTTCTTAATGCAGTTGATTATGGTTATGGTTTAATGGAGCACTATCTTCGTTTCTTAATGTAGTTGATTATGGTTTAATGGAGAACTGTCTTCGTTTCTTAATGTAGTTGATAATGGTTTAAGGGAGCACTGTCTTCATTTGGGCATGCCAATTAGATGCACATGTGAAATTATAGGCATGGTAATTAGACAATAATTTGGACTGTCAATTAGATGCATTCTGAGTTCATGCTAATTAGGGTTTGCTATAGTTCAGTGATTGTTTAAGTGATTGTATGAATTTGCAATGAATGGTTGTTAATTTGTTAATGGAGTTGATTATAGGATTAGGGTTTGCTAGGGTTTCATGGTTTTGGCTTTAGGATAGTCTTCATTCCACCCAAATAGTAACTTAGTATATTTTATAATTGAGTGAAGGTTTCATGGTTATGGAAAATTCAGATATGGTTTAATGGTTTGAAGGTTACGGGAAATTCTGACAAAAAAAAACACCATAACAGTGTTCCATTAAATCCTTCAGTGATTATATTTGTTTCAGTGATTGCTTGAATTCGTAAGGAATGGTTGTTAATTTCTTATTGGAGTTGATTATAGGATTGATGCATGCTTGAGATGCAAGATGACGCTCTGAAATAATTTGGGCATGCCAATTAGATGAATAATTTGGACTATGAATTGGAGGCATTCTGAGTTCATGGGATTTGGACATGCCAATTGGATGAATATGTGAAATTTGGATTGATTTCGAAAAAGAGTATGAGAGAAGATGAAAGAGTATTTGAATGCTTGATTTCGTCTGTATCTTTTAGAATCTGGTCATGTTTTTTTCTTGTCGGTGTCCTTAATTGGATGTTGGACATGCCTATGTGTTTGTCCCATCTACAATTAGCCCTCATTTTGTATTTTTCTAGAATTTTGGTTCTCATTTAAAAAATTGTCATTACTCTTCCAGAAGTAATGCAATATGCAATATGGAAATAGTGATAGCACCTGCTTTCATTCTTACTGTGTGCTCTAACCTAAGTAATCTTTAACTGTGTGCTAGGCATTTTTTTGCAATGCTTACTATCAATCCAGTTCAAGTTGATTTGGATTCAAGTTAGTATTGCATTCAGGAAAAACTTGCATTCAGGAAAAACTTGCATTCAATTTAAATTTTCAATCAGGTTGGTCTACCATCCAATTTAGTTTAACATTCAAATTAGTTTTCCAACCAAGAAATATAGCAATCAGTTTTAGTAAGGAATGCAGTCCAGTAAATAGACAAAGCCATGAAGAAAACAATACTTGACATAAATGGCATATTCTTGTTCAACATAGTAGCAATTCAAGATTTATACATATGGTTGGTCCTTGCTGGGTTGGGACTTTATGCATTTACTGTGGTTATGCCTAACATATATCAACTCTCAGATTGGAATCAAACAAAAGCTTAGGAAACCACCCAAAATTCCTCCTGTAACAAAATCTACCTTTCATATGTGTATGCCAAAGAAAACACATCTTCCATCCATAAAAAAAAAACTTTGGAACCACCCAAAATTACCCCTAGCAACAAAATCTTCTTTTCATATGTGTATGCCAAACAAAAAACATCTATCATACACTAAAAAAAAATCCCTATGTGTGAGGAGGTTGACTGCCTTCATTACCCAATTTAGTTGGGTTAGATACTGATGCTTGACTTGGTTGTGTTGAGCTGCAAAAATTTGGTGCAGGCGAGGTTGCTCCTTGTAGCCAAGGAGGGATTGAATAACCATAGTTATGACTTGAGCCTAATAGCCCTAGGTTCACTGGAGGTGTTTGGAAGGAATACACAGTATTGCCCCCTGCCTGATGGTATTGGGGTATTTGTATGTTAATAAGGTCCTGGAATTATCTTCTGTTCTTTGAAAATTGATCCAATGGGTTGTCCACCACCTCTGTCCTCTCTAGACCATTTGGATTCCTATAATGTGCCTTTCTTTGCTCCCTTTCCTCCCTTGGCAATTGTTTCTATCGCTTTCTTTCCTCCCTTTCTTTCACTCGTACAAGCCTTTCCTGCCTTTGATTTTCTGCTGCAACAGTCCTTGCTTCCGTCTTCTCCTTTTCCAAGGCCTTCTTCTTCTCTTTTAATTCCTGCATCTCCTTTTTCTTTTTCTCAGCCTCAACCAGTAGGGTGATGTAGTCCTCTTATGTCAGTAGCTGTGAGTTCCTGCTTAATCTAAGATGCTCAGCAGTGGGATTAGATAGTTGAGCTACAACTTTCTCCACTAGCAACTTAAGGAACTAGCCAAGTAGTGGCTCATTTGGTGGGAGTGCCTCATCATCAATTTTTTGGTCCACTGTATCTTCATTTTGTTCAATCTCATCTTCAACACCCCCACGTGGCACATAATAATGTACAACTTCATTGTTGAGGGCTGCTGGCATTGAAGGCAGGTTAAGGCTTTCATCGTTGGTGGGGGTGACAAATTGATTGTTCATATTTGTCATGGCCTCTTCCAACCACTCGGGCTGTTCTGGCTGGCTGGGAAATGTCAACTCCTCGATGTTTTTTACCATTGCTTCGCCACATCCATTCACACTCAAATCAACAACGTTGTTATTAATAATCCCTTGGCCATCTAATTCTGTTTCTGTCCTTCCAACAACTTCTATATTCTCCTCAACAGGTTCGGTGCCATACTGACTTTCACTTACATGTTCATCATTGTCGCCGAGTGGTTGGCAATGACCTTGAGAGAGTGATATGATGTTATCTGCAGCATCTGCATCCTCTTGCCCCTGAACATCAAAATCCTGACTACATCTCGTGTCATGTTGAAGAGCATCCGAATTGAAAGGCCATATTCATGTCCGCCTAAAACTAGCCCTGATATTTTATGTTGTGAGCACCCTAGCAAAAGCTTTGCTTGCAAGTTCTGCAAATTCGAACCTCTTCACCTCTACCCCAAGGTTCTTTTCCATCCAAGACGCTCTCTCAGACCTGAAGTAACACTTGAAAGGCCTAAACACACTCACATCTAGAGGTTGCAGCCCGTGGGTGGTATGTGCAGGCAGTGTCAACAGATCAATGCCTAGCCTATTTGCCTCCTTAATGGTTTGTATAGCAACATGGATGTGATGGCCATAAAAATTCAACAGGTGTCTGTTTTCAGGTGAAACACCGCCAGGGATAGAGGCAACAAAGTGGCAAAGCCAGCTCAAGAATAGTTCTTTTGTCATCCAAGCATGGGGGTGTGCATCCATGCATGCTCCAGGTTCACAGTTTTTAATGTAATTTTTGAGTTGATTATTTCCCTTGAACAGATAAAAACCTGGAATTGATGCTCCAACTACGTTGACACAACAAAGAATAGTTATCCACTCCCTACTTTTTGGCAGAATTTTGGGCACATTCCTGCTCCCTCTCTTGGCAATTACCCGCATGCCACAATTCCTCCTTTCCTGCAATCCACTCTCGTCATAGTTCCATATATGGTCTGCTCTGTATGAGTGTTTCTCATATGCATCAGAGAGTGTCTGATAGAACTTGGTCACAACTGTAGGGCGTAGATTGAAAGCTCTATCCCTGTCAAGCCCCTCTGCTGTATGTAACACAAGTTTTGGATGCCTTCCTTTAAATCCTCTCCACCATTATTTCCCTGGAAATCCATCTTTGAAGGGGTTTGGCCTCCCTTGACAGATTTTGGCAACAGTAGATTTGAGTTGAACCAACTCCAGACCATGGCCTAGTTGAGCCATCTCTTCACACCAAACCACAAATTCTTCTTCCTCTTCTGCACTCAACACTGTAAGAGGTCATTTTCGCTTGGTATGGGTCAGGCCATTTATCCAGTAATGGATTGATGTTGGTGGAATCCCATGTTTTTTAGCAGCTGCTCTGATAGAAAAACCATTGAACTCTATATCATCTATTGTAGCCTTCATGTCTTCTTGTGTCCATCCTCTGATGGCACTAATCTTCTTACTGGCAGTTGCACCTTGAACTGTGGTTGATTGTGGAATAACACCTCCAGGATCTGCATCATTTTCCTCTTCAACTGTGGTTGATGGTGGAATAACACCACCACGCTCTGCATCATTTTCCTCTTCAACATCTTTGTGTGCATTGTTATCATTAACATCATGTGCTATGTCCTCATCGAACGAGGTGCATCGTAGCTGGGCACGCCTGCTGAGTCGCCTACTTGTCCTCCTTGCACAAGTAGTGTTGACTCTTGCCATGACTGCAATCACCCATAGAATTAGAACAAACAAGGCCAAGGATAGGGCTAGGGACAATGCTCCATTAAAAACCAAAAACCATAACAGTGCTCCCACCCACGGCATTAGAACCAGTTGTGTGTCTTCACAGGGATCTGGAATATTAAAATAGCTGTGTTAAAACAAAGTGTTAAAATGACACAAGGATCTAGAGTATTCAAAAGGAGCTTGTAATGTGATTTAAATGTTCAATGCAGGTTCTTGCATAAAATTAGGTATAGTTTGGCTACTTGAAAATATTATTGAAACACAAATTTATCTTGAATGCAATACCTGAACTTTGATTGCCGTCTTGAATTAACTCTGTACCTAGAAATCAATCTGCAACTGTGTTTTGCTTGAATGCGATGCTTGGACTCTGAAAATCAAGCTTGGAAATAGAGGTGTGAGTTTAACATGGTCTGGGGATTTCGAATAGCAGAAAAATGGAGGTTGTCTGAAGGTGGTAGTGTCTTTATAGCATTTTGGTGTTTGATTTGATTGGCAACTTTGAAAAGGCATGGATTGCAACTGGATGTATTTGGATGAGTGCTCAAGATTGATTTGGGTTCGATCCAATGGCCATCAATGGGGCTTTGTCGATCCAAGTGCTATTCGAAATGCCTATGGACATGCTTCTGTTTGGTTTTATGGTTGATTTGGTGATTTTTGTTTTGTTTTATGGTTGATTTGATGATTTTAATGGAGTTGGCAGCATTAATTGCATTGTTTGGGCTTCTTTGTTGAACAACCATGCACCTGGAGCTGACACTTATTCTTCATTTATTATGTAGGTGACATCCAATAAATGTGCAAGTGGGATGCCTTGGTGGTTAAGTGATTCTCGATGCTGGTCTGGGTCTTCACTGAAGCTTGTTCGATGGGGTCCATGTGACGGGAAATCTGTCCTTGTAGATTGGGCTGCCTGGGGAGTGATGAGGTCCAATTAGATGTTTGTGTCAGTGCATGTTGGGATTTGGAAGGGACATGATGGATTTGAATTTTGTTATGTCAGGACTATGCAGTTGTCAACATTTTGTCTTATAGTTGACAGCTGTAGGTCTAGTGTACAGAATGGCCCTTAATGAACTTAAATATGACACTTTTTATATATTTATATAATTATATGTGTTTGACAGTTGGCATTTTCTTGGTCACTTATTGGGTTGTAACCGTCACCAGTTCTATGACCACTACCGGTTCCTATTCAACTATAGAACTCTCTCCCCTATACAAGGACTAGCCTGCTTTGAGTTTAGGTTTTTAAATATTAAAGTGTATCCTCATGGACTTATAAAGGTCTACTTGTGTTTAAATTGTTTAATACAAATATTTTTGTGAGTTTTCTAAAATTAAATTTATTGATAATGGATGTTAACACTTAGTTTTTTATATCCCTTGAAACTCTTTATTAGTCTCTTGGTCGCCAAAGGCATGTTTGACTTTAATTTTTTTTAATCTTTTTTCCATAATGTACATTGTCATGTATAAACATTTTTAATTAAATTTGATTTTTTAAATTTTAAAAAAAAATTATAAATTTTGAAAATTACATTAATTTATTTTGTGATTGTTGCATTTTTCAGATTTGACAATTTTTCTTCCGTGTGTAAATTAATTACTTAATTATAAAAATATTTAAAAATGAAAAATGAAAACTCCCAAACTAATCACTTTACTAATACCAGAATACCATCATTACATTACATTAATAAATAGAATATTAGTTATGCAACATTAATACCATCATTTCATTAATAAATAGAATATTAGTTATGCAAGATATGAATTTATTGATCCATGAATAAATGTGATGCAAGATATGAATTTATTGATCTAAGAATAAATGTGATGTAGTGTACAAGTTCAAACAATGTTCAGATGTCGTCCACTGCACAAATCCAAATAAAAATTTGGAGATTGGAATATTTATTGCCATACTACCTTTCCATTAAATGACTACAGATTACATACTTTTCAATTAAGAAATTTCTTTCGATACTTAATAACCTTCCCGAAGAAGCACATTACATTGATTTCCGTCTAGAAAGCTTGGCTGAAGAAGGCGAAGGTGCTAGAATGAGTAACCGTCTCGAAGAAGCACATTACATTGATTTTCGTCTAGAAAGCTTGGCTGAGGAAGGCGAAGGTGAGTTGTATTAGCTATTTAATTTGGGTGTGAAGCAGAGTAACGAGCATCATGACTTTGATTTTGAAAGGTGAAGGGTGTGAAGCAGAGGTAACCATTGCAACTCTTTGATTCTGAAGTAAGCTTGGGATGGGCTTGGGGTTCTGCATTAAGAGGTATGTAAAAATAAGCTATTTATTATTTTCTCCAAACTAAAAAAGAAAGAAAAAACTTATTTTAACGTCCATCACGCTAACAATATCCTATGGGACAGACTGCTTCACCCCCTGATTTATGCAACTCAACCCTTTTCTTGTTCAACTTGATGATGAGTGCCCCCAATTTCTCCACGGTCCCCTCACTGAATAGGTTATCCCAAGAGCTATATGTCAGGATATTTGCATATTTGGCCCTATTGTCTTTGAAGGCTTCACACTAGAAAATAAAATGTTTTTCTGTTTCCACTTTCCGGGAAGTGCAAAATATATACAGCCTTTCTTCCCAATTGTTTCTTAATTGAGCAATAAGTATTTTGTCTCTCGAAGATATATTGGCCCCTATGTATGCTTTTTGATGGTGGTTGTAAGTGGGGTTAAACTCTTCAATATAATACCCCTTCTTTCTCCCCAACCTTTTATCCCAAGCTCGCTTATGGAACCTATTCCTTTATCTCTTTACTGTTCACATCAAGTAAATATCCCACTTACTAAGCCATTTAATATTTTGTTGCATCCACATCTTTTTTCTTTCGCACAATGTGTCATTGAAAACAACCTTAGGCCATCAGCTGTCCTCCACTTGCTCAATTCTTTTTAGATATCTTATGAGTCGCACCATAGTAATTGCTTCGATATGAGCAACCCCCATTTCACTCGACATGATATCATAAGGGATTGAACTTTTAATTTTAAACTTGTTTGTAATGAAATGCTTTTGAATATTTTCAATTTGCCCTATAATTGTTATTGTCTTCACATTTACATAAATAAACTTGTGATTTCCAAATATTCTTGAAAAAACCCCAAAATTTTGACGAGAGAGGATACTGATTGGAATTGGAAATCAAAATTTTGAATAAGTGGTTACCTGCCAAAACTGTAACTGAAATTTTTGTGTTCTTGTATCTATCAACGATATGTCAATGCTATCCCAGAATGTTGTTGTCATACTAGAGTTTTAATTTTTTTAAGAAAAATCACTAAAAATCATTTTACACAATACCAAACTATGATTGGTAACGACATATTGGAGAAATTTAAGCTTCAATTATAAAAGGAGAATTTTATACTCATAGCTCGAACAGAAGTCTCGTGAGGACTCTGTAATAATTATAGGAACATTTCTTTTATGCTGGAAACAACTACATTGTGCATCATAGGTCTCTTTTATAAAAGGAGGTAAATTGTAAAATTCTTTTAAATGGAGAGTTGAAATAAAATAGAATCCTAAACTACTTTATGTATTAAACCCTAGATTTATGTATTAAACCCTGGAGGCTGAGAGTTTCTCTTTTGTTCCATCACAAAATATATTATTCCTCCAAAAGGTAGACTGAATTCCTCTACGGAAGGGTAAGATAAGCAAGAACGTACCATCCTAGCAGCCAGTCCCAACAACTCCATAAAATAGAAACAACCGTGCGTCTGACCATCTTCTCATCCCAACATGTGAGGGCCAGTGTGATGCAACTCTTGGAGCCTCGATGACCCTTGAGGGTAGGGAATATATCGGAGGTTAGCTACTCTAGGCCAGGGTTGGAGCACTTCTTTTTACCAAATTATAGCTCTGAAATTTGTGGCCTTTTAAAGCTACCGATGTAGCAATTTGCAATTGGGAGGATTATTGTTTACATCAATTTGCAACCCGGATAGTTACATTAAACTTATTTCAAGGGAAAATGCACACCACACAGTAAAGAAGATTTAACTGTGCAGTAGATGGATACCTTCTTTTTATTTTCTTCAGACTTCGTGGACCATACAATAGAGAACTTCAATTTTATCTTCACGGAACACTTTCCTCACTAAGAATTAACTTCGTAGTTTTAAATGCGCGGCAATTAACTTTTACTTCGCAGCAAGTAACTGTGCGATTTGACTTTTCACTGCGCGGTGAACTTCAGAGTGATGCGAAGTTAACTTCGTTACAATACTTTACTTCGCGGTATTCTCTAATACTTCGCGGTTCACTTAACCAAACTTTATCATGTAAAATATTTCTTTAAGACGTAACAACTAAAACATCTTAATGCGAAGTTACTCCATGTTAATTTATAACTTTCACTGCGGTGAACTATTTGTGAATCTTGATTCCTTTTACTACGGGTAAATGTAAACACTATTCACGTGAGTAAAACTGGAGATGATGTGCGACTTGCAATATACACCATTCTTGAGAATGAAACATAAAACATAGACTTATATATTTACCATAGTAAACTGCACAGCTCCTCAATACATGGAAATGAGTTTCACTGCAATCTTTTACATTCATAGAGATTGGGCTCTTGATACAAACTTCATAGATCTTCACTTCTACTCTGCGTAATTTCTCGGGTGAATCCATGAAGATGGGTGTCTATTTTGCGGGGTTCCGTGAGAAAATAATTCTGAATTTTTCATGTTTTCCATCTTTGGGCGAATAAAAGTGAAATTTTTGTTTGGAATTTCACTTTTCACTAAAAAACAAACTTTTAGAGAATTATGTTAGCTTGCTATCCATATTTTTTTCAATTTTTTATATTGAGATTTGATATGTTGATTCGACAAATGTTTGATAGTGTGTTCTTATAAAATGAAAGGACTACAAAATAGACATGTTTTGTTGCACACGTAAAATCATTGTTAAACTTATTTTTTGCAAAAAACAAATATGCTACGATAATCTACACACAATATGCTACTGCATGAATATAAGTTTGTAACAAATGGATCTATATACTAATTATTATATTTATTTGAATTCGATCAATGGAGAAACCTTGTCGATTTTCAACATATTTTTTGTTGCAAAACTTTTCTCTCAACTGAATATAAAACTAAAAATTATATGAATACCCTTTTGAAGTAGACACGCCAATTAACTGCACCATAGTTTTCTCAATTTTTTTCGTGGTGTATTTTTAAAGTTAAGGATTTTTCATTTCACCGCATTTTGAAAGAGATGAAACTAAACTCGACACCTGTTAAGAAAACAAACAATTATAAATATCAGATATTACCTATACTTAAAGAAATCTATATATTCAGAAAGTAGATTCAATAATGAAACTAATGGTATCAAGTCCGACAGTCACTTTGTAGTGTAAGAGATCATTTTTACCTTCCGAAAATAGAGAAACCTGAAAACTATGAGAGACAATCAGATTTTCAGGTTTCAGAGGTTATTCAGCTGAATAATTATTTGGCCGAATAACTATTTTCCGTAACGGCGACGTCAATTTAATCAAAGGTTATTCGGCCGAATAACTAAACGTAAAAAAAAACTCGTCGACCGAAAAAAAAAAAATGTTTTTGTCTAAACTTATATAAATAAAACTAAATATTTCAATTAATTTCGCATACTTTCTGGTCAGAATATTTTTGAAGGGATTTTCTAAGGAGTTTTTATTACAAAGGGAGTTTTTTTTATAAGGTATTTTTTTTCTTACTTCTTTTTAAGGAATACATTGAAAGAATGTT
This sequence comes from Larix kaempferi, assembly GCA_027924585.1. Classification (NCBI taxonomy): domain Eukaryota; kingdom Viridiplantae; phylum Streptophyta; class Pinopsida; order Pinales; family Pinaceae; genus Larix; species Larix kaempferi. The sequence continues at coordinate 6,017,663 of BSBM01000061.1, forward strand.
TTTCTAAGGCATTTTTGCAAAATAAGTTTTTATTCCAAGTTTTTGGCACTTTTTATATCTTTGCAATGGGTTTTTTTTTCTAAGAATTTTCTAAGGAGTTTTTTTTGCAAAGAGATTTTTTTTTATGAAGTGTTTTTTTTCAAGTTTTTTGCACTTCTTATTTCTTTGCAATGGGTTTTTTTTTCAAGGATTTTCTAAGGAGATATTTTTGAAAAGAGAGTTTTTTTTATGAAGTATTTTTTTTGTTACTTTTTTCTAAGGAATACATTTAAAGAATGCTTTTCTAATGCATTTTTGCAAGATAAGTTTTTATTCCAAGCTTTTGCACTTCTTATTTCTTTGCAATAGGTTGTTTTTCCAAAATGACGATTTTAAAGAGTTTTTATTCCAAGTTATTTTTTCAAAGGAGTTGTCTTTTTCCTTCTTATTTATTTGAAAATGATTTTTTCAAAGTATTTTTGCAAAAAATGTTTTTTTTACAAAGTATTTTACAAGTGGTTTTTTCAGAAAATGTTTCTTTCCAAAGTGTGCATTTACAGAATTTTTATTCCAAGGCATTTTTGCAAATAAGATTTTATTTCAAGTTATTTTTACAAAGGAGATGTATTTTTCCTTCTTATTTCTTTGAAAAGGGTTTTTTTCAAAGTCTCCCAAGTTATTTTTGCAAAAACGTTATTTCGTTGCAAAGGTTTTTACAAATAAATCTTTTTCCGAGGTATTTTTTCAAAGAAATTTTTTTTTTTTCGAGTGGGTTTATAAAGAAGATTTATTTAGAAAGTGTTTTTATTCTTTTCCAATGGGTTTTTTCAGAATATGTTTCTTTTCAAAGTATGCATTTATAGAGTTTTTATTCCAATACATTTTTGCAAATAAGATTTTATTTCAAGTTATTTTTATGAAGGAGATGTATTTTTCCTTCTTATTTATTTGAAAAATGATTTTTTCAAAGTCTCCCAAGTTATTTTTGCAAAAAAGTTATTTCGTTGCAAGGGTTTTTACAAAGAAATTTTTTTCCGAGGTATTTTTTCAAAGAAATTTTTTTTTTGTTGTTTTGTTTTTTCAGTGGGTTTATAAAAAAAATTTATTTAGAAAGTGTTCTTATTCTTTTCCAATGGGTTTTTTCAAAGGTGATTTATTGTCAAAGAGTTCTTATTTCATTCAAAGAAGGTTTTTTTCAAAGGAAACTTGTTTCCAAAGATTTTTTCTTCAAAAGACTCTTACAAGATTTTGATAAGGTGAAGTAAATTTCAGTTCATGTGTTTATAAATTTTGTAACTGTTTTTAAATCTTCATTTTGTTTTTTTACAATAAAATGATTATTCTTTAATTTATCATTTATAGATTAAACAATCATGGGCAGTAAGAGAAACCATCAAAGAAAATATGATCGTAAACGTGCTGATGATGATGATAATAGATAAAAGAAAAAACTTAAATATCATGTCAACAATGCAAGCCTTGCAGAAACACAAGCAACAATTATTGAAGATACAAATACAGTTTTACATAATAATGTTGATGAAATGAAAATTGAAAATAGAGTACAAGAAGAACAAATTGAATTTGAAGAAACCATTATTGAAGATGTAAATAGTGATTTACATACTAATGTTGATGAAGTCAATATTGAAGATCAAGTTCAAAAACCAGAAATTGGACCAGGTATGTATATATCATGTATTTTCCAAATTCATTTTTTATAATGAATTGTATTTTTGGATACATGTTTTAAATTAAATTTAACTTGATGTATAGGTACTTTCACCATTGATGATGAAACGTTTGGAAAACGTTGATTGCAACAAATATGAAAAAAAATACCCATACATGCTGCACGATATCGGGCTCAAAAAATTTATGATGATGTTCTGAAGAATTATTCAGCAACAGGACAAGCACAAAGTTTGAGATGTTTATTAGTGACCAAGAAGTTAGAAGATGCTACATCATTATTGGATATTCATAAGGCGACCAAAGAGTCGAAATTAAAACATAATGTGATAGAAAATATAGGTGATGCAATAAAAAAGTTTAGAAAATCTAGGAAGAAAGACATCAGTGCTGCACGAAGAGCAATTCATACAGCAATTATTTTGACTAGTACTAAACAAAAATGTTTGACAACACAGCTAGCAAAAGCAGTTGGAACCTCAAGAAAGACATTATACAAACATAGTAAATTCAGAATGCAAATAAATGAAAATGATGAACTTGCTTGCTGGGCAATTATTTGTAGACAGCCTTACAAAGATAGAATGGGAGCAGATGTTAAAGATATTGTACGGGAATATTGGTTGACACATGCTCGAGTTTCACCAAATTCAAGAGATGTAATACGACAAAGAGTATCACGAGGAGTATATGTAAGAAGTCCAAAACATATAATGGATATGACACAAGTACAATTGTTCAATAAATTCAAGGAAGATCATCGTGGAATTAATGTGTCAATCACTACATTTGTGCAACTAAAACCATGGTATGTTAGACCTATTACTATCCATAACACATGTTGTTGTCGTTATCATGTGCAATTCCAATTATATTACGACACATTTCTTGAATTTGGTAAAATGTTTTGGAAAAATTCACCACCTCCGTCCACAATACGTGAATTCATATCTCAAACCCTATGAGAGAGAAATCACGATGAAGTATTTTATAATAAGAAATGTGTCAATGGAAAACATTGTAATCGTTGTGAAAATTTGGTTTAATTACACAATAAGTATCCTATCGATACTGATCACTCACTGTCAAATGTCACCATTGATTGGAGAAGATATGAATACATTACAAGTACTAGTGATGTACATTCCAAAAGGATTGATTTGCAAGAAGATAAAATAGGTGTGACAGATTTTCTCAAGAAATTCGAAAGTGAAATTTATAAGTACACCAAGCATTCACATAGAGCACGATGGCAAGACCTTCAATTCAAACAGTCTCGTGAAATTTTTCTACCAGGAACAATTTTGTCAGTGGTTGATTTTGCAGAAAATTACATATTTGCTGCACAAAAAGAGATACAGAGTGAATACTATCATTCTGACCAAGTTTCGATATTTGTCCATGTTTTATATAGACATTCTCAACAGGATGTTGATGGCATTGAAAGCACGTGTGACAATCGAGATGTGATTAAAGAATATCACTTTTATATCAATGATGATCGTACACACGATACACATTTTGTTCAGCACTGTATTGGAAGTATTTTCTACAATTCACTAAAGGGACGTAACATTAAATTCAATGAGCATTGGATATGATCGGATGGATGTGCCAGACAATTTAAATCTTCGCGATCATTTTATTGGTTATGTCGACTTCATAAAGCATTGAAAATTAAACATCGCTAGAATTTTTTTGAAACTGGTCATGGAAAAGGTGAACATGATGGTGCAGGAGCATGCGTAAAAAGAACACTTCGAAGATGGCAAATGAACCATAGTTCTGCACGATTCCATTTAGCTGCAGAGGTTGTCCAATGGTTTAAATCACATCTAAACCATGATTATAATCAACAATAAAAAATTGTGCACAGGTATGTACACACAAATATTTTAATTTATATTTTATTGTCAATTTAAAAAAAATATGTACCTAACATCAAAATTTGTCATTTGTGTACTAGGTTTTTTTGGTATGTTGGGGTCCAAGATATAAATGGATCAATACCATACGACGCTAGCACCATACAAGGGACTAGAGATTTTCACTCTATTCAAACAAAAGCCTTCCAAAACATTTATACATTTGACAGTAGAAAGCAATCATACTTTTGTCATATTTGCACTGAAAATATTGAATCTATAGAAGTTTGTGAAAACATAACGAACAACTACGTAAAACATTGGAAACACACAGAGATTAATCCTAAATGAAAAATGCCACTAGCAAGTATAGAAGAATTAGAATCAGAAGATATAGCAATATCATCTGATGGCAACAGAATTTTAGATCTCGTTAAAGAAGGTAATGATCAAATACCACTGTTTTGTCGATTGTTCATTCTTGTCATTCACCTTATACACATGTATATTAGTCAATTTAATTGAATTAAAAATCTTAACATCAATTGTAATTTGCACAGGAGATGTTTTTGCTGTGATTGCACCTTTAGACAACAACGAAAATGTGAAGTATTATTTGATGCGATGCACTGAAGGAAAAATAAAGTTATTGGAAGACTACAATGACAACGGATATACATACGAGAGAGGATCCATCATTTTAAAGGGCTATTTTTTTTCAATAGACCCATATGACTCAAAATTATGTCTACTTTCAGGATTATGAACTTGATGTTATATGTTGTCAATATAGCCATTTAGTATGTGCATCCCGAATAAAATTGGTTCAAATTCCATTGAAACAACAATTAAAAAATAAAAAATGGAAACTGTCCAAATATGACCATGAACGGATAATTGAAGATGGTATTCCATTGCGATGTTTTTAAAACTATATATTTAAAATTAATAGATCAATGGTTTTGTCGATGTCATTGTCAAATGTTGTGTACAATATATTTTTTTTCTTTCTATGTTTATGATCTTGAAAGGAACTGGAGTATAAGAGTTTAAATGATCATATTCTAGTATGCTGAAATTAGAATTCAAAAGTTATTTGGTAATGAAAACCTCAATGTGTAAAATTTTTATCTTAATTATGTCGGAAATACTTTATTCGGGTCCCCATATGTCTATTAAACCACTTAAGGGATGAGATAACAGATCTGTGGCTGTTGCCACTCTCCGCTCCGAATCTTTAATTTAAAATATCGCTTGTGTAAGTTCACATAACTTAAATCATGGCAAATGGAGATAATGATCATTTGATTTTTAATCATAAGAAAATATTCCAGGATTGTGAAGCTTATGCTAAATTAGAGGAATGATTATTTACAACAAATTGATGAAAATTCATCAAATTGTTGTCTAAAATCATTACTCTAATTTAGCATAAGCTTCACAATTCTGTAATCTTCGCTTATGATTAAAAAACAAAAAATCGTTATCCCCATTTGCCATGATTTCAGCCGCATCAAATGTACCTGGACATTGAAAATAAGAATTATTAATTAAAAATTCATATCAAAATTTGAACAGATAATATTCATTTTTCAACTTCCTAACATTCATATTTCAATCAAAACTTCTTAACAAATTCCGGAACTTTGATCTCAGGTAATATTCATTTTTAAACTTCCTACCATTCATATTTCTATCAAAACTTCTGGACATTCCTAAACTTCCTAACATTCAAAGATAACAATCATGTTCTTGACATTCAATCTTAACATTCATTCATTCATTGCACCTTATTATAAATTCTTTAACATCCATTTTTACCATCACATTCATTCTTAACATTCCTATCAAAATTTAAACCTAACATTCAGATTTCAATCAAAACTTCCTGACAAATTCCTAAAATTTATTTTTAACATCTTTATTTTTAAGATTCCTAGTTTGTCTATATTTCTATCAAAACTTCTAACATTCATAAACTTCCTAACATTCAAAAGATAACATTCATGTTCTTAACATTCATTTTTAGACTTCTTAGTTCATCCATATTTCCATCAAAACTTCTAACATTCCTAAACTTCCTGACATTCCTAAAATTTGAACTTAACATGTGTTCCCTTTTAAGCTTCCTAGTTCATCCATATTTCTATCAAAAATTCTAACATTCATAAACTTCTTAACATTCAAAGATAATATTCATGTTCTTAACATTCATTTTAAACTTCCTAGTTCATCCATATTTCCATGAAAACTTAGATAACATTCTTAATCTTCCTAATATTCCTAAACTTCATAACATTCTTAAGCTTCTCAGTTCATCCATATTTCTATCAAAACTTCTAACATTCCTAAACTTTCTAACATTCAAATATAACATTCATGTTCTTAACATTCATTTTTAAACTTCCTAGTTCATCCATATTTCTATCAAAACTTCATACATTCTTAAACTTCCTAATATTCCTAAAATTTGAACTCAACATGTGTTCACTTTTAAGCTTCCTAGTTCATCCATGTATTTCTATCAAAACTTTTAACATTCCTAAACTTCCTAACATTCAAAGATAACATTCATGTTCTTAACATTCATTTTTAAATTTCCTAGTTCATCCATATTTCCATCAAAACTTAGATAACATTCCTAATCTTCTTAAAACATTTCTAAGCTTCATAAAATTCCTAAGCTTCCTAGTTCATCCATATTTCTATTAAAACTTCTAACATTCCTAAACTTCCTAATATTCAAAGATAACATTCATGTTCTTAACATTCATTTTTAAACTTCCTAGCTCATCCATATTTTCATCAAAACTTCTAACATTCCTAAACTTCATAACATTCAAAGATAACATTCATGTTCTTAATATATTCAATCTTAACATTTATTCATATTTCAATCAAAACTTCCTCATTCATAAACTTTAAACCTATGTTCATCCATTTTTAAACTTTCTTTAACATTCATAAACTTCATAATATTTAAAAATATCATGTTCTTAACATTCTTGATCTTAACATTCATTCTTACATATTCATTCATTCATTTAAACATACAAGTACATATTCTAAACCTTTAAATCACACCAAATATGCTAAATAAACAAAAATAAATAGATGATTTAAACCAAGTTTCACAAAATATGTAAGTTCAATGGACATGTATATAATCCTCAAAAAAATGTTCATGAACATACAAGTTCAATGTACATATATGTATCTAGTCCAAAAATAAATCTCCTCGACATGTCCAAAACAAATCTTTGCAATCTATGCATATCAACAAAAAAAAAGCCCACCATGCTATAAAAAGAAAATGTCCACCATGCTATCCTCCACTAGGGCCTCCCCCTGGACTCAACCCACCCTGCAACATGTATAAAAGCAGATTATGAATATCATTTAAATGATTTAAACTAAATTCAGAAAATTAAAATATTAAACTTATATATAAAAAAATAATTCAATTATTAACAAAATTACATCAAATTCTCCAAATACTTGTCCACCACTATCTTCCAAAGGAGTTTTCCCTTTGCCTCCAAAAGACTTAAGAGACCCAAGCTGCAACATGTATAAAATCAATTTATGAATCTCATAAATTACTTGAACAAATTTTAACTAAATCCATAAAAATTAAAATATTAAACTTATATCAAAGATCAATTCAAGTGTGAACAAAATTACCTCCTTGCTAATATCTGCTGCATGAAGCAGAGAACCTATATCTCCCTCATAAAATTTAAATTGTATTAATAAACATAATGTAAATCAAAAAAATTACTGTGCCAATTAACTTAAAACTAAAACAAAAAGATTAAAAAAACATTAGCTCACAATAGATGGTAAATCATTTATAAAGTTTGTATCTAAAGAAACCTGCATGGATAAGTCAAATTAACAATAAGATGCATAGTTGAATTAAAATTCAATATATATATATATATATATATATATATATCAAGTTCAAACATAATTACAAATATGTAAATAATAAATATACCTCTCGATTATTCTCTATATTTTCGCTAGTTGAAACATGGAAAGAATGTTCATTCATAATTCTTGAAAACTGCAACCAATAAACATATACATAATGTACCTATTACTTTACATCAAAAAACAAAATTTATTATTCATATAATGTAACAAAAAATTCAATTCAAAATGAATAAAATATTTAATTAAGATCAAGTCATATCAGAATCAACAAATCTCTCCCAAACTCGATGTGTCATTGGATATAACATTTGTCGCTAGGTTGCGACAAACCTTGGCATATGCCCTGAGATCTTCAATGCTCATTCCATCTATCTCATTATTAGTTTTGTAAACAAACTTTTGACGAATAGCAGAACGAACCCTTTCTCGAACCAATCCCACATCTACTCCAACTAATGCTGACGATAAACCATCGCGAACAAAATTCCTTGCAGTTGTCCCAAGTTGAGATGTGGGCTCTATCTCTGATCTTAATGCCACCAAACTAGGTGGGCGAGATATCTAGGGTGGAGGTCGAAGAGTTGTAGGGTCTCTAAGAGCACATTTTCGATTATATATTCGACCCTTTCCAACTCCATAAAATTATGAATGAACATCGGTATAGTCTGGCTTCATATTTAAGAAAAACTCAGCATAAACAAATCTAGCAAAATATTGAGAAACCTCATCGTTCCATGGAAACCGACTATAGGCTACGAGAAACTGATGATAGAGTAGATGTACAAGATCAAAATGCTTGAAATATTGCACTTTCAACATTTCTCGCTTTAGACCTTCTTTGAAGTTAAACATTGATTTGGCCTGTTCTTTCATCACTCTCTCCTTCACAACATCCCACTTGTCTGGACCCAACACTTGTTCCCTTCGTCTTCGCATCAAATCAACAAAACCATTTGTAGTTGGTCCGAGATTCTCATATGCCTAAATGAATTTTTGCAATGATTCTAAAACAATCTCCAAACTTTGTTTACTCTCTGGAGGGAGATCCATAGTAGACAAATCATTTTTCAACTTGCCGTAGTGGGATCTACATCTTTCAAGAGTCATTTGATGATCACCACTTTCACATGGAAGCTCCCGAGGTAGATCAGATGGATATGTTGTAATGGGTGTACAACCCTCAGTTAATTCAACATATTGCGTCCTAGCTTGACCATCATCACCTTGTGTAGAATGATGAGCCTCTTGAGAACCTTGCTCTGCACCCTCATCCGTCTCCCTTGCTTGCTCTGTCTCCCTCCCTATAAAATTACAAGCATCTTCTGAACATGCTCTGCTTCAAATAAAAACAAAGTTTTGTTTAAACACAAGTACAATTTTTGCGTACACAAAAAAACAATTTGCATGTACATGTTAAAAGATCGATACTCATATACCAACGGAGGGTCGAGATCGACGTTCTCCCATAGAAGATATAGGGGAATCATTTGTACCCCTTTCGCCTCGTCGATGTGAACTATACAATAAACTAGAATCCCGAGGGGAGGTTGACAACCTCCGATTATCACTTGTAACACCAACCCCAGAAGATTGTGAATACCTCCTACGCTTTCGCCTCAAAGAATCCTATCTTTCCATTTGATATATAATGTCTACACTTGCACAAAGAGACTAAGTTATTTAATAAGGACCTATATTTACCTAATATCATCTAATAGTTCTTAAAAAGAGTATAGCTAATATTGTTAGATGCGTGAATAATTAATGTACCAATCTTCTTAGTTATTTTGATGTTTAAAATGAATAGAACCAATATAGTTAAATACTAAGTGAAGGGTTCATTTCTTTATGTTAAAGAATGAGTTCATGAACCTGTTTTAACTTTTAATCTAAATCTTAAATTAATATCTTAATTGATATTTTAATACTTTAAACATAAATTATATCTTCAAATATTTTCATTATTCCATAAATTAAAATAAAAATTGACAATTCATGATATTATGTTTTGAGTTTGACATGTTTCCCAAATTTGCCATGTTCTACAATGGTCTTCAATTTCTTAAATTAATAATTTAATCAAGATATTTTAATACTTTAAACATAAATTATATCTACAAATATTTTCATTATTCCATAGAATCGAAAAAAATTGACCATTCATGGTATTATGTTTTGAGTTTGACATGTTTCCCAAATTTGCCATGTTCCACAATGGTCTTCAGTTTCAACTTGATAACGGTAATGATTCTTGGTATTATGTTCTCCAAGTTTGCCATATTGCAACCAAAGAAAAACATAATACCAAGAATTGCCACCTTTCCAAGGCTAAAACTCAAGACCATTGTGGCATAATATCATCTAATAGTTTTTAAAATGACTATGACTATTATTGTTTGGATGTATAAAAAAATTGACGTACCAATCTTCTAAGTGTTTTTGTTATTTCATAGTACATCTAAATTAAAGTCTATCCATGTCTATAGTTTAGTTGTACCTAAAGTCAATTTCAAAGTTTTGTTGTATCAAAATTAGAGTTTAATCGTCTAAAGTTTCGTTGTATCTATAGCTATCCATCAACACAGCTTGTAATAGAACTAATATATTGATCTCTGCACTCTGTCAACATAGATAGAGTTCATGAACTCTGTCCATGTCCATGTTGACAAAGTTTAGCCAATAAAACAAGCCTATATATAAAAGGGATATATCATTTGCAAATACAATTACAGTCCTACTTTTATTTTCATTTCTAAACACATAAGAAAAATCAATAATTTAACAAAAGTAACTAACTAAATACTCAATATATTCCTCTTTTTATATTTAAATTTAAATAATTTTCAACATACTATTTGACCATAGTTCATGGACTCTGCCCAATTAGACAGAGTTCATGAACTCTGCCCAACTGGACAGAGTTCATGAAATCTGTCAAACTGAAAAGAGTTCATGTTAAACCTCTTAATACTAATCTACACTATCTGTGAGTAATATGTATCATTACCTATGCTAGTTCATGAACTCTACCCAATTGGACAGAGTTCATGACCTCTGCGCATTTGGATAGAGTTCATGAACTCTGCCCAATTGGACAGAATTCATGAACTCTGCCCAATTTTGGATAGAGTTCATGAACTCTGCCCAATTTTGGATAGAGTTCATGAACTCTATCCATTTGGGCAGAGTTCATGAACTCTGTCCATTTGGGCAGAGTTCATGAACTCTTCCCAATTGGGTAGAGTTCATTTACAGGGACAAACTCAAAACTTTTCAAACCAATAATTAACTCTTGAATTAAAAAAAATAAAATTCGACTTACCTGTTTAGACGCAGCTGAAACGAAAGCAGGCGAATTTAGATCCGGCCAAAGAGAGCCCCAAGAGGAATTTTAAACAACCGAAATGAAATGAGCCAAGCAGCCAAGAAAAGAAAACCTGCAATAACAATTACAAATTAATGTAAGAAATTTAAAGAAAAAAATAAACACATAAATATGCCAAAAGAATTACCTCTGCACAGCCTCGCTTCAATAGGTCCCCAGCTACAACACCCCATTGTTGTGCAAACGTCCACAGGAGAACACTCCAATGCAAAAGCTCCACCAACAGAAGTGCAGATGCACGCTAAACTGACAGATGTCTAGACGCGGACTCCACCAAAGAGCGTCCAGATGTCCAAACTGGCTTACGACCTAGCGGCAGAGGCAGAACCTCGCATACGAGTGGATGGGAGAAACAGAAGGTGGCGGACGAGCAAATGGAAGAGGCAAAAGCTGACGGCCTAACACTCCAGCAACGATGAACCGCCGAGCAAATTGTGACGCACAGGGTGGCGGAGAAGTGACACGCAACAGCAAGGAATCGGGTGGCGGAGTTCGACGACAACAAACTAGACATATGAGCGGGTGGACAGGTAATAGTCCAGATGGGTGATGCGGAGGCAGGACCAGCAACAGTTCCAAAGGGGTCCACGAAGTCAGCGGAAAGTGACAAACAATGGCTGCGGCCGAGCTTTTATGCAGAATAATCGTTCGGCCGAATAATTATTCAGCCGAATAATTGCACAACGTCGTGCGTTTTCTCAGTCTGGCTAAAACCTCGCACACACATCAAGGCCACCGTTACGTCTAATGGTGGCCCGTTATTTGTTATTCGGCCGAATAAATAATAAGTTATTCGGCCAAATAAAGTTAATTATTCGGCCGAATAATTAAACTTATTTGGCTGAATAGCTTCCGCTATGGTTCTTCGGCGTCCGATTCTCACCAAAGTGTAACCCACCTTCATGTTTCCACCCTATGAGCTTCTATTTATAGAGTTTCCTATCAACCGACTTAGGATTGCTTCACATGGAAGCTATAGGATTGCATTAAACACTGTAATAAATTCTATCCTAAGGTTTTCTTGACTTGCGAACTATTAATGCGGTTACATAACTCCAAACAAGACGTGCGCTGGATTGGTTACGAGCTTGCTGATAGAATGACATTGCAGTCATTGAGCTAATACAAAATGGCTGCTGGGGTGATTGACAGAATTGGCTCAGTAAATATGCGATCAACTCATTTAATTGGATATTTCCAACACTCCCCCTTAATTATGAGCGGATGGGGATCATCAAACAAAATTAAAATATTACAAAATATTTCAGAGCTGAAACATGCTCTGTTCATGACCAAGTTCACTGCATAGAACTTGTCACTCCTAAACAATTTCATAGATACTGAAATGGGTCTTTTGCCAATGGTTTAGTAAAGATGTTTGCTACCTGATCTTCAGACCTGCAAAATTCTAAACAGATTTCTTTGTTGTTTATCAACTCTCTGATAAAGTGATACCTTGTGTCGATGTGCTTTGTTCTTTTGTGGTAGACGTGATTCTTTGAAAGTGCGATAGCTGAATTGTTGTCGCGGTAAATGATTGTAGTTTCTTGTTGATGCTACGACAGATCACTTAACATCCTGCGCATCCAAATGGCTTGACATGCGTCACTTGTAGTTGCAACATACTCTGCTTTTGCTGACGAAAGAGTTACTATGGGATGTTTCTTTGATGCCCATGATACAACACATGTTCCTACATGAAATGTATTCCCAGATGTGATTTTTTTGTCATCTATGCTGCCTCCATTGTCACTGTCAGTGTATCCAATGAGTTTCAAATTTTATGAGGTGGAATACAAAATACCAAAGTCTCTTGTTCCACTTACATACCTCAGAATTCTTTTACCTACTTGCCAATGCGATTCTTTTGGTGACTCCATGAATCTTGAGATTAAGTTGACTCCATACATGATGTCTGGCCTTGTTGTTGTAAGATACATAAGGCTTCCAACAATCCTTTTAAATAGTTTAGGATCTACATCGGATCCATCATCATCCTTGCTTAATTTCAAACCTGTTATTACTGGTGTTGGGGCTGTCTTACATTTTAACATCTTAAATCTCTTCAAGACATCATTTGCATACTTTGACTGAGATATAAATATCCCATTTTCAAACTGTTGAACTTCAATGCCTAGAAAATATTTCATAAGGCCCAAATTTGTCATTTCAAATTCACTTTCCATGACTGTTCTAAATTCTTCTATGCCAAAATTACCAGTAAATATTAAATCATCTACATATAGGCATACAATTAGCTTATTACCTTGCTGGTTGATTTTTGTGTATAGCGTTGGCTCACATTCACTTCTGTGAAATCCATTTTGAATGAGGTATGAGTCAATGCGGCTGTACCAAGCTCTCAGAGGTTGCTTCAAACCATAGAGTGCCTTTTTTAGCCTGTATACTCTGTGTCCCTGTTCTGGAACTTCATAGCCTTGTGGCTGCTCCACGTATACTTCTTCCTCTAAATATCCATTTAGAAACGCGGACTTAACATCCATTTGATAGACAGGCCATTTCTTTTGTGCTACGATGGCCAAAACTGTTTTGATAGTGTCCATGCGAGCTACAGGTGCAAACATTTCATTAAATTCTATGCCAGGTTTCTGAGTGAACCCTCTTGCTACCAATCTCCCCTTGTGATTTTGCACATTTCCTTCAGCATCTTTCTTGGTCTTATAAATCCATTTCACACTTATTACATCCTTGTCCTTAGGAACATCAACCAGTTCCCATGTTTGATTCTTCTCTATGCATTCTTTTTCTTCATTCATGGCTTGTGCCCAAACTTCTTCTTCAACTGCTTCTTCATATGTTAGCAGATCATTAATTTGAGAAAATAATGCAAAATAAGAGAATGAATTAGGTGTACCAGCCTCATATATCTCATGCAGGCTTCTTGTCCTTGGCGGAGTTGCTGGTATCGAACTGCACGACCTACTTGATGGAGTTTGCTATGCACTTGGATTGCTTGTCAGAGTTGGTGCGACTTGTGTCAGAGTTGCTTGTTCTGAACCATGCTGCACAGTCCTTGGAGTAGGAGGTGCTGCGAAGTTCTGATTCACATGCGGAGTCTCAACCACATCTTCTGCGATGTCATCATATTCATCATGTGACACGATTTTCACATTCTTCTCAACAGTTCCATCCCATGCTTCATTTTCCACAAACTGAACATCATGGCTGATAATAACTTTTCTTGCGACAGGATCATACAACTTGTATGCTTTGTGTCTTCAGAATATCCAATAAAGATGCATTTCTGTCCTTTATTGTCTAATTTTCTTCTCAGCTCATCTGGAACATGTGCGTATGCTACACAACCAAAAAATTTCAAATGCGAAACACTATGTTTCATACCTATCCATGCTTCCTGTAGAACTTTGTTCTTTACACTCTTTGTCGGACATCGATTCATGATGTAGACAGTAGTTTCCACTGCTTCAGCCCAGTATTCATTTGACAGATGCATCGCTGCCAACATATTGCGCGCCATCTCCATGATGGTTCTATTTTTTCTCTCCACGATACCATTCTGCTGCGGTGTATACCGTGCAGTGAATTGTTTCTGTATGCCTTGATTTTTGCAAAAATTTTAAAAATAATTTGAGACATACTCACCACCTCTGTCTCTTCTCAATATCTTGATGCTGTAACAACTCTGCTTTTCCACGAGTGCCTTGAATTGTTGAAAACAATTAAATGCATTAGATTTATGCTTTAGAAAATAAAACCATGTTTTTCTTGTGAAATCGTCAATAAATGTGAGAAGATAAGTGCACCCTCCCATGGATGGTGTTTGCATTGGTCCACAAATATCGGAGTGCACAATTTCAAGTGGTGCGCGAGCTCTATATGAATTTCCGAATGGAAAGGTCTCTCTATGCTGCTTTCCAAAGATATAGCCTTCACAAATTCTCTCTGGATTTTCAATTAATGGAAATACTTTCACCATATCCTTCATGTGTAGTAGTTTCAGCCCACCAAAGTTCAGATGTCCAAATATGAAATTCCATAACCAGGATTTATCCTTCATTTATGTTTGAAACGTAGCTTGCATTGCGCTGCCTTTTTCTTCCTTGTCATTGTGAACTTCTGCTCCTTTGTTTTCTATCTTGAACAAAGATTTAGAATTTTCTTTCTAATTTTCATGAACAACATGAGTATTTTTACCTTTGATGATTGGTATTATTCTCAAAGGAAACAAGTGATTGCTTGCCATCTACACTTCAGCTATTAACTGATTGCTTGGGTATACATCTTTGATCACACATCGCTTCCCTATCATATGAACTCTATAACCTTTTTCCATCAACTGTCCAATGCTCATCAGATTATTCTTCAAACTTCGAACATAGTACACATCAGGCATACATTTATGCTCCCCCTATTTTGTTAGAATATCAACAGTACCCTTAACCAAAACAGTGACTTGGATATTGTTTCCAAGTGTGGCATCAGTTTGAATTGTTTTATCTAGGCTAGAAAATAAACTTAAATTACTAGTCATATGATTGCTATAGCCTGAGTCTAAATACCATATGTCATTTGGACTTTCTTGGATGGCATTGCATTTCAGTGGTGATGTGCATGTCAAGAAGAGTGAACTGTTCGCAGTGCTATTGTTGCTTGACTGAGTTTCACCTTGCTTTCCTTGGTCATACTGCTTCTTCCTGCATTCATATGCAAAGTGTCCATACCTCTTACAGTAATGAAATTGAATCTTTCATTTATCATACCTTTGTCCACTTAGTTGATTTGTGGTTTGATGCTGGCCTCTTCCCACAACATGTGCAGGACTGCTGGTGTGACCTCCTCTAAACGAACTTCGTCCTCTGCCTCTAGAGTTTGATCTTCCTCTACCTCTACCACGACTTATGGATGACTGTGTTGCAAATGCACCTTCCAACGATGTGTCTGAACCGCTGATTCTATGTTCATGATTGAGTAATGAGGCTTGCAACTCATCAACAGTAAATATGGAAAGATCTTTGTTTTCCTCTAGGGTCACAACCAAAGATTCAAATTTCTTTGGCAGAACTCTAAAAACTTTTTCAACTACTCTTTGGTCAGTTAGAGTTTCTCCATGAGACTTTATTTGATTAACTAGACGAATTACACGAGTATAGAATGAGTCTACTGATTCTGTATTTTTCATAGACAGAGATTCAAAATCTCTTCCAAGAATTTGAAGTTTGGCATTTTTTACCTTGTTGAAACCTTGATATGCTGTTTCCAGCGTGTCTCACGCTTCCTTTGCTGACTGCGCTACTGCTACTCTTGGTAGTATTGATTCATGTGTTGCTTGATGTATGTGAAACAATGCCTTTCCATCTTTCTTCCTTTGTTCCCTCAGAACATCCTTCTCAACTTGTGTGAGATTGTTGTATGCTGCTGCATCTGCTGTTTCTGCATAACTAGTCTGGACTATGTTTTAAACAAAGACATCATAGTTAGAGACCAATATTCATAATTTTTACCAGTAAATATTGGAGATTGCAAATTACCCGAAGTGGAATCCATCCTTAACCGCTTTTCCCTTATGAGTTGAATTCCTTCTTTCCATAAACCAGGCTCTGATACCAGATCAAGGGAAAAGGCACACCGCCCAGTAAAAAAGATTTAACTTCGCAGTAGATGGATACCTTCTTCTTTTTTTTCTTCGGACTTAGCGGACCATACAATAGAGAACTTCAATTTTATCTTCGCGGAACACTTTCCTCACTAAGAATTAACTTCGCAGTTTTAAATGCGGGGCAATTAACTTTTACTTCGTGGCAAGTAACTGCGCCATTTCGACTTTTCACTGGAGTGAACTATTTGTGAATCTTGATTTCTTTCACAGTGGGTAAATGTAAACACTATTCACATGAGTAAAACTGAGATGATGTGCGACTTGCAATATACACCATTTTTTAGAATGAAACATAAAACATAGACTTATATATTTACCACAGTAAACTGCGGAGCTCTTCAATACATGGAAATGAGTTTCACTGCAATCTTTTACATTCACAGAGCTTGGGCTCTTGATTTCTCTCACACACTCCTCTCTCTGAGTTTTAACTATGAGCTTCTATTTATAGAGTTTCCTATCAACTCACTTAGGATTATTTCACATGGAAGCTATAGGATTGCATTAAACACTGTAATAAATTCTATCCTAAGGTTTTCTTGACTTGAGAATTATTAACGCGGTTACATAACTGCAAATAAGACGTGTGTTGGATTGGTTACAAGCTTGCTGACAGACTGACATCCCGGTCATCTAGCTGACACAAAATGGCTACCAGGGTGACTTACAAAGTCGGCTCAGTAAATACGCGATCAACTCATTTAATTAGATATTTCCAACAGTATTCAAATTTTATGTATCAATTCATTGCTGATAATGTTTTATTTATAGCAAATCATAGCTCTACCATCCCATTTTCAAGAATTCTAGTTTTCTAAGCTGTATATGTTTAAAAGTAAGAAAACCGCAGCCTATGAAAAATAAATACTTACCTAGCAAAAACAAAAACAACAATGAAAGAGCGCACCCCTATAAAACTCAAAAGAATGGTCGTGCTCGGCCATGAGTGCGGCCATTGAAAGATACCGATGTTTCCATACTTGGAAGCACCCTACCATTGTCTGCAACTGCTATACACCAGAGTGTGCCCTTTGAACAAAGAAGCAATCTTCGGGGAACCTGCGAAAGCAGAGATTTTCTTAATAAAACAGATAAATATGAACAAAGAAAAGAAGCAATCTTCTACAACCTACGAAAACATAGATATTCTTAATAAAACAGATAAATAACAAAGAGACACCATGCAAAATGACTAAAGAACAATCAGAGAAGAAAGGTAAACGTCACTTTGTTGCTGTCAAGCCCTTCTGTGAAACCCTTCATTACTGCCAATAACTTCAATGAAATCCTTACTGTAACTGATTAAGAGGCGAGTGAGTAGTGAAAATGAAAATTTTAGGGTTTGAAACCTATTCTAAATCCACCTTTTTTAACCATTAGTTTTTCTCATTTTAGAAAGTGTAATGTAGGAGGTCCGAATAAGTGTACTCTTGTACTCTAGGCTCGCATGCGTGCAAGTGGTCAACCATCGACCACCGAGTTCCAAGTTTTGATATTTTAAATGGGTGGAAATTTAATTTTGTAAAGAAATACGAAATTGAGGAACGCCGCACTTGGTGTGCTAGCAGTCCCCATTGTTATGATCATCTTTGAACCAACTATTTTTAATGCAGAAAACTTGGGCATTGTTTGAAACGCCACCAGATATATAAATTTATGTTATTTAAATGGTTGTTCAGGTGAATATTTGTATTTTAATTTTAACTGAAATTAATTTGATCCTTGTAGTAGCCAATTTATATTTTAATTTAATTGTTTTATAGCTATTCGAAAATCTCCTTTGTATTTAGGACATTGGGCATAGAAGTAGCCTCAGCGTTTGACTAAACACGATATCTATGTTTTTTCCATTTGTTTGAAATAGTCTTGTAGCCTAGTAAGCGTTACAAGGCGGCTTCAATGACTCCATTTATGGCAGGCATGCACTGAGTAACCTGTCAACTTAGATGAGCAATAGGCATTCCATACATAACATAACATTCATGCTAAGTGTGGCAGGCATGCATTTTTTTCAGTGAAAAACAACCATATTATTGCTATTCAAACGTCAATAGTACAAATGTGCATATGCCTATAATAGACTTATCAAAAGATCCAGAAGGACTGTTTACATTTTCAAAAACATTTAAAGTTCAAAAATATAAACCCTTTCTCAAAACTGTTTTGAAAAAACATAGTTCCATGCTATCGATCATAGTGCCAACAAAAATTAGACCGATCAGATGTCATAGATCTGGATCATCCTAGAGTCTATCATAGAAGATTCAAAGTGTTCCTCCCAGCAGATAATTCCTTCATCTCCGGCATAAGCTTCCTTGAATAGTGAGTCAGCCAAAGAATTAAACTGCCTATAAATATGATCAAAAGAATGATCAAAGTGCAGTAATAATTTTTATCCTTTTGCATCAGTGATATAGGGGTAAATTGTTCAGATTATAAACTCCCTGAGCCCATTTAATTGTTATATGCAACGGTAAAGACACACCAAAATTCAAGAATCTCTGTTTCATATTAGTGCCATTACCACAGTTCAATTTCAGAGTAAAGTAATTATCCAAATTGATGTAGAGGACCCCACCAAAAGCACACTTACCACCATCTGCAACACCATCAAAATAGATTACTGCTCTTTGTTCTGGAGGGCAAAAAGTAGTTATCTTTTTTGTTTTCACCCTCTTGTAATCAGTACACTGCTCAGGGATCATCTTAATAATACACTTAAGTGTCCAGTCAATACTAGCACGTTGATCCATTGATTCTTCCACTAGCATGCATATAGTTATTTAATCACTCTGCATTCCGCCACCAGCATGCACTGTGTAACGTGTCAACTTAGGCAGGCATTCCGATTTCCATGCATAACATTGTGACAGGCTGCATGCACTGATTCTTGTCCATTCCTGTAAACGATGTGGATCAGGTGACTGCTTAATATTCTCTTCTTCTCATAATATGGTCAGGGAGCTTAATATTCTGTTCATCAGCTCAAGGGTTGAAAATAAATCAATTTATAGGCTGACTGGGCTTAACAGACAATGCTCCAAAGTGCTCTTCTGCGCTTGTGCCTTCGGTCGAATCTAACCGCTCCCAGGATTTGAATATGTCTGTAATAAAAAGTTTGCGATCAATTATTTAATAAATCTTTTTTTTCCAAGAGTACTAAATAAATCTTTGGGATCAATTCTGTACTTCATTTTTCCAAGATTATAATATAAATATTTGGGATCATTTCTTTATTTAATCATTTTTTCCAAGATTATTGAATAAATGTTTGGGATCAATTCTTTAATTAACCATTTTCTTCGAGCATAAGCTAGTAGGAACGATCGTTTTTTGGTCTGTGAAGGGAATTAGAATGGATCTTAGTGAATATAATGATCGCCATATGGAATTCGTATTGCGGGTTCTTGGTACGCGATAGTTGCAAATTCTTGATGCTGAAGGTGTTCTCGTCGAAAGCATTCTTGATGCTGAAGGTGTTCCAGTGAAGAATTTTACAATTTTGAAAGAGATTGAAATAACAAAGAGTAAGATTTTATAACTGAAATTCAATTCCTTGTGTTTTAAAAATTATTTTATTGATTGGTGGTGACTTCCATTTTGCCCTGGTGGGATCTAGTGATGACTTCCATTGTAAGCTTTTTACTGAGAATCTCTTTGGTGTGCTTTGGAATGTACCCGATCTGAATAACTTTATACTTATAAATTTTACAGTTTTTCCATTCTTTATAAATCTGGAACTTCATATCATATTGTCTTCAATTATCAGTATAATTCGATAATTCAATATATAGGGATATACTATATCTTTTATATTATCCGTTTTTCCTACTTAGGATCTACTGGTGACTTCCATTGTAAGTCTTTAGTGACTTCGTATGTAACTTATAAACCATAATTTCATAATGAATTACAATAAGCATGAGCAGTCATTGTAAGTCTTTAGTGACTTCGTATGTAACTTATAAACCATAATTTCATAATGAACTACAATAAGCATGAGCAGTGATCGAGTTTCAAACTTTTATGTTTCCCAAATTCTCTGTATTTACTAGAAACCATTTCCAGCAAGCCAACATGCACAACCTTTCAAAAATTGGAACGAAGTGCCCTTTGAAAGCCTTTCCATTGATGTTTTAATAAAGTAGTTTCCTTTTGCTCCATGTTGGTTGTTTCCATAAAGTTGTTTCGTTTTGCTCCCAGTTTGCTGTTAGGAATACCTGGGAATCCAAAAAAAATCCAGATGACAGTCTCAGATTATTCTACTGACACACAGGAAAAGGATCTGAAATGGACAATGATTTGAAATTGACAGATTATTTCCTTTTTCCCTTTTCTTTTTTCTTCTTTTATTTTGTAAGGGAGGTGATTGAGGCCCAAGGTTGTTGATCACTTGAATGCTATTGATAAAACATAATCTTCAAGTTAGTTGGAAAAATATGGCTGAATTTTGAATCTAATAATAAGAATTACTCTTTTAAAATAAAATTTCAGAAAACATTCATAAACAGCCACATCCACATTGTGAGAAAACATTCATAAGCAGCAACATCCACATTGTGAGAAAACATTCATAATTAGCCACATTGTAAAACTACAAGTCAAGACGTGAAGTATGACTAAAATAATACCAAATTTGAATTATATAGCATAAGCTTCCAATTACAACCAAGTTACAAGCCTCCTTCTTGGCATACGGCGCTGCCTAGTAATATAGAAAGGTAGATTTATGATTGATTCTTAACTTTAATAGAATTTTGAACATACATTGTTTTACTACCTAGAAAGAAGAATTGGTTTGATTATTTTTAAGATTTTTTTCCTTTATTTGAAAAATCCATTTCAACCTTGTTTGGATGTTTATTTCTAATATGGTCATATATAAAAGCAAAGTTTTTGACTTCTATTCGAAAAAATCCTTTCCTACTTATGACCAATCTGTTATTGAGCATACTATTCTTATTGAGCATACTATTCCTCTTAAGGAGGGAGCTAAACCTTGTTTAAATGTTTCATTTTGAATCTGGCCATATAGAAAAGCAGAGCTATAATTGATTCTTAATTTGAATAGATTTGTCCTGTCTTTTCATTTCTTTCTTATAAGATTTAAGTTACTTTGGTCACTCTAGTTGATGGGACTAGATGATTTGAACCGGTCAATTATAAAGTCCCCAGCATAAAGTGATGTTTGGAAAATAAATCTTTTCATATCTTATTTGTAAAAAGTCTTTTCATATCTTATTTGTAAAAAATCTTTTCATACCTTATCTGTCATTTTGCCATAAACTTGAAGTATTACCAGGTGAAATATAAGATTTGACTTACTATTTTTTTGGAAAATATCTTTGTATACCATTTTGCTTTAAACTGGAAATTTATTATTCTAAGATATTTTAATAATTTGATACGTTATATGCCCTTTTTGCTTTAAACTTCAAATTTATTATTCTAATATATTTTATTAATTTGATAAGTTATATGCCATTTTGCTTTAAACTTCAAATTTAACTAATATGCCATTGTGTTTTTTTCATATCATATTTACATGTAGTTTAAATTGACAAAATGTCTTGGTGTGCCATTTCTTTCATAGTAGTTTAAACAATTGACTATTTTGTTTTTTTATGTTTTAAGCAATTGCTATATAATCTTAGGCTATATCCTAATTGATAAATGAGCATTTACTTGATTCGTAGAAATCCATTCGAAACCATGAAACGTTTTTAAAGTGTTTTTAGCAATCGCGATATAATATGGTAATTGATAAATGGGCATTTACTTGATTCCTCGAAATCCATTCGAAAAAATGAAACGTTTTTAAAGTTGGACACTTTGTATTTCAGAAATCCTAATTAATAAAAATGGATTCAAACTTCTTTGAATTTGGTTTTGGTGATCATTGGATATAGGGAATATCATATTTGGTTGTATCTTAATTTTTCATTGTTTATTTCAAATGTATTTAACTCCTTTCCATACTTCTGTTATACCATGATTAAGTAATTTTAAATTTAAGAATTAATCTTTGCAATTCCATATAACAGATTAACTAATCTTAAATTTAAGAATTAATCTTTGCAATTCCGACAACGAAAAACGTTTGTTTCTGTTTTTAGAAATGACAACGTTGGACCATTTATGAAAAATGACAATATCTGACTCAGTTTTCGGATGGATACCCGATCTATGAAATATGACAGTGGTCAAACTTCAAACTCAATTCGTAGATTGTCGGCAGCATCACTTGTTATATTGCATAAGTTAGATTCAGTAAATCTAGCTTACACGCCACTGATATAATAGCAAAGTGAATTAAATATCTGATTATAATAATAAACATTTTATTATAACAAATCCAGGTGTCTGTGTCTGATTTGTTTTGGTTCGTTTAGGCTCGGTTTCAGCATTCAGCATCAACCGATGGATACATTTGGTCAAAACGTGAGAACATCAAATTCAATTTCAAAGGATTCGAAAATCTTTTTTATAACAAGAATAATAGTGTAATATCCTCTTTTATCCTATTTTTTTATATCCTATTTTTTAAAATTGAAACTGTAATTTTATACATGTTTTTGGTGAGGCGTTCAAAGCCAAGGCTTCACTAGTAAATTTGGCAAGTTTGTTATTTATTTTTAAGTTGTAAATAGGGATTCTAGACTTAGGAGACTGAGGGCATTGCATGATGCAATTTAAGGATGGGGCAAGAATCCACTAGAGGGAGAAGTCTAATGGCTGGTAGGCCATTAGTTTGATCACCGGTGTCATCAAGGTGGTGCCGTGAGCACTTAAGTGAAGTCCTTCCAAGATACCATTATCGGCGGAAAGGAAGTAAATGGCACCTAAGACCTAATGGTTAGCACTAGGTTAACTATTGTTAAAATCCTTCATGTAAAAATAAGAAATTCCTATGGATATCCTTGACATCCTAGTCCCAAAAAATGCTAAAAAATTTCATCGTTAAAAATCCTATCATGCAATAATTAACATAAAGCACATGGCTACAAAGATGAAATCATTATAAATCATTTTTAACACATCTCATGAGTAGTTTATTATTACCACTACCAAAAGAGTATTGAAATAAAGAAAATCTTACCTTATATATATAGAGATAGGTTATGGATGAATAAAAGAATTAAAAGGAGAAATAGCTATGGGCTTAAACTCTAATGATATTGTAGATAGACGGGAAAAGTCAACCATGTTATGGAATGGAATAAACCATGTTATATGTTATGGAATGAAATAAGAAACTAAATATTCTTATTATCTTACTGGACAAATAAGTGTAAGTTCATATAAGTGTAAGTTCATATGTTTTATGCAAGGGAACAAAGAGGTTTCCATAATATAATACTTTATGCATAAACCACCAAGCATATTACTTAATACCTAGTTAAGGGATATTAGAAAAGTGTCCCCATCGACACAAACCACTATAGAAGGCCTGTCCCTTAATGTAATGGCTATACATACCAACTAACCAATACATAATTACAATCAATATATATATATATATATATATATCAATCAATATATATATATATATATATCACTTAGAGGAAATTATATATATATAGATATATATATAAGAGAGAAATAACATCTTTAATTAGGAGAAAGAGCATATGTATATGTCCTCATCATATACATATTATTATTAAAAATATCGTGCCTAAGAACATATGAGCCATCGAATGAGCAATCTCTTTATATATATATATATATATGGGACATCTTCGCTTGAGATGTGGAACTAATTCCACTTCCACTTAATTTCTTTAATGGAGAAACCTCCTTAGAGAGCTCGGCACTACCACCTAACTCCCACGATCTTTTCGTAGATCTTCGAATTGGGGGATTTCCTCTATCAAGGGGCAGACTCTCCAAAGCAAGTAGCCATCTCAAGTGCTATAAGGGAGGTAGCAGTCCAGAGGAGAGGGGACTCCGCGGTGGTATATTTATCAGTGAAATGGCATTCTATGGCTCACGCTATGGTTTGGAATCAATGGAAGCGACTTCTCCAGGAGACATGACACGCTATTTCCCAGATAAACTACTAGGAAGTCTGCATAAGTGCATACTAGAGACATTGAGGTCATATGCAGAGCGTGTAATAGAGTTCATTTGATTGCTACGCAACGCCCAAGCTTGCGAGCTTCCGTAGTCTATTGCTGCAAATTTCAACATTGGGAAGGTATGATCTCATTTTTTGTTGTTGCTGCGTAATCTCCCAAAGGCGTGAGCCTTCCTTAGTTTATTGCTGCGCAGTTTTGAAAGATTGAATCTGTTGCATTATAATGTTGATAAAACCTTGATGTAGTTCCTCTACAAACTTCTCTACCAAACCATATCCGTCGTTTTCATTATAATGTTGATAAAGATTTTAAATTCATTCCTATGCATATTAAATAACAGAGCCATGGTAGCACCCCTGTTAGATGATAACAGCGACTACATCTTCAAGGAGAAAAGGGGCAACATGCGCAGTAAAAAAGAAGAATTGACCTGCGCGGTAAATAAATACTTTCTTTTCTTTTCTTTTAGGACCTACACTCCACTTAGCAAATACTTTGCTCTAAATTATTTTGCTGAATAATTTTTTTCACAAATCATCTGCGCATTTCGACTTTCTACTGCGCAGGTGAATTTTGTTGCTTAGTTCACTACCCTCGCGAAAATTCTTAACTTTACAAAATACTTTACATTGCATGAGCTTCGCATTTCATACAAATTACTTTTGCATAAGTTCTTTTAACTTTACGAAGGTTAACTACGCACAAGTTACCTTCGCATTCCTATTTAGTTGTGCACAACCCAATCTTAAACAAATTTTGTATAAATGTATTTCATGCTAAAACATAAAAACCGAATCATATGTTGAAGTTACTTGCGAAGTTAAACTAGGGATTTTACCAGGCTTTTACCACCGTGAAATACTTGGGAATCTTGATTTGATTTACAGACCGTAAATGTAAACAACATTTACACAAGTCAATATGAAGTAGATGTGCGGGATGCATAAACTAACATTCTTGAGAATAAATACATAAAACTAAAGACTTATATATATTACCTCTGTAAAACAGAGTAACTTTGCAACACATACAAAGAGATGAGTTTTGCTTCAATCTTTTACAGTTTTATACAGAGCTTGGGCTCTTCATACACTTCACGAGTTTTCACTTCTTTTCTTCTTCTCTTCACTCCTACATCTCTATCTCTTCATCTATTTGTGTAATCTTCTGAGAGTGATTTTCATTTATACAGAAACTTGGTTTTGGCTTCTCCTTGAAGCTAGAGGGTTACATTAAAGACTATAATAAATTCTACCTAAGAATTCTTGATATGCAGAATACTAAAGCGGTCACATAAATACTAATTTGACGTGCGGCGGATTGGTTGCAAACTGACTGATTGACTTTTGACATTGCAGACTAACTAAGTGTTTGACAGAGCTGGCGCATATCAGATACGCTATCAGCTCATTAATTACAATATTTCCAACACTCCCCCTCAATTATGAGCGGATGGGGATCATTAACCAAAAAAAAAAATACTACAAAATATTTAAGAGTTGCGACATGCTCTATTCATGACATAGTTCATTGCGCAAAACTTGTTACTCCCAAACAACTTCGTAGGTTTTGGAATGGGTCCTTTGCCAATTGTTTTGTCAACATGTCTGTTACTTTATCTTCAAACCTGCAAAATTCTAAACAGATTTCCTTGTTGTTGATCAATTCTATGATAAAATGATACCTTGTGTCGATGTGCTTGGTTCTCTTGTAGCACACATGATTCTTTGACAGTGCGATAACTAAATTGTTGTCGCAATAAATGATTGTGGGTTGTTGCTGGACCTACGACAGATCACTTAACATCCTCTGCATCCAAACTGCTTAACATGCAGCGCTTATAGCTGCGACATACTCTGCTTCTGTTGAAGAAAGAGTTACTATGGGCTGTTTCTTTGAAGCCCGTGATACAATACCTGTTCCTACATGAAATGTATTTCCATATGTGATTTTCTATCATCTATGTTGCCTCCATTATCGCTATCAGTGTATCCAATGAGTTTGAAACTTTTTGAGGTTGAATACAAAATACCAAAGTCTTTTGTTCCACTTACAAACCTTGGAATTCTTTTACCTGCTTGCCAATGAGATTCTTTTGGTGACTCCATGAATCTTGATATTAAATTGACTCCATACATGATGTCTGGCCTTGTTGCTATAAGATACATAAGGCTTCTAACAAGCCTTTTAAATAGCGTAGAATCTACATTGGATCCATCATCATCCTTGCTTAATTTCAAACCTGTTATCATTGGTGTCGAGGCTGTTTTACAGTTTAACATCTTAAATCTGTTCAAGACATCACTTGCATACTTTGACTGAGATATAAATATCCCATTTTCAGACTGTTGGACTTCTATGCCCAGAAAATACTTCATAAGCCCCAAGTTAGTCATTTCGAATTCACTTTCCATGACTGTTCTAAATTCTTCTATACCAAAATCACCAGTAAATATTAAATCATCTACATACAGGAAGACAATTAGCTTATTACCTTGCTGGTTGATTTTGTGTACAGCGTTGGCTCACATTCACTTTTATGAAATCCATTCTAAATGAGGTATGAGTCAATGTGACTGTACCAAGCTCTGGGAGCTTGCTTCAAACCATAGAGTGCCTTCTTCAGTTTGTACACTCTGTGTCCTTGTCCTGGAACTTCATATCCTTGTGGTTGTTCAACATATACTTCTCCTTCCAAATAACCATTTAAAAATGCAGACATAACATCCGTTTGATAAACAAGCCATGTCTTATGTGCTGCGATGGCCAAAACTGTTCTAGATAGTGTCCATTCGTGCTACAGGTGCAAAAGTTTCGTTGAAGTCTATGCCAGGCTGCTGTGTGAACCCTCTTGCTACCAATCTTGCCTTGTGCTTCTGCACATTTCCATCAGCATCTTGCTTGGTATTATAAATCCATTTCACACTTATCACATCCTTGCCCTTAGGAACATCAACTAGTTCCCATGTTTCAAGATTCTTCTCAATGCATTCTATTTCTTCATCCATGGCTTGTGCCCAAACTTTATCTTCAACAACTTCTTCAAATGTTAGAGGATCATTAACTTGATAAAATAATGCAAAAACTGAGAATGAATTAGGTGTACCAGTCTCATATATTTCGCGCAGAGTTCTAGTCCTTGTCGGAGTTGCTGGTGTAGAACTGCGCGAGTTGCACGAACTGCTTGATGGATTTTGCTGCGCACTTGATGTGCTTGTCGGAGTTGCTTGAGCTGCGACTTGTGTCGAAGTTTCTTGTGCTGGAACATGCTGCGTAGTCCTGGGAGTAGACGGAGCTACGCAGTTCTGATTTACATGAGGAGTTTCAACCACATCTTCTGCAATGTCATCATGTTCAACATGTGACATGATTTTGACATTCTTCTCTACGGTTCCATCCCGTGCTTCATTTTCCACAAACTGAACATCTCGACTGACAATAAATTTTCTTGCAACAGGATCATACAACTTGTATGCTTTTGTGTCTTCAGAATAACCAATAAAAATGCATTTCTGTCCTTTATTGTCTAATTTCCTTCTTAACTGATCTGGAACATGAGCGTATGCCACACAACCAAAAAAATTTAAATGTGAACACTATGTTTCATGCCTGTCCATGCTTCCTGTTGAACTTTGTTCTTCACGCTCTTCGTCGGACATCGATTCATGATGTATACAGTAGTTTCCACTGCTTCAGCCCAGTATTCATTTGATAGATGCATGGCTGCCAACATACTGTGCGCCATCTCCATAATGGTTATGTTCTTCCTCTTTGTGATACCATTCTGCTGCAGTGTATACCGTGCAGTGAATTGATTCTGTATGCCATGATTTTTGCAAAAATTTAAGAAATCATTTGAAACATACTCACCACCTCTATCTGTTCTTAAGATATTGATGCTGTAACCACTCTGCTTCTCCACAAGTGCCGTGAACTGTTGAAAATAACTAAATGCATCAGATTTATGTTTTAGAAAATAGAACCATGTTTTTCTTGTGAAATCATCAATAAATGTGAGAAGATAAGTGCATCATCCCATGGATTGTGTTTGCATTGGTCCACAAATATCAGAGTGCACGATTTCAAGTGGTGTGCGAGCTTTGTATGACTTTCCGACTGGAAAAGTCTCTCTGTGCTGTTTTCCAAAAATACAACCTTCACAAATTATTTCTGGATTTTCAATCAATGGAAATCCTTTCACAATGTCCTTCATGTGCAGTAGCTTCATTCCACCAAAATTCAGATGTCCAAATCTGAAATGCCATAACCAGGATTCATCCCGAATTTGTGTTTGAAACGTAGCTTGCATTTCGCTGTCTTTTTCTTCAACTACGCAATGAATTTCTGCTTCTTTTTTTTTTGCATTGAACGCAGATCCAGAATTTTCATTCTGTCTTTCATGAACAACTTGAGTTGTTTTTCCTTTTATGTTTGGTCTTATCCTCAAAGGAAACAAGCGATTGCTTGTCATCGACACTTTTGCAATTAACTGATTGCTTGGATATTTGTCTTTGATCACACAATACTTTCCTATCATGTGAACTCTGTAACCTTTTTCCATTAGCTATCCTATGCTCATCAAATTATACTTCAAACCTTGAACATAATAAACATCAGGCATATATTTATGCTCTCCCTATTTTGTTAGAATATCTACAGTACCCTTACCCAAAACAGTAACTTGGATATTGTTTCCAAGTGTGACATCAGTTTGAACTGATTTATCTAGACTAGAAAATATATTTAAATTACCAGTCATATGATTGCTGCAGCCTGAGTCTAAATACCATATGTCATTTGGACTTTCTTGGACAGCATTGCATTCAAGTGGAGATGCACATGCTAAGAATAGTGAGCTGTTTGGAGTGCTGATGTTGCTTAACTGAGCTTCACCTTGCTTTCCTTGGTCATATTGCTTCTTCCTGCATTCATATGCGAAGTATCCATACTTCTTACAGTAATGACATTGAATTTTTTATTTATCATACCTTTGTCCACTTGGCTGACTGGGGGTTTGGTTCTGACCTCTACCAGTGACATGCGCAGGGTTGCTGCTGCGACCTCCTCTGAAAGAACTTCTTCCTTTGCCTCTAGAGTTTGATCTTCCTCTGCCTCTTCCACGACTTAAGAATGACTGTGCTGCGAATGCACCTTCCAACGATGTATCTGAACTACTGATTCTATGTTCATGATTAAGTAATGAGGCTTGCAACTCATCAATAGTAAAGGTGGACAGATCTTTGTTTTCCTCCAGGGTCACAACTAAAGATTCAAATTTCTTTGGAAGAACTCTGAGAACTTGTTCAACAACTCTTTGGTCACCTAGAGTTTCTCCATGAGACTTTATTTGATTAACTAGACCAATAACATGAGTATAGAATGAGTCTACTGACTCTGTATTTTTCATAGACAGAGATTCAAAATCTCTTCTAAGAATTTGAAGTTTGACAGTTTTTACCTTGTTCAAACCTTGATATGAATTTTCCAGTGTGTCCCACACTTCCTTAGCTGACTACGCTGCTGCTACTCTTGGGAGTATGGATTCATGTGTTGATTAATGTATGTGGAACAACGCCTTTCCATCTTTCTTCCTCTGTTCCTTCAGAACATCCTTCTTAGCTTGTGTGAGATTTTTTTATGATGCTAGATCTGCTGGTTTTGCATAGCCATGCTAGACTATTTCCCATACATATTGATCTCTAAACAAATCTTTCATAGTTAGAGACCAATATTCTTAATATTTACCAGAAAATATTGGAGTTTGCAAATTACCCGAAGTGGAAGCCATTCTTAATCACTTTTCCCTTTTTGTAAATACAGTTTCTACTTTCCGTAAACCAAGGCTCTGATACCAGATCAAGGGGAAAAGGGGTAACCTGTGCAGTAAAAAAGAATTGACCAGCACGGTATATAAATACTTTCTTTTCTTTGCTTTTAGGACCTGCGCTCCACTTAGCAAATACTTTTCTCTAAATTATTTTGCCGAATAATTTTCTTCACAAATCACCTGCGCGGAAATTACCTGCGCAATTTCACATTTTATTGCGTGCAGATTAACTACGCAATTCTATTGTTTTTTGCGCTGTGATTAGCTGCGCATTTCAACTTTCTACAGTGTAGGTGAATTTTGTTGCACAGTTCACTACCCTCGCAGAAATTATTAACTTCAAAAAATACTTTACTTTGCATGAGCTTCGCACTTCATACAAATTACTTTTGCATAAGTTCTTTTAACTTTACGAAGGTTAGCTGCGCACAAGTTACCTTCGCATTCCTATTTAGCTGTGCATAACCCAATATTAAACAAACTTTGTATAAATGTATTTCATGCTAAAACATAAAAACCAAAACATATGTTGAAGTTACTTGTGCAGTTAAACTAGGGATTTTACCAGGCTTTTACCACCATGAAATACTTGGGAATCTTGATTTGATTTATAGACCGTAAATGTAAACAACATTTACATAGGTCAATATGAAGTAGATGTGTGGGATGCATAAACTAACATTCTTGAGAATGAATACATAAAAATAAATATTTATATATATTACCTCTGTAATACAGAGTAACTTTGCCGCACTTACAGAGAGATGAATTTCACTTCAATCTGTTACAGTTTTACACAGAGCTTGGGCTCTTCATACACTTCATGGGTTTTCACTTTTTCTTCTTCTCTTCACTCCTACATCTCTATCTCTTCATCTCTTTGTTTAATCTTCTAAGAGTGATTTTCATTTATATAGAAACTTGGTTTTGGCTTCTCCTTGAAGCTATAGGGTTACATTAAAGACTGTAATAAATTCTACCTAAGAATTCTTGATATATAGAATACTAAAGAGGTCACATAAATACTAATTTGATGTGCGTCGTATTGGCTGCAAACTGACTGACTGACTTCTGACATTGTAGACTGACTGAGTGTTTGACAGAGCTGGCGCATATCAGATATGCTATCAGCTCATTAATTACAATATTTCCAACACATCTTTGTCGTATTGCAACTTAAACCTTGTTGGATTGATTCTAGGCATTTGCTGGCTCCATTGCATAAATATATATAATGTTTCTATCTCTAAACATTGGATGCATGGGGATATACATTTTTTGTTCTGGGCTGGTAAGGGATAGGACGGTTCTTGAGGAGTCCGATCTCAAAACTCGAAAACTGATCCACCTTGCAAAACGGTTAGATAGGGTTTTTATGTAATTGCAGCAATCTCAGATTCGACAAGTGTCTCTCTCTCTCTATATATATTGATTTGGTATATCTCTATCCAATCGGGGTATTTTACCTTGACATTCATATTTTATTGCACTCCATATACTACATGTTATGTTAGTACTTGAACCTAGTTGGATCTTAGTCTATATATTATATATTAAATTCAGTATATCTCTGTCTATATATATGATACTTTACTTTCGACATTAGATGTTAGCTTGATCATGATATATATATATATGTGTGTGTGTGTGTGATAGATTTAGTATAGTGTATATGTGAGTTTGTAGTTTGATAGATTTGGTATAGGTATATGTGATCTCTGCATTTTCTTCTCAATAGAAGTTTGTAAACAATATATAACATATAGCAAAAATGCGTTCATGGTCCTAATGATTTTATTATCTTTAATGAGTTGTTAAAGCAAAGTAAAAGGTTTACGTTTAGTCTAAGTCCCATAAGTTATAGGAAAATAAGAAAGGGGTTTGATAATATAAATATCTATCCTGCTAGATTCGTTGCCCAGCTCGGGGGTGGCCTCTCGGTGGCAGGGATATACCCCGGACAGAGAGCCAGATGGTTGGGAGGAAAGTTGCATTCAAACCTTCAGTCACCTTTATCTAACTTTCTTATATATGTATCCTACAATATTGTATTGTTATATGTCCAGTTAATAGGAAAGACATGCAATTGTAATTTATGAATGATGTTCTTTATGTCGGAATATTCATTATAAGATGTACATAAAGTTAATGTAAGTAGTAGGCATAGGAAAGACATGCAATTGTAATTAGTGAATGATGTTCTTTGTGTCGGAATGTCCATTGTAAGATGTACCTAAAGTTAACTTAAGTAGTAGGCATGTGAAAGACATGCAATTGTATTGTATGAATGATGTTCCGTGTGTTGAAATTATCCATTGCGAGATGCACATAAAGTTAATGTAAGTAGTAGGCATATGAAAGACATACAATTATATTTTATGAATGATGTGCCTTGTGTTGAAATATCCACTGTAAGATGTACATAAAGATTATATGTAGACGTGCTTTTGTTGGTAAGATAGAGATAATGATAAAACCCGGGTTATTCCCCTATTAAGGATGCACCATCATATTGGTTGACTATGGGCAATTAAGGTTTATATTTAAATGTATCATTTGGATATAAATGTTATATACTTATAATTTTATACCATCATCCTTAAAGGATAGTGGCTTGCCAACCACGTGATTTTCAATGAACTCATAGATTTTAGGCTTCTGTATCATGATATAATTAATGTGATTTTAAGTTAGTTGATTGCTTAAATTACATGTTGATGTAATGCGTATGCATGAGTATGTCATGCTAGGAACTGAGAAATAGTAAATGCTAGGAACTATCGTAATGGATAACCATATAATTCTAAGTAATGAGTATTATGCTCTTTTAAGTATTAATGGATTACCATATAATTCTATAGTAATGAGTATGTTTTACCAAGGGTAAATATCTATTTGGGGAATAAATTTTAGAGGAGTCTCAAGTTAAAGAATTATTTATGTAAATGGAGAGAATGTTTTGTTTAGTTTTATGAAACTAACATGTTCAATTATTGAAGGGTCGAAAGAAAATTTTTTACAACCTATTTCCTCCAAATCGCACCAAGGATATTGGGTGTGTGACAGAGTGGTATCAGAGCAAAGTAACAACATTGCGGCCTAATTGGACTCACATACGTACAGGTAAGTTGCGTACTCTATGACTTGTTGTGTATTTTTGCAATGTTGTTTTCAGTAATTGTTTATCTTAGCCCTATAAATGCTAAGAAAGTATAGTTATGTTTGTTTACTAGCACATTTTCTAGACTATATGGGATATAGTTTAAGGATTATGAGTAGTAGTTGAATGCTGTAAAGTATTTAACTAAACCAAACAAGCTTGATTAAATGCATATCACTCTGAATATGTATGATTATCTAATACCATACATGGGAAAAGAAATAGAGAAATGGATAAATAAATCCTATGGTTTGCTAATTGGGTTGGTTATGAATAGACCTTATGATGATGATAAATTAAAGCTATGACTATTGCTTTTAAGAAAGGAAAAAGTAAAGATATTGTTCCTATAAATAATTGTAGACAAAAGTGTTTAGTCGATAGGATCATAACCTTACGATTTTATGAAAAACGCAAGATAAGATGTTTGAATTGTTGAATAGAATAGTCATTATAAAATTGACATAATAGAAAAGATTGTTGACTTAGCAGGGGATAAGTTACTATACTCCCTGAGAAAAGTATAATGATACTCTGTGTGGTTGATCCTATAAAAAGATGCGTAGTTATATCCGGTTGAATAAAAAGATAAGTAGCTATATTTGGATAAGTAAACATAATGATAGTTGTACCATCGTTGTATTTCACACAAAAGAATTGCGCACATATTAGAATGAATAATACCTTGCAATAGTTAAGCTATATTTTGAGTATATTATGTGCAACCATGTTATGATGATTTCCCGATTTAAATTCCCAGCTCATCTAGCATGATGTGACCATAAAGAAAATTTAGTGATATCAAATGTATGGAACATCATACCAATAAGACTTCTTTGAGGCTTAGTGAGCTATTGAGGAAACCTTAATGAATTAGTATAGTTCTTCCTTCTGTGTGCAATGAACCTAGGAGGGTGTTATCTTATATTTCCTTGAGGGTCGACTTGCAAAGAACTTATATGTTATATTTTAGTTCATAGTTTATGAAAAAGTGAAATAAAGGTTATGTACTAACATTATAGGATTATACCATGATTATGACTAATGAAAATCATAATCAAAATGGAATGTTGATTATAAATCCTCTTGTACAACTATTAGAGTTAAATCACTCAGGAGTGAGTGATGAGTTTGTTATTCTATGTCTTTGTTTATAGTACTGCATGAAAGCTAAAACCAAATGTTTACAAAAATATTTCTTAAATGTCGATCATATCATGAAAAGTTGCACTAACAAGTCGTTGTAAGTAGATATCGTAAGTATCTACGGGAATTTTTTAAAGCAAGGAAATTATAAATAATTATGCATAAAATAGGCTGATTTTATTACAAGGGTTTGAATAGAGATCAAACTTAAAGGCTAATGTATAGTGATAGTTAAATAACTAAAGCACATAAATTGTTATGAGTAATAGTTGATCAATAGGTGAACCTATTATTGATGAATGGATGATGTAATATTATGACTAGCTATTCTATATGTGAAGTTGTAACAGATAAAGAAGATTTGGAGATGGCAATAAATAATGACACCACAATGAGAACCAAGTCTATGTGTTGCAAGTAGTTAAATACTGTGATTGGAAGTGAATGTTGACCAAATTAATATGAGCATTAGTAATTAATCATAACAAAGAAGAAAGACAATATCAAAGGGGAAAAACACCAAGTGGCGAAATTGATGATCTAGCTCTACTATGCTAAAAACTTTCCTGGAACTCAAGCAAGAGGGCTTGAGTGGAAAAGTTTCTTGGAACTAAGTGAGAGAGCTTGAGTGGAAAAAATTCCTGGACTCAAGCTGTAATATCCCGAAAGTTTGACTTTGTTTATATTATATATATTGGGCATAAGTCCCAATGCACATGATTTATTTTGATTATATAGATACTAGGCATAATCCCCAATGCACATGTTTTATTTTGTTTCATATACTAGGCGTAAGCCCCAATGCACATGCTTTACTTTTGTTATATATATATTGGGCATGGGCCTTGATGGAAACGGATTATTTTTATGTATTGGGCATAAGCCCTGATGTGCTTGGTTGATGTTTATTATGTGATGGGTACAAGCCCTAATATACTAAGATGACCTTTGTTATGTACTGTGCATAAGTTCTGGTATACATGATTGATTTCTATGATGTGTTGGGCATAAGCCCTGGAGTACATGGGTTACAAGACTATATGTTGAGCGTAAGCTCTAGAGCACATAGGAAACCCCAACAGATAAATGATTTAGTGTTGGGCATAATCCCTGGAGCACTCCAACATGATGTTGATCATAAGCTCTGGGGCATCAGATCTTTGGCCATTGTATCGCTAGGTGTATCTTACAAATGCATCCTATTACTAGTGTTGATAAAAAGGCTCTAGAATTGCACTAGTGTAATGCTCATTTGAGAGTGTTGAGCATAAGCTCTGAATAGCACTAGGGGTTACCTTACTTAAGGGTGTTGAGTTGGAAAGACTCTGAATAGCACCAACATCCATCATACTTATTCAAGTTGATTAAGTGAATCATTATCTATTTCTCATCAAGGACTAAAAGATACTGGTACGAATATGAGGTAATCCAACATGCAAGGGAATCTAGGGCTACCTATCCTAGTTGACCGACCCAAACCCCACATGAGGCCCTGTTAAAGAACAAACATGATCTAAGAAA
The DNA here is from genome assembly GCA_027924585.1 of Larix kaempferi. Classification (NCBI taxonomy): domain Eukaryota; kingdom Viridiplantae; phylum Streptophyta; class Pinopsida; order Pinales; family Pinaceae; genus Larix; species Larix kaempferi. The sequence continues at coordinate 6,053,896 of BSBM01000061.1, forward strand.
GCATCAATTAAACAATTATGATATATGATGCATGCATAATAAATGATAAATAAATTAAATATGTAAAGTCTATATATATATATGAAAAATATTTTATATGTGGAGTTATTTTGGAATAAATAAAGATAAATAAAATAAGTAAAGTCTATACACATATATGAAAATAATATATATCTATATCTATATCTATATATATATATATGTGAAGTTAATTGACAAGAAATAAAAGATAAACAAATTAATTAAAGTATATATATATACATATATTATTTTATAAACTAAATAAATAAATTAAAATTCTTTTCTAAACTCAAAATAGAAACTAGTAAAAAGTTTCTAGTTATCAAAAATTACTATCTTCTAAATATATTACATATAATTCAAACTAGGAGTTGTATTCAAGAAGGTATTAAAATATTGATGTTAACTTAAGATAACCAAACTGCTCCATTCCAAAGAAACCTATATAAGGGTAAGAGCCAAGAGAGGGATATTATTTGATCATTATCTCTATATGGGAATGGAGAGAATTCCAAACCTTGTACTTAGACAATACATAAATCAGCTCCAAGATACCAGCAGCCTCATCCTTAGGGGATCTATATTTTCTTGCATGTTGGAACCAGCTCGGGGGTGATTCGATTAAGAACCAGGAACGGTTCCGGTTCAAAGGTTGGGAGGAACGTGGCAGTTCTGAGGTTATCCGGTTACCACTCTACAGGTGAGCTGAGAGTATATTTTCTATTAATTAGTGTTTGAAATGTGCAGGTTATAAAGAGAATCCAATCAGTATATCTCACGTAAGAATTCATATTAGCTGTATATCAAGTTTCTATAGAACCATAGGGTGAAATTTATAAGTATGGTAATTTTATTATTAAGCTGTAAGCTTCTCTTTTACAGATCCTGGTTAATAATATTTACTTCATGAGAAAGGGCATAAGCATTGGCTCACTGGGTTTAATTAAATAATTCTTACTGCTAGAGTTTAATTGCACATATCTTTAAGTTTAACTAAGAACATTCTCCCTCTCCTTTTTAACTTAGAAACGATCTTTCCAGCCTTAGACCAGAATTCTTTTAAATCCCAAAACATCTTAAGTTAAAAACTTAGAAACACAACGCTTAAGCAAAACCACGACCTATAGGATTTACGAAACTAGAACTTTGTTTAATCAATGTAGTAAACCATTTCACAATTCGAATCTTTTCTCATACAAGTTTCAATCTAGCAGAGCTAGCGAAGCTAGCTTGTGCTAGATCTCAAGCCTTAAACACTTTTGGCCTTTTAAACTAACACAAGACTTTCATTAGAATCTTTTAAAACCATGGAAGTTTCGCAAGGCCCTAAGTCTAAATAGACTGAACAAGCTATTGTGTTAAATAAGAAAGATTTCTACAACAGAATCATCTCTTAATCCTCATGGATCAGGGATCAATTCCCATTAATGCCACCTTAGATACTATAAAATACACTTAAACGTTTTTTTTATTCAGGTTTATACGCGTGCCAAACAATCCAACGGGGAACATGATAAGAAAAAGAACATATTAACCATAAATTAAATAAATCCACTACTGGCATAGAGCGATTTCACTTTCCACATTTAGCCAATCAACGTATTAACTGAACATCTAAAGAATAGACTTAATAATGTAAATAAAAACCAATCGGAATAGCTTAAACAAGGCACCACGATAATCAATAGTTCAACATTCAAACCCAACAAACTTAGGCTTGGGATCGAATCCCTTAGAGCAGCATTCCAAACATCTATTAAAATGAGTGGCCACGCTACAGCATCGACTCAAAGCATCTCAGTGCTCAACATTAATTAAATAAAAATAAATTTAAGACAGAGCTAGGGCTTTGCCCGCTCCTCTGTGGGAGGATAATTTAAGTAAAAGTTTTATGTTCACATACCGTAATTTACAAACAATGATACCTATAGAGCCATCGCTGGCACTTCTAAACGAAGAGCATTATTATCATAACAAAATACATTTTTACAAACAGAGCTTTGCCTAGAAACCAACGCAACATGAAATCTTTATAGATTAAAAGCAAAAGAATTAAATATAGTTTCTCCATAAACCAAATCGACAATAGGGCTCTTCCTAGGTACTAATTTCAAGAAGTAAAAACCTAAGCTATTGAATAGAACCATCATAGATACATCTCCTTAACCAAACAGAGCAAGCATAAACACGAATCAATTTACCTAGATAACGTTAGCTATAAGAAACTACATGATACATTAAATCTTTAAACGCGACATTCATAACTCAATGAAATACTTCATTATTCACCAACTAAAATCATTAAACCAACACTGAGCACATAAAAGAGAATGACTGTTGTTACCACCTATTTTTTTTCCAGCATGGATATGGACGTAAAGGTAAGGGATAGCCCTAAATTTTTTATGAAAGCCAGAGATTAGTACCCTTGTTTTCCATAACCAGGTGCTAAAAGGTATGAGCAAAATGAAAGAACGTGTTAAATATGAAAGGAAATGGCAAAATGGGGAAGAAATACATTAAAGCGCGACCAAATTGACCCAAAAGTGAGCCTAAGTCTATAGTCCGAAAGAAATAATACAAGGAATAGCCACTGCGCTAGTTTCCACTGTTGGATGAGCGCCCAAGAGTGATCAACGGTCCTCGTTGATAGTCGGGAGGATGAAGCGCACGGAGAATAGTCATAAGGGCGGTAGCGACGATGAATACCACCGGACAGGGGGCAGCAGGAGGGGACGTCGTGAGGAGGATAGGTGGTAAGCGGTATCATTTTAATGAACTCGCGATACTGCCAAAACATAAAAGTAAATCTCCAGACACATGGACAGCTCAGAGAAGTAGAATAATATCCTACGTTCGATTTTAAGGGTCCCATAGAGGGAAATGCAATGTGGAAAAGTAAACGGTGTGGATTGGCTTTGGGAAGATCGACAACCCATGATGATCCTCTCGCTGGGAAGTTACGCGTCGGTTAGGCGGAAAGGAGGTAGCGAGGGACAAACCATTTTGCCATATGTCACCACCAAAGGGGATCGCGAAGGGATGAGTGGTAAAACATAAACCAGAATAGATGCATATGATCCCGCTCTGCCGGGGTACGACACTTAGCGACGAATGGTGGAGAGCAGAACACGTGGAATGATCCAACAATGGATATAGAAAGGGAGTCAAATCAATGGTTAACGGGAAGGCCGGATCTGACGGTGAGGATCGGTACGAAAAGGACCAACGGACGAGATTCACAAATGGTCGACAAAGAAGCCCGGAAGATAGGTAAATGGGTTTACATATATAACCGTCGATGGGTAAAATTGATATTTTTATTTTTTCTCTAAGGCCCGTCAGGGGGCGGAAGCCTCCAAGCATGGGAGAGATGTAGAAAGCGACTGGATAGGCCATTCCCATGGCCTCTCAGGCTGTCTGAGTAAACAGGAGGGGTCACATAGCGGATTTCAGTTTGTTCGCGGCGGGGAGGCAGGTCGGAAGCCATTTTCCGGGGAGGTTAAGGATGGATGGGCCCGGACCTTAGGGTTTGAAGACGCTTGGTTCGGAAAGTCAGCGTTCCATACCCATGAGGTTTTTGGGTAGAATTTCACCCTTTGTCGCATCTGTCAAGGATATGTTCGTCTTGGAGCCAGAAGGTTTTTTCGGGGGGACTCGTCGTCACTACTCAAAGATAGGTTTTTCTTGCAAGTCCACGACGTCATTGGGTTAAAGGGGCCGATTTCCAAAATTGGTGAAAGGAATAGGATGGCAGGGTTGGAAGATATACCGGCGCAAGTAATGGTGCTAGCAGCTAGGGCATACCTCGATCTTGGCCGGCGGCAGAGAAGAAGAAGTCGGGGCTACTGGTTATGAAGGCCTGGATCGGGGAAGGTCGCTCGTGGGAAATGATAGGCGGCCTAAGTGGTTGCAAAGATGATGTGACCTATGTCCTTCGGCACGCGGAGGGAAGGTGAGGTGAAGGGTTGTGATGTATGTTTATTGATGCGCTAGAGGCCACCTCAGCATCATCATCCGCTGCACCGTCTAGTTGGAGGTTTTTGTCGAGCATGTTTCAGGTCAGCTTAGGTTTGGGGCATCATTACTACTTATTTAGGAGGTCTAATCGAGCTATCATGGTAATTATAGCCATACACAGCCATTGTCATCATGACAGCAGTTATGGATATTGTTCCTTCTCCCATGGTGCGAGATCAGTATATAAGGGGGATGGCACACCTAGCGACTCGGGGCATCTTTCAGTTGAGATTGGATCATGGAGAAGGAGCAGGAATCTAGGGTGGTTTTCATGCTAGAGCAGGCGTGGTCTAAGGTGGAGGAAGAGCATGCTCCTTCGTCTCCTGCGACATTTGACCACTGGGAATCCAACTCCGGTAGTGACGATGAGGTGGTGGAAAATCGACAGGTGTCCAAAAGAGCTCGATGTCAGGGAAGAGAAAAGATTCCCGAAGAAGAAGGAGGCATCCAGCAAGACATGGAGATCGTCCACGATCTCATGCTCCCTACTGAAGAGGTGGCACCTCCTCATCCCACAGGGGAATCACATGCCAACAGCTCTCTGAAGGTGGAGGACTTCTTTGATTCTCAAGGCCATTTGAAAACTCCACAGTAAGGTGGCGCCCTATTCATAATATTTTGTTTCCCGTCTTAGTCAATCTATTTTGAACTTGACACGTATGTAATATTCCGAATTTGGGGCTGTCAAGGTGGCACTGCATTTTGTTTGTTTCCAAAGGACTAATTCAAGGAAAAGAGCCTATAAAAGCTTTGTAATAGAATAATTAAGGGTTGGAAAATCATTCGGCTAAGGCCTGAGGGGTGAGCCCAGTTTTGGGACTTTCATGTTAATCTAATGTGCAGTGCCTATGGTAGACTATTTTGTAGAGATTCCTGTGTCGTTCTAACTTGTAGTCAGTTTTCTCCTTTTTCCCCATGTGCATGTGCTTCTTGTTATGCTTTTACATTATGTTTTTTGTTTCATGTTTGAGATCAGTGTATAATAGTTTGGAATTCTTGGAAACTCGCTCTGGCTATTATCTCACATAATCACAAAACATTTCTACTAAAGTTGATATGGAATTCATCTTTGTTGGATGCTCATATCAATGGACTGTTCTTATTTTCTTCTTGTACCACTAGGAAATATCTTTACGACGGCAAGCGAGCGGATACCTTGCCTCTGTTAGAGTAGTTCACACTATGGCATTGTTATCTGATTTTTGTGTAATACCTTGACTCCATCACCCAATCGTTTCCCCCTTGTGATTATCCCTCCAACATTTTCCGCACATTTTGTTTCTTTAGAAATATCGCCTTCTGCTAGCTGTTTAATTGAATATCTTTCAAGCCAAGAGAGGCTGGTCTGTGTGTTCATTGTTGACGCCTTTGAATGTTTCCAGCCTTTCGTTCATTTATAGAGAGAGACCTCTCCGACTATGCTGGGTCAGTAGCATTAGTCCAAAGTTGGTTAGTGGTTACCCCGACTTGCCCTCTCCCGCAGCTCAGAGGGTACGATTTGGGTGTTAACAACTGTATTAAACTTGTATTTCCAAAATAGGTTTTAAGTTTTTCCAGGCTTGGTAGTATCTCACCCATTGTCAAATTAATTACAAATTCATCAAACGCCTAGCAGTCTCATAAGCACTAAACCCTATGAATACCTTGGGCACAGTTCCCTTGAAAAACACTTACGAATGAAAAATAGTGAAGCCGAGAGGCTGCATTTAAAACCCTTGTAACTCCGAATGGAAAATGCATTAAAACAAGCAACACATCCCAATATTTTCAAAATGCAGAACAACCACCCATAGGAGAGGGACACATAGACCTAGGCATACCCGATTTTTTGCTTGATGGTATTCCCTTCCTCTAGTTGCAACCCCAGATCAACGCTGCACCATCCTGGCACATAACAAGTTGAGGGATTAGTATTTGAAATAGTTAATGTAAATAAAATAGAGACACAAAGCTACAAAGGAGAGACACACACCTTCAGGGGGTTGTGTAATGCTGGAAACCCTATAAATGCAACAAACATACAGTTCATGCCATTTCCAAAAACCACAGAACAGGGAGCTTGTTCCCCTCTCCCAAAAAAACATGCAAAGAGGTATTGCGAAACATGGAAAACCTCCTTATGCCTTGATCCAACATGGAGGTTGGCCATGAGGTCTTCATGTGGTTTCATTCAATGCGTGAAACCACCGCCACTAACATTTATATTAAAACACCCATTCTCTATAGTCGAAAGCCCTTTGTTTGTTGTGAACAAGCCTTCATAATTGCAAGCATAACTTTGGTTTCAAAGTAAAAACATTAACCCTTGATCAAGGTCGCTTCACTTAAAAACACATTTAGTTTATGGTTGATCCATAGCACCTGCAACAAAGAATGATTATGTCTTAGTTCATAATGAACTAAGTAAGCCCAACGTCCATAAGGGTCCTTCAAACCAAATCGTCGAGACAAATATTATTTACACAACCACTCTTTTCACATTAGGATCATAGGTAAGTTAGCCACAAGAAAATAACTTATATGGGACTAGGTTATACATCAAGTCAAATTATAAACAAGTATGAAGTATTTAGACAGAACAGAATAATAAACAACGGTGAAGGGTACAAGAATCATCATCATACAAATAAACGTCAAAGAATATCACAGTGAGAATATAGACTACCATGGCACCAATCGACGGAAGAAATCCAGACCAAGAATACAAGTATCATTCTTAACAATATTACATAGTGCTGGAGTTAATGAACCTGAGATCTTAGTGACTTTATTAACCCATACATTTTTTTTTCAAATTTAAGGGACATTACACAAGCAAGAGAGCGTGAGTGGAAAAATTCCTAGACTCAAGCAAGGGAGATTGAGTGGAAGAGAGAAAGAGTTGGTGATCATCAATAGCAAGACCTAGGCGCACAAACTAAAAATAACATCTGGAAGACAAGACATTGTTTGATATGTTTAGAAGGAATTTTTTTGAATAGCAATCAAAAGAGGATTAATCTCATTTAAGCTTAAAGCCCGTAAGACTACGCGTAAATTGGTGATAGATCTTAAGGGAGAGTTCTGTGTTCATAAAAGTGTCGCTGAAGTCCCAAAACTCAAGGGAGAGTTTTGTGTTCAACAAAGTGTTGTTGAAGCCTTCCATCTGCATGATAGGACAAAGAGACATAGGGTAAAAGTTGCCAAGTGAATGGGATATTGACTTCCCTGATGTTTGAATATTTAGTATGCAAAGAAAATACTATAGGTAATGCAAAATCCATCCAAGGATGAGGATGAACGTCGAATTTGCGGTTTATTACTTAAAAAATATGATATACATGTTACTAACTTGTGAATGAGGGGAATTCCTATCGCAAGTTAAGTATCCAAGAGTTGGAAGGAATCGACGTCCTCCAAAAGATAAGTGAATTTTTACTTTACCTATGCAATCTTTTGAAATATATGGAAAAATAAACATGCATTACACTGTCTTATGATGATAAGAGCAAGAAGTGAAACGAAAAGACTCGAATATGTTCCATGAATAGAAAAAATAATTTGTTACAAAAGAACTTATTGCTTATGTTCTGAGTTGAATTGAGAAAATAATGATATGTTTACGTTATAATGAACAACTTGGGAAGACCTTGTAGGGTTGTGTAAAAGTGCAGGTTATGAAAGGAAGTACAGAGATAACGGCATGCAGGAAGTGTAGAAGGCCAAAGTCGATTGGAAGTCAAAGATAAAGAAATAAAATATTACCAACACCGAGGACAGTGTTATTCTTAAGGGGGGAATGATGTAATATCCCTCTTTTACCCTATTTTTTGTAAATTGAAAAATGTAATTTTATACCTGTTTCTGGTGAGGAGCTCAAGGCTAAGGCCCCACCAATAAACCTCGCAAGTTTGTTATTTATTTTTAAGCTGTACATCAGAATTCTAGACTTAGGAGATTGAGGGAATGATGAAATTTAATGATGGGGTAAAGTATCCACTAGGGTGATAATTCTAATGGATGGTAGGTCATGAGTTTGATGACGGGTGTCATCAAGGTGCTGTGAGCACTTAAGTGAACATCGACGTTCACTATAGGCCACTTAATCTTTTTTGGTTATCGGTTAGTCCTTGAGAATGGTACCGAAGATACCATTATTCGCTGAAAGACGGTAAATGACTCCTAAGACCTAATGGTTAGCACTAGGTTAACTATTGTTAAAATCCTTCATGTAAAAACAAGAAATTCCTATGGATATCCTCGACATCCTAGTCTTGATAGAGGATGCCCAAGGATTTCATCGTAAAAATCTTATCATCTAATAATTAGCATAAAGTACACGACTACAAAGATAAAATCATTATAAATCCTTTTTACCACATAAGCTGTCATGAGTAGTTTATTATTACCACTCCCAAAAAAGTATTGAAATAAAGAAAAATGTTACCTTTATATTTATATATATATATATATATATAAAGGTTATGGATGAACAAAAAAAAATTAAAAGGGGAAATACCTATGGGATTAAACTCTAATGATATTGGATTAAACTCTAATGATATTGTAGACAGATGGGGAAAAGTGTAAACCATGTTATGGAATAACATGATAAAGTGTAAACCATGTTATGGAATAACCTAATATAAGTTAAAATAAATATAAAACTAAATATTCTTATTATCTTATTGGACAGATATGTCCAATAAATGTAAGTTCATATATTTTATGCCCCAAAATATAATGCTCTATGCATAAACCACCAAGCTTATTATGTAATACTTAGTTAAGGGGTATTATAAAAGTGTTGAGGGACACAAACCACTATAGAAGGCTTGTACCTTAATGTAATGGCTATACACACCAACTAGCCAATACATAATTACAATCAATACATATTTATATATATATCACTTAGAGGAAATTATATTTATATACTAAGATATATATATATATATATATATATATGAGCAAGAGCATATGTATATGTCCTCATCATATACATATTATTAATAAAAATATCGCTTATTAAAAACATATGAGCCATCGAATGAGCAATATCTGTTTTTAGATATATATATATATATAAATGGAACATCTTCGCTTGAGATGTGGAACTAATTCCACTGCCACTTACGGAATTTATTTAATGGAGAAACCTCCTTAGAGAGCTCGACACTCACGATATTTTTGTAGATCTTCTAACTTTGGCAGGCCTCGAATTGGGGGATTTCCTTTATCAAGGGGCGGACTCTCCAAAGTGATTAGCCATCTCAAGTGCTATAAGGGAGGTAGCAGTCCAGAGGAGAGGGGACTCCGCAATGGTATATTTATCAGTGAAATGGCATTCTATGGCTCACGCTATGGTTTGGATCAATGGAAGCGGCCTCTCCAGGAGAGCTGGAACGCTATTTTCCGGCTAAGCTACTAGGAAGTCTGCATAAGTGCATACTAGAGACATTGAGGTCATACGTAGAGGCCGTTACAGAGTTCGTTTGATTGATGCGCAGCGCCCAAGCTTGCGAGCTTCCGTAGTATATTAGTGCATAGTTCAACATTGGGAAGGTATGATCTCATTTTTTGTTGTTGCTGCATAATCTACCAAGGGCGTGAGCCTTCCTTAGTTTATTGCTGCACGGTTTTGAAAGATTGCATATGTTGCATTATACTGTTGATAAAACGTTGATGTAGTTCCTCTGCAGACTAATCTACCAAACCATATCCCTCGTTTTCATTGATAAAGCTTTTAAATTCATTCCTCTACATATTAAATAATAGAGCCACTGTAGCACCCCTATTAGATGATAAGTGCTACATCTCCCTCGTATTGCAACTTAAATATTGTTGGATTGACTCCAGGCATCTGTTGGATTCATTGCATAAATATATATAGTGTTTCTATATCTAAACGATGGATGCATGGGGATATACATTTTCTGTTCTGCGTTGGTAAGGGATAGGACAGCTCTTGAGGGGTCCGATCCCAAAAATCGAAAACCGATCCACCTTGCGAAACGGTTAGATAAGGTTTTTATGTAATTAGATCAATCTCATATTTGACCACTGTTTATATATATTGATTTGGTATATCTTGTCCAATCGGGGTATTTTACCTTCGGCATTCAGATTTGATTGCAGTCAATATATTACATGTTATGTTTAGTACTCGAACCTAGTTGGATCTCAGTCTATATATTATATATTAAATTCGATATATCTCTGTCTGTATATATGCTACTTTACTTTCGATATTCGATGTCAGCTTGATCGCGATATATATATATATATATATATATATATATATATATATATATATGCACGGGGTAGATTTAGTATAGTGTATGCGAGTTTGTAGTTTGATAGATTTGGTATAGGTATATGCGATCTCTGCATTTTATTCTCGGTAGAAGTTTGTAAACAATTTATAGCATATAGGAGAGATGCGTTCATGGTCCTAATGATTTTATTATCTTTAATGAGTTCGTTAAAGAAAAGTAAAAGGTTTACCTTTAGTCTTAGTTCGGTAAGTTATAGGAAAATAAGAAAGGGTTTGATAATATAAATTTCTACCTCAGTGGATTCTTTGTCCAACTCGTAGCAAGAATATACATTGGACAGAGAGCAAGATGGTTAGGAGGAAAGTTGCATTCAAACATTTAGTCGCCTTAATCTAACTTCCTCACTAGTATGTATCTTTTAGTCGCCTTAATCTAACTTCCTCACTAATATGTATCTTTCAGTAGTGTATTGTTGTATGTCCAGTTACTATGAAAGATATGCAATTGTAATTTATGAATGATGTTCTTTGTGTTGTAATATCCATTGTAAGATGTACATAAAGTTAATGTAAGTAGTAGGGATAGGAAAGAAATGTAATTGTAATTAATGAATGATGTTCTTTGCATGTTCTTTGTGTCGGAATGTCCATTCTAAGATGTATATAAAGTTAACTTCAGTTGTAGGCATGTGAAAGACATGCAATTGTATTTTATGAATGATGTTCTGTGTGCTGAAATTATCTATTGCGAGATGTACATAAAGTTAATGTAAGTAGTAGGCATATGAAAGACATACAATTATATTTTATAAATGATGTGTCTTGTGTTGAAATATCCATTGTAAGATGTATATAAAGATGATGTATAGACATGTTTTTGTGGGTAAGATAGAGATAATGATAAAACCCGAGTTATTCCCCTATTAAAGATGCACTATCATATAGGTTGACTATCGACTATTAAGGTTTATATAAATATATCATTTGGATATAAATGTTATATACTCATAATTTTATACCATCATCCTTGAAGGATAGTGGCTCGCCAACTTGATTTTCAATGAACTCATAGATTTTAGGCTTCTTTATCATGATATAATTAATGTGCTTTTAAGTTAGTTGATTGCTTAAATTACATGTTGATGAAATTCTTATGCATGAGTATGTCATGCTAGGAGGGATGTCATATACTGGTAAGTCTATTTTAGGTGACAAAAAAATGAGTATTATGCTCTTTTAAGTATTAATGGATAACCATATAATTCTATAGTAATGAGTATGTTTTACCAAAGGTAAAGATCTATTTGGGGAATAATTTTTAGAGGAGGAGTCTCAAGTTAAAGAAATCTATATGTAAATGGCGAGAACGTTTTGTTTAGTATTATGAAACTAACATGTTCGAGGGTTGAAACAAAACAAAATTACACCCCATTTCCTCCAAATTGCACTAAGGATATTAAGTGTGTGACAAATAGCTGCTTTGCAGCTAATCTCTACTTTAAATTATGTTTATATTTTGCGTAATTATTAAAAATAAATCAAAATATTTAATCCAAAATTTTCTAAATATAGTTTTAATTGTAATTATATTTTAATATAAATTGCATATATATACTAGAATACTTCTAGTATATGAAGCTTTTTATGTAGTTATTTGTTTTCTTAATATCCACGTAGATATGTGCCTTAAATTATGTTTATATTTTGTGTAATTATTAAAAATAAATCAAAATATTTGATCCAAAATATTTTGTGTGATTATTAAAAATAAATAAAATATTTTCTAAATACTTTGTGATCAAATATTTTCTAAATACAAATTTAATTGTAATTATATTTTAATATAAATTACATATATATACTTTTAGAAGCTTTTTATGTAGTTATTTGTTTTCTTAATATCCACATAGATATGTGTCTTAAATTTTTTTATATTTTGTGTAATTATTAAAAATAAATCAAACCATTTGATTCAAAATTTATAAATATAGTTTTAATTGTAATTATATTTTTATATTAAATTGCATATATATATGCAGGTTTTTATGTAGTTATTTGTTTCCTTAATCCACATAGATATGTGTTTTAAATTATATTTATATTTTGTGTAATTATTAAAAATAAATCAAAACATTTAATTCAATTTTTTCTAAATATAATTCTAATTTTAATTATATTTTAATATGAATTACATATATATACTTTTAGTATATGGAGATTTTATGTATTGTTTTCTTAATATCTACATAGATATATGTCTTAAATTATGTTTATATTTTGTGTAATTATAAAAAATAAATCAAAACATTTGATCCAAAATTTTCTAAATATAATATTGTAATTATATTTTAATATAAATTATATATATATATATATATATATTTGTAGTATATGAAGTTTTTTATTTAGTTATTTGTGAAACTTATTACTGTTGACCAAGAACTCAATAATTTTATTAAATCTAAAATTATAATTTTACAAAAATTGTTTAAATAAATTCTAATAACAATAAACTTAAATTAAAAAAATAGAATTCTAAATCCGTTTTAATCTTTAAAAATTATAATTTTTAAAATTATAAATTTTTGAAATTCAAAAATATAATTTTGACAAAACTATCCATATAAATTTTAATGATTACATATTGGAAAAAGCCAATAGTATTTAATATTGTTGGACTATTATATTATTTATATGTTTCAATCTTATGGGTTGAAACTTGATAAGATAATACATGCAATAAAATTCTATCCCATTATCTTATGAGTTAAAACTCGATAAGATAATACATGCAATAAAATTCTATCTCATAACCATTTGAGTTATTCTAAATTAAGTTTAATATGGTAATAGAATAAAATTACTATAATTTGAAAATATGAATAATGAAGGTTTGCCTTTGTATTCTAAACAACGATATAATATTTATGATTATTTTACTAAGATATTATTACACATTATTATTTATACTTTTATTTTTATAAAATATATATTTTAAATATTATACATTTTTAAATTTATAATAATATGTATTTAGTTTAATGGTTTTACATATATTTTTTTTATAAAATATATACTTTAAAATAGTAAATATAGACACATATTTATTATACTTTAGTTTAGTTGCATATATATCATATTTAGAATTTTAACATCACTTTAACTATAAAGAAAGTGATTAACTCTTTTAAAAATAAAGATATAAATTAACTTTTATTAATATAATTTTTAATAATAAATAAGTAACAAAAATAATATCATATATACTATAAAAATTATAAACACATACATTATATCTTAACTATAAACATAATCTTAAAGCATGGACTAGTAGCATTGCACCTATTTTTCTTGAGGTTTATTATATTTTTTTTTCAATATGAATATTATTTCCTTACAGATTTTAGATACCCTAAAGTAGTTGAATTAGTTGAATGGACTAGTTAAATAAGCTACTAGCAATTATAATTTTTGGAAACAAACTATTGAATTAACGAAAGTTATTTTCAATTATCTATCTTTCAGTCAGATTTATAGAGTACTGCAGCGCAGAGCTTGGTTGTTGAGAGAATCTAAGAATCATATTTATAGAGTACTGCAGTGCAGAGCTTGGTTGCTGAGAGAATCTAAGAAAGCTATATGAAGGATATATTTATTATGGATTCTATGAAGATCATAGAATTTTGGACCGTGGCAGTCTTTAGATTTTCTAATATTTTCGTTATGTTAAATGTTTCTTTTTTTAAACAGTGATTTTTCAAATATGTATCTTTAGACATGGTGGAGATCTGGAAATTATCTCAATTTGAATATGTGATCAAATATGGGAGATGCAGTGATACTTTCTTTTGTGTTTATGCTGTGATGTATCTCAATTTGAATATGTGATCAAATGGTCATTTTTGTAATCTTAATCATGTAATTTTGGTTTAAGTTTTGAATAACAAATATTGTTTTTTTTTTGAAAAAAATATATTATTTTTTTCCTTTTTAAATATCAATTTTACATCACAACACTTCATTATAAATTTGTATTTTTTAAATTATCTAATTTAATCATGTCAACTATGAAATTAATAATAATGTTAATATTCAATAACACCATACCAATCTGTTAACCAATTTACATCCAATTTCCTTTAACTCAATATCATAAAACATAACTTACTTACATAACCACTAACATAACTATATTTCATTCTAAATGCTTATTAAACTTAAAATTCATATTTACCTTCCACTTCCTTCCTTTTAATCTATACCTTGGTTATCCGTGAGATGTAGAACAGTCGATGGTGCGGGTGATGGTTAAGACACCCCTAAGCATAAAGACCCGCTTATACTAAAATCCAACCATATTAAAGGTTGGTGTGGTCCAATCATGTCATGTGACTACAGAAGATACCCATGCCACATGCCACTATGATTGGGTGAAACAAGAACGCAGCAAATTTATTTCTCTCCGGGTAGGATTCTGGAAAAATTCCCCTTATTTGACATGAAATTAATATATAAACAAGAGCCACGAGGTGGCAATGTCCCCGAGATTGGCATCTGTTCTTGTGAAAGAAAGAAAGAGCAATTGCTTTAGGAAGACATGTTAAGTAAGATTGAAATAAAATTTCAATTTTTAGTTGTGATTAAACTTTAACATGTGCTAATTTGTGGTTTTAGGCAAGAGAGTCATAATGCTCATATACATCTTGGATTTAGAATGCTCATATACTAAGTAGAGTTAGAACGTGCTTTCAAATACCGGATGACATAGATTACTTAAATCAACATTGCTACAAACAACCACCAATACATGCAATGTTTCCTTATCTTTTCCATAGCAATAAGAGTGTTCAAGAACATAAGTCGAGAATGTTATCAGTTATGGAAACAGAAACATTTACACTTGTAGCACATGATAGCAAAACATATTAAATTCAGTTTTTTAAAATGGCATTTTTTAAAAATATGGTTGGTTGTAAAACAATGACGCCAGCCTAGTTTTTCCCAGCCTAAGAGGGGGCGGCGGGCTGGTGCCATGGTGGTTTTTGGCTTCCGTGCAAGGAGTTGTAGACTTCGTAATGGAGAAAATCGTTTTGTTTTATTGTTTGATAGCGAATACATTTATTGTTGTTAGCGAATACATTTATTGCTTGTGTAACCACATTATAGCCCAATGCATTGAGCGTATGGGTGGCGAGTCGGCGAGCTTATCCTAGCACTCACACCATGATTTTGGAACTTAATTGGACACCAATCAAAAGAATTGTGATACAAAGAACGCTGGAAAATAAAATGAATGTTATGCGAACACAATTCCCAATTCAGTTAGCATGTGCAAAGACAATCCATAGAGCAGAAGGATTGACAATGAACAAATTGGCATTTGACCTAAAAGGAATTAAGAGACATGGCCTTGTTTACACTGCGTTCTCATGTGTTAGAAATTTTAAAACTCGTGCAAAAGCCACTGCTAAAATAGATAGATTAAAAACACATGCAAGTTTGGAATTTGAATATGGTCTGCATTGAATGCCAAATGCTAAGCAATCACTCATTGCATTATTGAACACATGCAGCTTGCTTTTGCATTATGATGATGTTCTGAATGATTATGAATCTATGCAGGAAGACATTCTATGTTTGCAAGACGTTTTGTGTGAGAGAAAGTGATAAAGAAACTATATCAAGATTTAGCAAGATTGGGTTGTAACTGGATGGTGACTTTATTGAGTCCACTTGGCTTTTTATAACTTGTTTTTTCATCAAATACCTTAATGGGAGCATTATGGTCTCCCTGATTAAGAGACTGTAGAATCATTTTTTTTTTGTTATTGAATTTGAAACATTTGGGCTAACCATGTTCTTGTTTATTACAATATTTATGAAAGTTAGTAGAAGAGGGAGAAAAGAAGAAGAAGATCGTGAGAAACAAGATGACTTTGTAGTAGTAGGAGGTGTAGATTTTAAACGTGTAGATATGGAAACAATTGAGGAGGATGACTGGTGTTGAATTCTACAATAATCTTAAAACTTATTTTCAATCAATTGTGCTTGATTGTACACAATGTAAAGAATGGTGATTTTCATGTACGTTAGCTGTTGCTACGAACATTTTTGGAATCCACTTCTAAGTTTGAGAATAAGATTATCAAAGGCATTAGTGATATTGAAAAGAATGCATAACTAATTGAATTGATGGAAGTGCTCCTATGCAGGAATGTTGAATGCTTGACTTAGGTGAAGCCATTTAATATTCATATCATATTTGTAGAAGGAAGAACTGAAGGAGAGATAAAGAGATTGCATAAGCGCAGTCGGAATGGTGATTGTGTTTTTATTGATAGCATGTTTGAAGAGCCTTGTCAGTTTCATTTTAATGGACATAAGCTTTTCAAGATCAGGAAACAGATTGCAGTTGAATCAAGTGTCTATGTCAAGTATCCAACTTTGGAGCATTTCCGAAACATGGGTTCCATCATAAATGATAACCTTGCATTTTTAAGATTGAGGAGATAGATTGCTGAAAAAAATATTGTTAATATTTTATGCAAACAAAGCAATGATGTTGGCAACTTCCACCACTCTTTTGTATATCATCATTATTTCCATGGATGTTATAGGATGCATCATTGATAGCCAGGGGATATGGTCACTAATGCAATTATTAGCAACTTGATTTTTTCGGAAATGTATTAAAAATTGCAAAAAAAACAAGGTTCAGATATCTATGAATCTCTATTAAATAAAAGGTCGAGAGTTGTAAACAAAGTTCAAGACTGAAGAAAATTTTCAAATATCAAGGAATATCACGATCAACTACTTAAAAAGTCGAGAGATCATTAAGCAATGCATGACAAGAAAAAATGATTAGTGTATAGTGTCAATGAAGTCACAATGAAACGCTAGAAAATGAGCGCATATAAAAAAAATGTATTCAACATTGTCTCATCAACATCCAAAATCATTATGTGTTCTCACAGAGGCAACTTCAATGATACAAGTAAATTCCTCTTAATAGCATCCTTTTCAAATTTTTGATCATGTCCAAATGAAGAGCATTGTTAGATAACTGCAATTAAAAAAGAAAAAAAAACAATTAATGCTAGTGGTCTGGCCTAACCCTCTTAATAGATAGGTTGTTATGTATTGAGATCATCTATGTTAAATCATGTCAATAAGGTAGATTTAGTCTAAAAGCAATATTTGTAAAAATGCTTAGTAGAAGGTTATAGCTATTAGAAAGTCTCTATAGTGTGAAAGCTATATTTGTAAAAAGATTCACTAGAAGGTTCACCTACTAGAGAGTTTCTTCACTAAGAATGCTTGTTAGCAGGTTCAGCCCACTAAAATGTTCCTTCACTAAAAACTATATATCGCAGTAGAAGCAATGGAACAAGACGTCTTGTGAAGTATTTTGTACTTGTAGAAACAGCTACCATGAGTTGTTTGGCAAAAGCAATGGGAAATAATGATCCAAACACAAAATATTCAGTAGGTTTACTAACTGATTTGAACAGAAGAGATGGAAATTAACCATGATCATAAAATCAATTTAGACTGTAAACTTGTGTCATTCTCATGGAATCTAAACTCAGTGGCGATTAAGCTGCATTCAATACACTTGTCCCATTTTCTCAAAAATCTAAAATCCGTGGAGACCAATTTCCATCCTGAATCAAAAGTGAAAAGAATTATACCAATAATTATCTAAAACCTATGGATGTAAAAATACACTACATTCAATATACAAAATACAAGTTTAAAAGCCTTAGTCACTTTAAAACTCAAGGACAACATTACTAAGGTATAGTCTTAGCTAATGATAATCACTATAAATTATTTATTTTTATAAACTCTAGTTTAGTAAAATTGAAACTATATCAGACCTAGACATGTAATTTCAAATATTCGAAAGATGTATAAACAGATTGATGGGTACAAATGAGTTATTATTATATGTCCCTAGAACGTAACAACTATTTAGAAATCAAATTAATTTTCTAAGTAAATTTTACTGATGGCAAAAAAAATTCAAACATATTTATGGAATTCCTTTATCATGCAAGTAGTAAATCATCATATTGAGATTGAAAAGAAATTGGGAACTTAACCATCAAGAGTATTAAAACTGCAGACTTATCGAGATTGGAAACAAATTGGGAACGTAAGCATCAATACTATTAAAATTTCCCAACATCATGATTTATTTCTTTAAATGCAAAAACAAAAGAAGAAAGCTAGCAGTCAACAAAAAACTTGAGATACACAATGTTTCATAGTAGCTTCAACATGGTAATAAGTGACCAGTGATCAGTGTCTATAGTTAGTTATATAAAAAATAGTAGCAAGTAAACCAGCACAGAGTTGGTCGTCATCAAATCTGAAAATTGAGCCCTGCCATATACAAAAACAGGAGAAAGATGTTAGTCCAATTGCAGTGCTATATTTGTTAAATCAGACAGGCAAAATAGAATCAATTCTTGCGTTGGTTGCTGAACAAATTGTAAAATTACAACCAAAATTATGTGTTGAGTAGTTGAAAGGCATGCAAGCTGAAGTAGAATAACCAAATAATCTTTTATATCCTGAATATTAAACACAAGAGTTAAACAAAATCATAAGAGATGGAGCAGATAAGAATTCATTAGATTTAATGAGACATGTAGAATTGTAAAATTTAAATGCTTACCTGCATGAATGTGCCTCCAAATATACAAGTAATGCATCAGCCATAATTAAAATACATTGAGATGCATAAAAATGCAAAAAAAACTAATTGAGAATTCAATCAAGAAGATGAAAACACAGTGCATTGGATTATAACCATGTAATTTCTAAGGAGGAAAACATAAAAATATTGTATTAATGAATAGTGCTAGACATAAGCATCAGTGGAAACATTGGAAAAAAGGTCACTCCAATATTCAATGTCACTGCCAGGCTAGACATATTATAGTTTATGCCGACTATTTACAGTGGTTAGTATCCATTGACAGTGCTGGTGTCTGCAGTGGTTTCTCATGCATGGTTATATGGGAAAAAAACTCATGGACAGAATATTACAAGTTTTAAAGGAGAAGGACTTGACAAATAAAATGATTGAGTTGTCAAACCATTAGTTGGGAATGGTTGCAGATTGCAATGATATGGAAAATTGAAAGACAGATGTATATTTTGAGAATGATGAGATTCAACCTTCTGAATAACCCAATGTATATTATGTGTATCAATTGTAGATGTCCAAAGGACAGGTATATGCGGAAATTAATATGAATGTTATCAGTATCTTCATAACCATGAAAGCAATGTATTTGTAGTTTAAAACAAAAAGCGGCCAAATTGTCCTAGTGTTATGTGATGGCAGGTTGCATCGAAGTTACAAAGGTGGGGCTTCATACCAACATCTAATTGAGACTTCAATTTTTGTTTCTCGTAGGTTTGGTTACAGTGGATCATACACTTAAACTGTTCTTCACTTACCTACCTATCGATTCATAAAAAATTTCGTGGTTTAACTTATGTCTTGTACGTGATGGCAGGTTTCATTGAGGTGTTCAGACTGCGTACAAGCACGTGCTCCTCCTCGTGTTTGCTGTATGTTTTCTGCGTTGGTTAGAAATGAACCCAAGAGTGAAAAAGACTCTTAAGTTCTGAGGATGTCACACCAGTTAGTAGCTGCGGTCCAATCTGTCCAATTGACAATAGTTCTGTAGCCTCCGAATCTGGTTATTTCTGCTTGGTCGATTGGGTCATGCAAATATGTGGTGGTGTAGAGTAGTTATAAAATGAAAGCTCATTATAAGTGGTGTCTTATTATATACCTAGTAATAAAAAGCTGATTCCTAAAGAATGTAAAAAAAGCGAATGGATGGTTGGGAGAGGGGTCTGTGGGTCATCATTCCTTTGTGAAAGAGCCCTAAGGACACTAAATGCAGCCGTGCACAATCCCAGTGTTTGTTGCACCTCTAAGCATGATGTTTGCTTCAGCTCTACGACTATGGTTTGCAGGTGCATATAAAGAGCAATTTGCTGTTGCACATGCTGTCGAAATTGAGTAGTTTGGACCCATAAATCCTGGGTCAATTGACAACAATGCAGATCTCATGGTTGAGATCGCAAAAGTGATGAAAAAAGGTGTTTTTCTGTTTCCCTAGAGCTATAGTTTGAGTATAGTTTGAATATGCTACATTAAATCCAATTTTTTAAATTGGTATTTTTTAAAAATATAACTGGTTGTAAAACAATGGCACCAGACAAGTTTTTCCCATTCCAAGAGGGGGTGCCATGGTGGTTTATGGGCTGCGTGCAAGGAGTTGCAGACTTCGTAGTAGAGGAAATTGTTTTCTGTCATGTCCAAGAATAAACCAGAGTTTCCAATGACGAGCCCAGAGAGGAGAAAGAAGACAATGTATGCATCAGGAGTAGCATGGAAAGACAGACAGTCAATTTTGAAGCAAGTGTGGCATGTCCAAGAATATTGATCTCTGAATTAGATGCCGTTAGGCATGTGGTGCAATAGTGGCCAATGCAGTATTATAGACATAGAGGAAGAAAGATGGATGTGTGCGGTGTTTTTCAAAATGGAAGAATCATCTCTGTTTTCTGGTTCACACGCTCAAGATATGTGAGACATGAGCATAAAATTCAAGGCTGCAATTCAGCCAGAAAGAAGAGTAATGGATAGGTTTTCCAGCTAGATAATGTAAATAGTTCTATATGCAAATCATCATATTATAAATAAGAACCAGTAAGCCTCAGCAAAATCTAGTTGATGGAGAATTATGTGGCATCTCAGAGCATGGTGATCAATTATGTGCTCAAAGGAATGAGGCAGCTCAAAAGAATTAACAATGAATCCATTTAATTCTAGTAGTTTCTTAGCAAGGATAACAAAGTTCTGAACACATACAAATAACATGAATGTAGGGATATGCATGATAAATAGCCATATTTTTTTGTTGTTTTTGGACACAGAGAGCAGGATGCAATAATGAAAATTTAGCCTTGAGAATTAGATGAGATAATTTTATTAATTCTCAAGTACTAACCACAAATAGGCCAAAGGGATTGCTAATTACAATAGTGCAGGATACAAATGGGAGTGCACAGGTCACTCTTATAAAATATATAAATCAGAAAGAAAAGCTAAAGCATACTACTAAGAACGCAATGACAAAATCTCCAAAAAGGAAAGCAAGGAGGAGGTTATGTCTAAAATAAGCAGCCCAATGACTCTTGAATCCCTCTCTTCTAACATCTGAGGCGAAAGTGAAGAAGCTGATGAGAGATGACCAATTAGATTGATATAGACATGTTGGGGAATTT
This sequence comes from Larix kaempferi, assembly GCA_027924585.1. Classification (NCBI taxonomy): domain Eukaryota; kingdom Viridiplantae; phylum Streptophyta; class Pinopsida; order Pinales; family Pinaceae; genus Larix; species Larix kaempferi. The sequence goes on from BSBM01000061.1 coordinate 6,075,515, forward strand.
GACCTGAGATATATCTTGCTGCCCAAATGATGTAGCCATGTAAGTTGATGTGGAGGATATCCCTTCTCTGATGGTGTTGTGTGAGCTGTGCTAGAATCTATTGCAATATCTTTGTACAGGTCTTACTTGATGAGCTCGGAATGGCTCTCAGAATCTGTTGTTTTGTCACAGGTAAATATTATAGTTCAGTACAAGCCAGATCTCAAATGGTGCAGCATATATCTTAGGGAATATAATAGATCAAGAAAAAACCATTGCATATCAATTGCATAAGAAGAAGAAGATCGTGGGAAATCCAAATAAAATATTGTAAATAAGATTAGAGTCTGATGACAACCTTGATTGAATATGCATTGAACAGGGTGTAGCAAATGCAAATGTTGGAACGGATTTCTAAGGGAAAAAAGTTCCAATCGCAAGAGTTAGGTTTAAAGTTGTTGATTTTAGTCAAAGAAAGTCCAGATTGGAAAGTCACAGTAGAAAGAACACAATATCAGTTTAGGTTTGCAAGGAAATTTATGCTCACGTTTTATTATTGACTCGAGAAGGAATGCCCGATATTAAACAATATCCTATCTATTTGCAATAAATATATTAAAAGGCTGAAATACATGTAAGATATGAATCAACAATTTGATTGGCTACGTCGAAAATATTATAGAAAATATGTAATTTCACTCTTTTGGCCCAGTACAGGGTTTTTTCATAATCCCTCAACTAATAGAATGCTATGAGAAATTGCTTTAGGAAAACAAGGTCAATATTCAAAATATTGCATACGTAAATAAAAGTCAACTATTAAAGGTTTTGACAAAGGAGGTTAAGGATATACTTCATATTCAATTTTATTTTCCTAAGATGGATAAATACATAAATATATTTCCTAAAATGCTATTGATGTTGCGGGCCTTGTTGTCTAAACACAGATTGCAGATGTCGGTAATATTGAATAAGAAACTTGTACTCTTTAGAACAGAAAATAGATTTATGTACCTGGAAATCAGTTTCTTTTTACGTTGATGATTCTGTTATCCAGCGCCAAAGTAAATAGCCCTTGTTGGGAAAACCTTCGCAGATTGAAAACTGTCGATGATATGTTTTTTGAGTATTGTTCAAATGAAATATTTGCTACTTCTGGACAATGCTCTTTTAGCTGTGGGTTGCACAGTGTGCATTCTATCAGCCCATCATTTGTGTCCAAATTGCATTCCAGATTATGTTCATATATAATTTCCATTTCTTTTTTGCAAAATGCACAGACCACAGAGCTTTGAATCAGTGGTTGTTTACATTGAGCGCAAAGGCATCGATATGGAGGTGCAAATGGATTTCTTGCTTTCAGTATTCCGTGTATCTGTCAAAGTCTCAGAACAAATGACGATAGGAAATGCATATAATATCAGCATGTTTTTAAATAGAATTATGCCAATATTCTTTTCTATTTGAATAGTAATTAAACTTAGATTCTAAGCACTATGACTAGTTACAATGCGAATGCGCAATGTAACCATTGGCTAATTGTTGTTAGCGGTTGGGTAAAAGCAAAGAAACATTGCAAAACCAATTTTTGCAAATTGATGAATAAGGGTGTTGTGAACAAAGTTCTAGGGTTGAATGTAAAATTTGTTGCAATGCAACCAATGTTTTAAAGAAGTCGTAGAAAGAGAACAAATTGTATTTTCCTAGCATGCAACAAATATTGTATGTGCAAAGACGATTGTCATTTAATTGGGATGCAAGGTTGTATTCTGATACTTTTGTTTCTCAGATTGAAAGTACAAATATTCAATGCACTTTCTGCAAAAAGCAAAAAATCTAATTCTCGAATGCCATTGCAAATGCAGTTTTGACGAGTTAAACAAATGGAAAACCCGTTTCGTGGCATTGTAAGCATGGTGGATGTATCTTCCGATCACAGAAATCTAGTTATGTCACTGTTGTGCTATCTAGCATTAATAATTTTAGGTGTGGTAGGTAAAATGAATTGGTTGGATGCACCTTTGGTACTTAAAAGCCTTGTTTGCAAAGAGAGCTTGACATTGATTACATGTTGAGATAAAGATGTTGTCACGAGTAGGAAAAAGTTACATTCAAAAGGTGCCAAAGCATATTCAATCTTGTAAACTTGCAACTTGATATTCAAGCAGGGGAAAGTTCCATTCAAAAGGTGCCAAAGCATTTTGATCAACATAGACTTTGCTAAAATTGCAATCAAGTAGATTTTATGCATATTGCTATAATACCATTTACATAAATCTGTACATATCAAAATTTCTTGAAGCCTACAACATTGAGATAACACCTTAACAAAAGCCAATTAGATATATCAGCATAAAAAAATTTAAATCAATGTTAATAGTCCATTATTGAATAAAACTTCAAAGATAAAACATCAGTGAACTACATAACAGCAAGAAGTGGACAGGATCCCTGAAAGTGTTATTTTTTTAGCTTCAGATAGATGCAGTTCACTATAGTTTAAAAGGTGCACTTTGATATTGAATGATGCATTTGTGCATAAGGGAGGTTTCAATAGCATCTAGATTTTTATCAAAGAGATGCATGCTTGTCGGAGTCTGTATCTAAGATGTTTAAATATTCTTGGTCATCACAAGCTCATGATGTCGTTGAGCATATTTCAGACAAGATGCAGTCAAAAACCACAAAAAAGTCAAGGAGGAGATATCAAAGGGTCCACCGATTGGGAGGATGTACTTGGAAAATGTTAACCTCCATTTTTCATTGCAGAAATGAAGTGCTAACATTTAGTTAGAGTACATCACGTTGGTGGTAATACAAGTTCATTTAGACTTTCACAGCGATTGAAGCTTGTTTGACAATTGGGTTCATCAGTTTTTAAGAAACTATTATTTTTTGCAACTTGCTTTTTTGGGAGCTAGACTTTTGGGCTTGCATGTGAGGGATGTTTATATATTTTGGGTCATCACAAGCTGATGAGATGAGCATATTTCATCCAACATATGATCAATGTCATCAGTGAATCATGATAATAGTTATTTTTAGCAATATGCTTATCAATACTTGTATGTAGTTTTTGAGCACATGTTTGGGCTCCTTGTAAAAAAGTGAGCCTAATGAGACTGCTTTGATCCATACGAGAGATGATGTTATTTTTGGAAGCGACTAATTTTGGATTTTTTATATTTGACAGCAGTCTCCCAGATATTATCTTTATTTTAAATATTTCTTACATTTTTGTTTTTCAGAGCTAGACTGGTTTTTTCTACGTATTTATATTTAGTGGTTTCTATTTATGGCAAGGGCAGGTTGTATAGCCATGGTTGCAACTGTGCAATGATGGAATGATGTCATAGTGTTGATAGGTCAAGGATGGGTAAAATGCAGACTTGAGACGGCTAGACCGTTTTTTTTGCACATATCTATATTCAATAATTTCTATTTCTGGCAGGGGCAGCTTCTGGTGTCATGGAGCTTGTTGCAAGAACTTTTCACTGTGGAGCTGTTTGTGTATATATATATATATATATATATATATATATATAACTGTGTCTATTCACAATAGCGAAATTTAGCCTGCCGAAAACTTTTTCCCTAGTGGATTATGTTATCAAAAACTTAACATATTTATGGTTAAAATAATATTTAGTTAAGTAAGTTTAAAGTTAACATAGTTATGGCTAAAATAATATTTACTTAAATAAGTCTATATAGATTTAACTACTGGGGACTAAAGCAGATATTGGTTTTTTTTTATAGCATGGAAAGGTTGGTTGGGGTTTCAAAATTTGCATAACAAATGTCTGATAGAAGTGGAGAATGAAATCAAGATAAATTTGTGAGTAGCTATATAGTCAAAAAGGAAGTCCTATAGTAGTTTGTTTGCAAAATCTATATCAATCTTGATGATAATGTTCTGAAGAGATCACAACAATTTAAAAAAGTGTTCAACTAAATCCTACTACAGATAACAAAGTCAATGCTATCAGACAATGAACAAGAGACAAAAAAACAGAAGAAGTTGTTAAGCAATGAAACTACTTTGCACCAAAGTAAATTCTGTTCTTGTTTTTCCTTGTTGATGAAATGGAAAAGAAGCAATTTTCCAACGAACCTATGTCTTTGAGTCAATGATTGGAAGCAAATTTTGAATTGCATAATCATCATTAAGAGGGTCAATAAAAGTAGCTGCACAGGTCCGGAGCATGTGGCTTCCTTTAGTGTCATTTCGGACAATGTTTTTAAACAGATAGAATGGAGGATTATCAGATGCAAGTTGTTGTTGAATTTGCAAGAGCAGTTGTTGAAAGGCTTCATTGACTTGTAACTGCAATAGTAGAAGACACTAGTCAATGAGCATAGGCTACAATTAAAAATCGTTAAAGCTATTTGTATTTGTTTTTCGCCTATTTTCTTGTTTATATAAAACAACAGAAATTTTATTTAGCTTTAAAAAATAGCAATTCCAAAAGAACATTAGACATGCAAATGGCATATTTACTGTTGCATGGTCGTTTGCCGTTCCACCGTCTTTGATATACAAGTTGAATTGCTTGTTGTTGTATTCACATGCAACGACAATTGCTGCGACAGAGTCAACAGAGTAGGAATCGTTTGATGACAACAGATCAGCAATTGTCATATCTGGAGCTAGCTTTCTCATTTTGCAAACTTGATCAATTGTCTCAATTATTGTATGTGGAAATATGACTATTGAATACTTGGCATCGCCTCTGTCGTACTGGCCTTTTTTCTTGAGCCCAAATCGAGTGATTCTTAGGCTTTTGCCAGTTGAGAAATAGCTACCAAAACGTTTGATCAAGTTGTCACTTATTCCAGCAGTGATTGTCATCAGCCCATCTCTGTCAACAAAGTCTGCATGCAGTATTTGTGCCTTTATAGGAGAACCTTGGATTTTGTTTTGTGTAGGCCCATACACGGCCAAGATGTCTCCTTCGAAAAAAAAATTTGGGGTTATTGTGCATAGCTCTATAATAGTAGCTGCTTCTGCAGCTGTTTGTTTGAACCTGCTATTGTTATAGTTAGAGAAGAAGGCCAAGAAAGAAATTATCAGCAATTAATAGCAGAAAATTCCAAACTTGGATCAAGATTGACAAGATATTTGTCAATGCAATAGTTATATTCTGTTGTTTTCTGTGCTAGGAAATCATAAAAGAAGATGAAGAAGTTGCATGTGTTAAAAATGATGTAAAAAGCAATTAGAACCAAAATAATTGCACACCTTTTTGGACTTTGAACAGGTGAAATTGTTTCCATTGTTGAGCTGTCTGATGTTGATATTGTTTTTGTTGTGTTGAGCATAAGCAAAGAACTATTTTCCATTGTTTTGGAATTTTGGATTTTAGTTTCAACAGCTGTACATGCAAGAAGTATCAAGCAAGTCAAATGTACCTAATATTGTTAATTAATGTAAAGATTAGAAGAGATTTAGAACAAATGGAAAATATGGAAACAAATAGATAGTATTAAAACAAAGAATCATAGGGAAAAAAAAGAAAAAAAGCAAATTTCTATAATTCTTTTACTAGATTTTTTACATATGCATAGCATGAAGTCTATGTAGTGCCAGGAATTTGAACAGAACAACTGCTGAAAACTATGTTGTCTATAGCCAAATATTGAACAAATTTTCATTTACAATTATCTTGAACATAAGAATTTGTTATTAAAACATTCTATGTAGCCTATATATCGTCTAAATTATTATAAAATGGAAATATCATGTGAATACTTTTGTAAAGAGTGTTTACATATGTTATGCAATAAGTGCTAGTTTTTTAAAATCTGAATTGTGGACAAATTAAAGTCTAAACAACTTTCAACAATAAAAAATAATCAAAATTTTATATCACAAATTAGATTACAAAATATGAGAAAGTTCAATAGAATTTAAACTCATAGCTATGACATCAATGTTGCAGATGCCCAAAGCTGATCTAAATTTACCTCACTACAAATAGGAAAAAAACAAATTGATATAGTTTAAAGTGCATGCAAGTTGCAAGAGAAAGAATAGTACCTGCTTTTGATTTTGTGCAAATATGATATGATGGATCTGTCCATAGATAAGGGGACAATAAAATTAGACAATGCAAAATTGAATAGACTATGCATTGTTATCACAGATTGATAGGAAAGTTGAGTAGTGATCAGTCCAATAAGCATCTGAAATATTGAAAACAATAGTTATGTGTTTCAAATTTGTCCAAAAGTGGTCAAGCATTGAACCAGTGTTCGTTGTTTCCTTTGTTGTTTTCAGTGTCAAGCCTTTCATTTCCATAAAAAGTTGCAATTTTCTTTTTGACGTTGTTTCTTGCAACATGTCAATGTTCAGGTCACCAGCTACTAGGATTTGAGTGGTTTGTGTGCAAGTTGACAAAATGAAACTCAATATATGAAAGAGATCATCAAGCAGAGCACATGGTCTATTGTAAATGTTCACTACTTTCAACACATTGTAGCCAAATTCAAGATCTACGCAAATTGCTTCGGTCGAGTTTTTTGTATAGTTTTTAGAATCGGTGATGGCAATGTGTTTTTTAATCAATGTAAGGATTCCATGCATTGAAAATCCTTAGAAGAAATTGTATTTTTCTATCATTATCGTTTCTTTGGTAAGTGTGTGCATGTGAGTTTCTTGCAAACATAAAATGTCTGCCTGCATAAGTTCATGATCATTTACAACATCGTCATAGTGCAAAAGCAAGCTGCGTGTGTTCAATGATGCAATGAGTAATTGCTTTGCATTTGGCATTGAACACAGGCCATATTCAAATTGCAAAGTTGCATTTGTTTTTAATCTATCTATTTCAGTAGCGAATTTTGGACAAGTTTTAAAATTTCTTTGTTCTAACTTATTTAAAAGATAAAGACAATCAATATTTCTAACATGTGAGAGCGCAGTGTAAACAAGGCCATGTCTCTTAATTCCTTTTGGGTCAAATGCCAATTTGTTCATTGTCAATCCTTGTGCTCTATGGATTGTCCTTGCACATGCTAACTGAATTGGGAATTGTGTTCGCATAATATTCATTTTATTTTCAAGTGTTGTTTGTATCACAATTCTTTTGATTGGTGTCTAATTGGACTTTACAACAGGTGTATAAAGATGTTGCATAGTTGCACGTTGCTTGGCTCCAACTTTTGGATCTGTAAACTCTATCCAAACAATATCATGGTTTGTTTATGCATAGTGTTTAAACACACCTTCTGCACCATTAACCAACCCATCCTCAGTTGAGTAGTTTCCTCCAACTAGTTCAATAAGCATATCCTTTTTCACTACTATCATAGACGGAAGTCGCAATGTGTTTTGTCTATGGTCATTTTTTTCAATTGAATCAATTTTGCTATCATGTGCTACAAGCGTGAATGTTTCTATTTGCATAGCTGACAACATTTTTGAGTTATGTTCTTGAACATCCTTATTACTATGGAAAAGATAAGGTAACGTTGCATCTATTGGTGGTTGTCTATAGCAATGTTGGTTTAAGTAATCTATGTCATCCGGTGTTTGTGAGCATGTTCTAATTCTATTTAAGATTGATATGAATGTTTGATTTCTTTGACGTACAACTATTGTAAGTTCATAACATTTTATTGCATCGAACCAAAATGTGTAAGGAAATGTTTGCTGCTGGAATCTTGGTTGTTCAAAAATCCAACAATCATGTACGGGTTGTGCTTGACACAAATCACCACAGAATATGACATCAAGGTTTCCAAATGCTTTTGTTGGTGTGTGCATGATTTCATGTAGTCGTTTGTCAATGTTGTATAGCATTCGAGACCCTATTAAAGAGACTTCATCAATCAACAATACTCGAAGTTGTTCATAATCTTTTGTCAAAAGATCTAGGGTGTTTGAATTTAGCGGAAGCATATTTGAACTTAATGGCAGTTTGAAAGCAGAGTGGACTGTAACGCCACCTGCATTATATGCTGCTTTTCCAGTAAATGCAACTATAAGTCCTTTTTTCTTTAAAGGATCACTACCAATTTCTTTGTCATAGTGATGTAGAAGACCATCATAGATTGCTTTTGTGGTGTAAGTTTTACCTGTTCCTGCTCCTCCTGTCAGGAACAAGTGAATTGGAGTGAGGGGATTGTTCTTTTTCCTTGCAATAACTTCTTTCACAATTGATTGTTGTTGAGTATTTAGATTTCTTCGAATTGCATGGTATTCATTCATGTCCAACAGAAATGGCTTTTCTGTCAAGTTGCACACAATCCCAGGTTTTGATGCATTGGACATAGTTTTGTGGATTAGATCATGTTGAATGTCATATTGTTCTAATCCAGACACAGTTGCTGTTTTGTCTGTTGTTAGAGGAGGCATAGCTATGTCTTGCAATTCAATTGTTTCAGCAGCATTATCAAGGTCACCCCACTTTGTCGTTGTTGATGCCATGAACTTTTGTTCTACAATGTCTATTTGTTCTTTGAATTTGACATATGCATCAGACCATGTTTTGAAATTGCTCTTTAGTAGGTTGCAATTGTCTCTATGTGGCATAAAGAAGATCATCTTTTCTCTAAAAAAAATCTCGGGGTCTTTTTGTTTGTTGTAGCGAATAGATCGTATGATACATGGTCTATTTCTTTTTCTTGTAATTGAGTGCATGAAAGAATAGGAAGATGCATATTCTGCCAAAGAGATGTTTTCAAGCTCAATAGGACGTGCAATGTATTTGTCCAAAATTGATGGGAAAATAATGTCGTTAGAGTCATCTGGTTCTTTTTCCAAAAGCGATGGTTTTTTCAAGACAACTATTTTTTTGTCGTCTGGAGCAGTGTTGATGAAAATAGTCTTCCTGGAGGATGAATGCAGAGGTAACGAGAGTATGATATGTATTGCTTGTCTAGTAGACATTTGTTGCATGTTCAAAAGCGCATTTCCAAGTTTACGTATCGTTTCAATCTTTCCATCATTCTCAATGAGACATTGTTCTTTGATCTTTTTGAAAGCATTTGTCATGGATCTATCAAATTTGGTGATGTAAGAGCTTACATATGTTGCTGTAGCGTAAGCATCTAAGATATATTGTGCATCTGTATTTGCTTTCCACAACTCTGGTATTGCTTTTGCAAATGAGTTAATCCAAATGTCAACGGGATCTCTTTTTAGTATTAAGGTAGCACGAGGAAGCAAAGACCGTAGCAGCAAATTGTATTCATCCTTGGTTAGTTCTAGCTCTAGAAGCAATTGTGCAAACGACACGTTTCTAGAATATTCTTTATGTTCAATAAGAGAGAACACTTTTTTTGCTCTTTGAATGAGATCGTCTGAAGCATTTTATAGTGGCTCTAGAATCATGGTACTATCCATAGGAGGCAATGGGAAATTGAATCTGCATGTCGAATGCCGATGTTTTCTACATGTTTTTGTGTGTCGATGCGTTTGAATTTGAATAAGATTTTGATCAAGTAAAGACGAGTTTGTGGATATATAGCGATCAACAAAAGAAACAATCTCCTCATTTGAATTTTTTCCATAAACAGGTGCATTTTGAATCCAAATTAGTCCATGTTCATGCTCATTTCCTCTTTGTTGAAATTCGATCGTAAAGAAAAAATCTTGTATTTTTCCAAATATTGTGTTGTTTTTTAACATAAGAGACTTTAGTGCTGCTATTTTGTGTCTATAGTAGCGAGTACAAATCACTGGGTGTCTTCTTATTAACGTGTCAATATTTTCTTCCAATGCATTGTCTTCTAACTTTCCCAAATGTTTTTCCTCGATTTGTTTCAATGCATTGCATAAAGGTGCCCAAAGGTGTTCAGCACTCGTAAAGGTTAAAAAGAACGTAGGAGGACCAAGCTGTCGAATCATTGCAAATAGATCTTTTTTCATATTTTCAAAGTAATCAGGTGATGTTCTGATTGCTTTCAATGTACAATACCCGATCGAAGATTGGAGTATTTTTACAAGATTGTCTTTTGACTTGACATCTTTTGCCAATAATTTTTTGTCCTTTAACTCTCCCATGCGGATTGATATCCAAGCAGTGTTTTGTACTTGTTTTATTATGATTTTAATTGCTTTGAAGAAAATGTTTGTGCCATGTGTTTCAAAGTCTGTACTTTCATGTTGTAGCTCCCACTGCGATATTTGTTGATAAGAGAAGTGATTGAAAATTTCATTGGGTCAATTGAATCCGTAGAAAAGTGTAGGAAAGTTTAGCTCTTCAGAGTATTTGTCTTGGAAAATGCTCAATGGTCGGAAGCTCTCTGAAGGTGCAATTTCTATGATTTTGTTGTCTAGATCATCTATTAGATGTGTTTCTCCATATCCATGTATCAATGTTTCTGATATTGGTTCTATGTTTATTTCTTTTTCATCATCAGCTACTTGTTCTGTTGTTTCTTGAGTATTTGATTCTTGTTTGGCTGTTTCATCAAATATTTTTTCCCAACTAGTATTGATTACAATGCCTTCAATTTTGTAAAGTTCGGTTTTGCATAAATCACTGAGCGCAGTCATAATGATCTTTGGCCGAATATTTCCAGATAGATATGCATTTTTGTATTCCAATTTTTGCTTTAGCATAACTGCAACTGTCAAATTGTCATCTAGACTTCTAGGCAATGCTATTTGAACTTTATCCAAATTTGCAGGCACATTGATAATTGAGCCAGTCAGCCCAATTTGTGCTCTTTTATAACCAAGTTGTCTTATTTGTGCAAAGGCTATTCTTGGTGACACCAATCGTTCTTCCAAAGGAGTTAGTATAGCTACAGATGGCAATATGTTATTGCACCGGATTCGTGTAGGTGATGTAAACATGGGCAATTTCCCATTAGCGATTTCTTTCTTGCAAGGCCTACAAATTTGAACAAGTAGCATGGGGTATGCCACATCTTCTGTACTTGTAAGAGTTTGAAAGGCTAATTTAACTATGTTGTTTACACTAGAAATGTCTTTTTTAAAATGCAGTTGTTTACACACGGAACATGCATGAATAGGTGTGTCTTGAATAACTTTTAAGTATGTAACAACTGCTTTTTTTGCTTTTGCACGTTCCTTTTGCTTTTGAAGAATGTCCATTCCTTGTTTACGCATATTGTGTTTCAACAAGCGCAAGTTTTTTTGCATATTGCCATCAATGCATGTTTGCATCTTGATTTTGGTTTTTGAAAATTGATCAGCAATGCAAGACTTTTTTTCCCCTATGTTTATCTTTTGTTTTTGTTCCTTTGCTTTAATTGCATCTATGTATATTGGTTTGTTGAATGGTCCGTTTTCAATGTTCTTTTCTATAGTGTTTTCTTTCGCTATTGTCTGTTTGTTCTTTTCAAAATTATCCGTTCCAATTGCAATAGAAGTATTTTCATTGCAATTGAGCGAAAAGAGCATTTTATTTCCACAATGTTGTTGCAACAAGGGTTGGAAATGCGAGTGCATTTTATCTATTACATGTTGCATCAGGCATAGAACTTTTGACGATTTATTTGTTGCATGGAATGTCGCAATATTTTCTTGCAAATTATTGTTCCATAAATGTATGTTAGTGTCTAGTAGCTCACATAACCATTGAAGAGCAAATTGATTTCCTTCTATGTGGCCAATGATATATGGCTCTGCCAAATGCACGATATAGGTTTCCCATCCACTAACAAGAGGTGTAGTTGCTAATGTGTTTTTATCAAGATATATGTCCAAGCATTGTATTGCTCTAATATCGTTTGAAGCAATAGAGTTATAGAAGATTTGCGCAATTGCTTTTCTAACACTTTGTCCATTAGCGAAGAGTGTCAATTCGGAGATTGATCCAAACAAGGAGTCATGCCAATTGCCTTGAAGCTGAAATGACATTTCAACTTGCCTGTATAAACATCGATTTACATTTGCGCCTTGACAAAGCATATCAGTCGCTTGTCTTTCGGCTTGCATTGTTTTATATGACAATAATGGTTCAAAGTGGCTAGAAGCTGGTGTGTGGTCATGGAACAATATATTGTAGCAATATTCAGATCTTCCAGAATTGAAGTGAAGGTATTTTGTTCCTTTTGTTAATGACCAAACAGCGACTGGAACATTCAACCATTTTGAAAACCACTTGATGCAAAATATATCACCCCATAGTCCATATACATTTTGATTATCTGGCTGTGAAGCAGACTGCGACATGCGATTGAGATATTCGTTGGCATTTTCTATGTTATGCAATTCCACCAAATAGTCAACTGTCAATTCTGTGCGCATTAACAACAATGCAGAGGGATCTTTTTGATCTAGACGAACACAAAAATGATTAACAATCTCTTTCCTTATCTCTATTGATGTATATCGAAAATGCAATAATACTGCAAGTGCATCAAACAAGCAATTTCCTGGCTCATAGTGGAAATTGTCTAGTCGAAACAAATTGCTTGTAGCCAAAGCCTCATCAATTTCTTGCCAATTAGAATATTTGATGCCAAGACCATTTGCTCTTAAAACATTGTCGCCTTTACTTTTGTCTTTTCCCATATTGTCTACCAACACATTTGCGACGGCATATGTTTTTCCTGCTTTTTGTTCTTGTTTTTTCTATGTCCCTAGTTGTTTATATCGGAAAACCTGCATGCAAGTGAAGAGAAACAAACCCTAAGGAAAACAAAATAAGCAAAGGGCATGGTTTTTTTTTCCAAACCATGATGTTGTAATCATTGTAGATTGTTGTTGCCATTGCAAATAAGCAAAGCAAAGGGAACAACATATTCACAACAAAGAAATTTTGAAATGAAATGTATTTTGTCTTGCTACTAGAATAGAAAAAACCAGCATGTTAATTGCTAAGCTAAAATTATTAAATATGCAAAATTTGGTATCAACACAAAAAAAATGGCAATTAGCAAACAAGAAAATTCTGTGTGTGTTTTTTGTCTTTCTTTTTTTGTTGAAGCTATGTTTGAGTTTGTTATCTTATAACCACTAAAATGTTTTTTTGTACGAAACTATGTAGACACAATTTTGGTCAAAGGGAAAGATTTTGGCACTTAAAAGGTTAAAAGGTCAAAGTCACTTTATCAAGAAATATGGATATAATGTTTCTCATGACACATCAGTACACACTTGATTTCTTATTCTAGTCAGGGGGAATCATTAGATTCAATGCAATATTAGATTTATTGGTGACCTATAACAAAGGGAATCAAACTCAAGGCATTACATTGCTTATTTAATGTCGATGAATCATTGTACATAACCTTTTACATATATCTAAAGCAGATATGATCATAAACATAAGCCCAATCCCATGTATTAGTATAAGGATTTGCTTCTAATATTCATTAACATCTATGACTATAACTAGAGCTTGAAACTTTTATTCATAATAATATAATGACGTCAAGTTGCCAAGATCAAACACTAAATCCAACTTCTCTTAAAAGAATCGATATAAGTTTAAAAACTCTATTCATCAATCATATCCATGTCTACATTCGCTTGCATTTCATAAGCAGAAGCATGTGTGCTTTGCACTGAAAGGAATTGAAGGAAGATAGGGAAGGAGCAAAACACCTATTGCCGACAAAATTGATGCCTACCTTTGCTACTTATCGTTGATGAAGATGGTGCGAAGTAAGGCTCTAAACAGCCACAAAATAGAAAAAGCTTTTTTGTCATGTTTCCATATGGTTGATAAAATATAGGCTACGGCACATGTGCATTGTCTTACATAATATACTTACTGCATAGGCCTAGTTTAAAATGTTTCTTGAAAGGTGAAATGACATTATTTTTTTATTTTTTGGTAAGCAAAATATTCCAAGCTATAATTTTGCAAACCAAGAATTTAGAAGAATAAACAAATATGGTAAAGTGAATTAGAAAATGTTTAAACATATTTATAGTTTTAAACTTTCATATATCAATAAAATATAACTATGTGTGTTAAGAAATGTTTAAATATTTAAACTCAGTATACCACTATGCTGTATGCTCATGCTATAGTTTGTACCTTGATTGTTAACCATTCAACTACTAATTAATTGCCAATGTAAGAGTGAATTAGAATAGTGGCATAGCTAATATTGATTCCTCATACTATTCATAAATGTAAACATAAATGGCATAAGCGACAATGCTTTTGTATCTCAGGACAAAGTAAGAATAAAGCATAGAAAATTAAAGACTGAACATAAAAAATTTATTTCAAAAACAAATTTGCGATTATTGTTTTCCTTAATCTTTCTATTGAACTTTAATTTATGAGCAATTGCTACTACTTAGAATTTTATTTGCAATTAGCTTATAATATATAGATTAAAGCCATGAACCTATAATTTTAACACATAATTTATAATTTCTGTTTTATATCATATTGTTTGATTTATGCTTTTGTATTAAACACTCAGATCTTAAACTTTCTTTTTGACACTAGTGATTTCGCTAAGCCTGGCGAGGGAATGCGAAAGATCATATTTTGTGTCAAAGAGAGTGACAAACAAACTATATCAAGATTTAGCAAGATTGGGGTGTAATTAGATGGTGACTTTATTGAGTGCACTTAACTCTTCATAAGTTGTGTCTTGATCAAATACCTCAATGGGAGCATTGTGGTTTCCCTGATCAGCAGACTGTCAAACCATTTTTTCTTCTTCTTGGATTTGAAACATTCTATAATTTTAACACATGATTTATAATTTCTCTTTTATATCATATTGTTTCATTTACTCTTCTGTATTAAACACTCACACCTAAAACTTTCTTTTTGACACTAGTGATTTCGCTAGGTCTAGCAAGGGAATGCGAACGATCATATTTTGTGTCAAATAGAGTGACAAACAAACTATATCAAGATTTAGCAAGATTGGGGTGTAATTAGATGCTAACTTTGTTGAGTGCACTTAACTCTTCATAGCTTCTGTCTTCATCAAATACCTCAATGGGAGAATTATGGTTTCCCTGATTAGGAGACTATTAAACCATCTTTTCTTCTTCTTGGATTTGAAACATTTGCACTAATCATGTCCTTGTTTATTACAATATCTACGAAACCTAGTAGAAGACGGAGAAAAGAAAAAGCAAATTGTGAGAAACAAAATGACCTTGTAGTAGTAGGAAGTGCAAGTTTTGAAAATGTAGATATGCAAACAATTGAGGAGGATGATTGATGTTGAATTCTACAATAATCTAAAAACTTGTCTTCAATCAATTGTGCTTGATTATACACAACGTAAGGAATAGCGATTTCCATGTACGTCAGCTCTAGCTACAAACATTCTTGTAATCTACTTTTAAATTTGACAATAAGATTATCGAATGCATTAGTGATATTGAGAAGAATGGACAATTGATTGAATTGATGGAAGTACTCTCATACAAGAATGTTGAATCCTTGACTGAGGTGAAGCCACTTAATATTCATACCCTATTTGTAGAAGGAAGAACTAAAGGAGAGAGAAAGGGATTTCACAAACTTGGTCCAAATCGTGATTGAGTTTTGATTCACATCATGCCTACAAAGCCCTGTGAGTTTCAACTTAATGGACATAACCTTTTCAAGACCAAGAAACAGATTATAGTTAAACCAACTGTCTATGTCAAGAATCTAACTTTGGAGCACTTTCGAATCATGGGATTCATCATAAATGATAAGCTTGGATTTTTAACATCGAGGACATAAATTGTTGATAAAAATATTATTAACATTTTATGCAAACAAAGCAATTATGTTGGCAACTTCGTTTGTGTAACATCATTATTTCCATCGATCTTATAGTAGCCATCATTGATACCCAGGGGATGTGGCCACTAATAGAACTATTAGCAACTTGATTTCTTTGAAAGTGTATTAAAAATTCCAAAACAGCTTTCAAATATCTATAAAGCTCTATTAAATAAAAGGTCAAGAGTCTTGTAAGCAAAGCTGAAGACTCAAGAACATCTTCAAATATCAACGAATATCACCATCAATTAGTTTAAAACTTGGGAGATTGTTAATCAATGCATAACAACAAAAAATGTTTAGTGTATAGTGTCAATGAAGCTCCAATGAAACGCTAGGAAATGAGCCCATATAAAAAGAGCTATTCAACATTGTCTCATCAACATCCAAAATCACTATGTGTGTATCCTACAAAGTCAATTTCAATGATACAAGTAAATGCCTCTTATCAACATCTCTTTCAAATTTTCCATCATGTCCAAATGAAGGAAAATGTTACATAACCCCAA
Organism: Larix kaempferi; assembly: GCA_027924585.1. Taxonomy (NCBI): domain Eukaryota; kingdom Viridiplantae; phylum Streptophyta; class Pinopsida; order Pinales; family Pinaceae; genus Larix; species Larix kaempferi. The sequence goes on from BSBM01000061.1 coordinate 6,091,680, forward strand.
TTAAAAAAAAAAAACAATTAATGCTAGTGGCCTGGCCTAACCGTCTTAATAGATAGATTGTTATGTATTGAGATCATCTATATTAAATCATGTCAATAAAGTAGATTTAGTGTGGAAGCAATATTTGTAAAAATGTTTACTAGAAGCTTCCACCTATTAGAAAGTCTCTATAGCATGAAAACAATATTTGAAAGAAAATTTATTACAAGGTCCACCTATTAGAAAGTTCCTTTACTAAGGACGCTTATTAGAAGGTTCAGCCTAGTAAAAAGTTTCTTCACTAGAAACTATATATCTAGAAGTAGAAGCAATGAAACAAGATGTCTTGTGGAGTATTTTGTAATTGTAGATTGGATTGATTTGGAGGTTTTCCCCTTGAAGAGGCAAATGAATATTGCTTTAATTAATAAAGATATTTCTATTATAATATTTTGTTATCTAGAACTATCTATTGTTGTGGTAATTATGTCTTTTCATATTGAAATCTTGGTTTGTTTTTTTTTATTTATGTTATGAATTTCCAATTATGTTGTTGAGGCACATAAAAAATAAAAATCATGCTTAAGACTCATTAAGCATGAAATAATTGTTAAGCCATGAATTTTGGATGTGCAAAACACAAAGCAGTGAGCATACTGAACAAAATCAAATATGCAGGATGCATAAAAGATAAGAATATGTAGCGTGTCTTGTGACAATCAATTCCAATAATGGGAACACTATGTCCTTAATATCGAATGGATTGGCAACCTTCATTTTTCTAGTCATGGATAGAATGACAATAAAATAACTCATTATTATGTGTTGAATTATATTTTAAGGATCGATAACATAAGTTTAATGTTAGATACTTGAATTTGATTATGAAGGCCGATCTAAATAAAGAAGAAATTCCATCAATCAAGCCGTTATATTGCAGGCAAGATGAGGCTGATTTTGGTGAAGGGTCATAAAAGGCACTTGACATTGCTCAAATATAATAGGCACGAGAATTTGATGTTTGTTTGTGTGGATGGCCATATTCCTATTGTTTGGTATAGCCAGAACAAGGAGCAGCTAGGGACTTGCTGAGCCCACAATAATTTCTTATAGTGCTTTAATGTCTAAAGCGATTGTACATGTTTGAGAATAAGTAACATAGATCACACTATAAAGTTACAAAATGTGGAAATAGAAACAATACACACCTTATTAGAGAAAGGTTTGATATATAATATAAAATAGATTTTGAGCTAATGCAATATGTATGTGTGTCGCTATGAGCAGTGGACATAATCGCTTTGTAGGTGGATGAATCAAAACTATTCGAGCTTTTGATGACAATAGAATTGCACACTTAAATCAATTCAACACCAATCAGTTATGGAAATCAATCATAGGATTCGTTCCTAAAAAACCTAAACTCGACATTGAATTTGAATAAAATATTACCCAAATTCAAACTAGACTGGAAACTTGCTCTAATACCAATGATGTAGGGATTCTCACTCATAAGCAAAGTTCGAAATCAAAGTCTGGAAAGTAAATTTCTCAATTGCTTTTTATTAAGTAAACATAGCGCTACATAGCTTTAGATGAAGAAAACTAACCATGAAAACAAAGAGAGAAAATTTGAACAAGATTCTTGAAACTAGCAACTAAGTGCAATAATAGAGATGGTGATTTAATGTCTCAAGCGATTCTACATGTTTAAGAATAAGTAACGTAGATCACACTATGAAGTTACAAAATTTTGAAATAGCAACAATGCACACCTTATGAGAGAAAGGCTCGACATCTAGTAAAAATTAGATTTCAAGCTAATGCAATATGTACCTATGTGGCTATGAGGGGTGAACATGATCGCTTTGTAGCTGGATCAATCAAAATCTATTCAAGGTCTTGATGACAATAGAATTGTAGAATTGAATCAATCTAACACCAATCACTTATGGAAATTAATCAGAGGATTCCTTCCTAAGAAACCTAAAGTTGAAATTTAATTTGAATAAAGTATTACCCAAATTCAAGCTAGATTGGAAACTTGCGCTAATACCAATGATGTGGGGATTCTTACTCATGAGAGGAGTTCGAAATCAAAGTCCGTAAATAGATTTCTTAATTGATTTTTACTAAGTAAACATAGGCCTACATAGCTTTGCATAAAGAGAACTAACTATGAAAACAAAGAGAGAAAAATTTGAACAAGATTCTTAAAACTAGCAACTAAGTACAATAATAGAAATGGTTGTAGATAAGATCTCAAGTGCTCCTCAATATTAGGAAACCAACAAGGCATTGAAAATAATCTCCTATGTGCACAAACAAGACAAATGATATGATACTAAGTACTAAAAATCAGTTATATGTGAATGATTTAGAATACCTATCGACCTAGTCCTCCACTTCAAATCTAGAGTCTACATGGGTAGTTAGGATCTGCTTATATTGATTCTTCTCCTTGCGTATTACTTCCATGTCCCAAAGAATTTTGCCTAAAGTGTCATACTTTTGATCCAAAAATTCAAATTTATCCATAATGGATTATTGTTGCATGCACCAATCTTCAATAACCTAAGCCACAATGGATTTAGTTTCTAAGTGGAAAGCAATTTTCATGGGTGCCTTGCAAATGGAAGAAGCCAATATCAAGTTTCTAGTGTTTGAGCTCAACAACAATACATTTTGAAGGATTGGTGGCTCATGGCTCCTAAATATTTTTCTCTATTCACCCATGCTCAACTCTGATATTTAGATACAAAGCTCTTATGGTATTTCATCATTGTGTCCTTGGTCTCCATTTCAACTTTTGTGCCTTGGTGCGCTCATCGTGGTTCTCATGCATTATCCTGTTTGGTATGTTCACAGGCAGCCCATATTATCATTTCTAGATACATTATTTCTATCCCTTCTCTTGACTTGTATCATCTTCTCTCAAAATTTCAAAATCTAGTATCTTGATGAAATATTGAGAGGGATTGACCTCGATTTTAAAGTAATATTGCACAACGATTTGTCTTTAGTTTAGTAAGGACACTTAACCATTCTTGAACAAGTGATCTATAAATTGCCATGGACATTCCATTGCAATAGTTTGTCACAAGATATCTGACAACTTATTTCATCATGTTAGCTTAATTTCACAAAATGATGAATAAAGTAATATACACTCCCTTATTGTTGGCAAGCCATGAAATAATACAATAAGATCATCATAATGGAACCCGTTCTCCTCATGATGAACCACTATTTAACATAGCCTAGTAACTGTCTAGGGTTAGTTTAAGTGTTTATATATGTCTCAACTCTTGATTAGGGTCATGGTTTTGGAGTTTCTAGAATTTTCTTGAAGTCCACTTATGACTAGCTCGATTACATAGTCAAAGTTAGGTCCCATGGAGCAAGTGCCACAAAGCGAGTTTTGAACCTAAGTGGGGAGGACAACAACATTCCTCCGGACCACTCGATCTACACTCAATTGACTATCGCCATAAATTCTTCTAGGCTGGGCGATAAATTATAATCAATTTGCTAATAAGTTGTTCACATTTAGTAATGAATTGTTTAATTAAATGCAAGGAGAAAGGCAAACAATGCAAAAGAAAAATTCAACAACCTCATAGGCAAGGGATTTTCTCAGCAAACATATGTTGAATTGACGACAGTATAACCAAGATTAGAGTATTCAACATTATCTCTTTGTAAATTTTGTATTAAAATTTATTTATAGTTGTCAAAGATGTTATCAAAGCATATTTAAGTATATGGCATTGCAACAAAACTAACGACCAAATAGCGTGAAAATCAAAATATAGAGGTTCAAAACTATGTCTATATAAACCGTTTCGATTTAGTAATATAACCTATCTCAAAACAGTAAAAAATATTGAACAAAGCGACTATTAAATTGCAGCAGAAGAAAATACAAGGGCAAAACCAGCAATGCAAACCATCAAACATCGGACATTAAAAAAAATCGCTCATAAGCATAAAAACCAAAGCCGAATAGCAGTCACAAATTGTAGACAACAAAATCGTGATCTCCACAAACTAGTAGAAATTGATACCACCCATATACATATTATAAGCAAGTTCGAAGGCAAAATTTGCCAGCAATAAACTTCTATAATGAAGCGATTTTTTTTTACTCTCAAAACATATATTTTTTATCTTATTTTTATTCATCTATCAAATCTAAATAATCTTTGTTTCTATCCATCTAAAATTTTATTGTGCCTATACATCTAAAATTTTATATTAAAATGTGAATTTTTAAACCTAGACCACAATACTCAATACCAATAAGTACGCCCGTTTTATGTATAATGTGAAAAAACTATAGTCATTTAAAATGAAGCCACATTGGACTTGATACTTTTGTTGTATTCAAAGTTTTGTACAACATAATATCATTTTGTTGACTTTTTAACTAAGGATATTTGCCGTATTCAAATCTGTTGTTCGAAGAATGTAATTTCTATTTTTTAACTAAGGATCTTTGTCACATTTAAATCTCTTGTTCAAAGAATCTAATTTTGTTGATTTTAAACTGGTTGAAGTTTAGTTAAAAGAAAATAGAGCAAGTGATTAATTTATAGTTATTGTTTTGATTTGTAAAAACTTTTTGCGATGCCTCATGCTTGTTGCAATGCGGAGGGGAAAACGGAACTTTAGCAGTTTAATAGAGCTTAAAAGTAATGACACTGTCTGTAATTTTAAACGCCGGTTTTAACAAAGACACAAATGTTAAAGTTTGTAGCATTGAAGCCACAAAAAAGTAAGCATTCATCCTAGCAACATAGAAAATGTCTAGGCATTGATCCTATGCCAGTGTATCACGTATATATCCAGTATCGCGTATGCATAGATCTTAGATAAAATATTTCTTTTAGTCTAATGTGTGCAATTACAATTAACATTGACTACTCACGATCTATGGGCTTAGCTGGTCAGAAATACTAGGTTTCACACGATCCACACCTTTTTTATTTTAAAGCTTTCGGTCTTTAAAGGATTGTTCGACGTAGGAGAACAAGGAGCGATCAAGCCTTTTTTATCTCTAGAGTTGACTCGGCAATAAGCATATTTTGGCGCTTCAGTGAGTAAGATTCAGCTGGACAACCTAGCATCAACCTGCCTAGATCACTTTATTTTATAATATAACCCTCTTACTTGAGAGTAATATCACAAATCATATCTCTATTGGAGTTTGAGTCAATCTAGAAATCATCTCTCATTGGAGAGGAAGAGTCAAATTAAAGCGCTTATTGGACTTGTCTGTACAACAAGCCTTAACACCACTAGCTTGAGTCTTCTTGGTCCAGCAGTTAGTTTTAGCTTCAACATAGAAAATGTCTAGGCATTGATCCTATGATCATTTTTCACTAATCATTTCAAAGTCCAGGGATTAACATGAAACTTTTCATAGAGAGAATCAGCACAACCCTGTTGTATTTAAATAAAATTAGTGAATCGATGTTCGTACCAGATTAAAGTATATTTTTTTGCTAAATATCTTTTTAAGAATTGAATCGTATCCACCGATGTAGAAAAAGGAGAATACATATTTCAACAAGCTGAACAGCTATGAATATATCTATTCAATACAATCAGATTCAACTAATATAAACGCATGTCGTGTATCCATGTCATAGTACCAATCAAGTAGCAATGCTTCCATGCATATGCTACATTTGGCTGCTGCAGCCATCTTTGTTATTTAGCGCCTAAAATCTTGAGCGCATTTCACTAATGCATTTACACTACCTACAAGCGAAAAATTATAAACAATTAGCCTTGTCTTGCATGCAGACGCTAATTTCCCAGCTTATATAGCAGCTGTAAGCAGATAGTATGAGCGGTATATCATCTTGACACTTGTTTCTTTTTAATCGTTGTGACAGAACATAATTTTGCTACGGGCGTTCGTTCGTGTAGCTCACGTCCCTACTTCAACATTTTGTGTTTATACAGATAGCTGTACGACTGCAGAGACTAAATATAATCAGATTCTACTCGTATAAACACGTTTCGGTCGTGTATCGATGCCATAGTATTAATCAAGTAACAATGATTCCATGCATACGCTACATTTGGCTGTTGTAGCCACCTTTGTTATTTAGCGTCTAAAGTCTTGAGCGCACTCTACCAATGCATTTACACTACCCACAAGGGAGAAATTATAAACAATTAGCCTTGTCTTGCATTCAGACGCTAATTTTCCAGCTTATATAGCACCTGTAAGCAGATAGTATGGGCGGTGTATCTTGTTGACACCTGTTTCTTTGTAATCATTGTGACACAACATAATCTTGGTACCGGCGTTCCTTCATCTAGCGCACGTCCCTATTTCAACATATTGTGTTTATACAGAAAGCTCGAGGACCGCAGAGACTGGGAAATTTTTTTATATTGAGAGCTCGAGCGAAGCACTACAATCCACTGCGCCGACTGTAGAAATTTGTGGAGGATTGTGGCTTCGATAGGAGACGAGAGTTTCCTCCAGGTACATGGATTCTTACCTCTGTGCAGGTAAATGTTTACAACTACATCCTCCCAAACCTAGAATTTAGTTTTACTTAAGCTTCATTATTGTTCTCTGTTCAATCATATTTTTCTTTATAGGGCTTGCAATAACATCTTCGTATTACACTGAATATTATTCGAGCTAGAGTAACTGTGCTTGCTATCAGGAAATTCTGGTTTATCGCCTAGAGAATTTCTTATAGCCTGAAGTTAAAATGTATAAGATGTTCTGTTAATGTTTTATAGACTATTTCTCAGGGTTTTGAGTCTGGTAGCCCTTCGAAATTTTATTCCGTCGAAAATAAAAAGAATAAAGTATGAAATTTTATCAAGATATCGAGTCTTCCAGCCGTTGGGATCCTTATGAAAATTCTACCAGGGGTTTCTCTGTTTATTCGTGAAGACACTCTATCTTGAAAAGCCCCCTGTTTACCCTTATTTGCCTATCAAAACACAGGTGCAATGTTGAGCACCGTCACCACTTGGGTGCTTTCAGATGGCTTGGAAACCACAATTGGTCTTTTTAAAGCCGAGATTGCCATGCACAGTTGAGAATGGCTATATATATATATATATAAATGCAGCTCTTAATGGCGCATAGCAAAAAAATACATATATGAAAGCACCTATTAACGCTACATCCTAAAATATATATCTATAAATATATCCAGGTGAAACGATTAATATCACTAATTTTGGATTTCGATTAATTTCTTTACTAGATGGAATCATTCGGCACCTCCCTTCATGATTTGAGCTCCATCCCATGTGCATTGCAAGCAATTTGGTATTTTTTTTTATCTCATATAAGTTATGGTTAATAGTTTTGAGACCTGATCTCGCATTATTTGATCTTTTATTGTGTAGTTAAGTTGTCAACCCTACAGATGAAAGTTTTTAGTTTTGAGAAGGTGTCCATTTAACTATTTAAGATTTTAACCCTCTAGTACGCTATGGGAAATCTGCAATATGAATTGGTCCCGTAATAGTTGAAACACAACTATATATTTAAGACTTCCGTTAATACCATACCCCACGTACTGTGTAAAAAATGACTATAGTCAAGATGAGACTTCCATGTTTCAATAGGTTAAGCCACGAAATTTTTTATCAATCAATAGGTAACTAACTAAAGAACAGTTTAAGTGTATGATTCATTGTAACCAAACCTACCAGAAACAAGAATTGAAGTCTCAATTCGATGTCGGTATGAAGCTACGCCTTTGTAATCAGCCAAGTCCCAAAGCTATGACATGGGCTTCTTCAACCCGCGTCTAGCTGGTGTTAGAAGCTCTATTTACTAAGACTGTGACTCGATTGTATGAGAAAAATTCATAGACCCCCAACCCCAGACCCACCAGAACAAAATCGTAGAATAAACCCTTTCACGCCCTTTGACTTCCACAGAACTATCGCTTAGAATTTCTACCATCCACCTGTTAACGGCTCTCATATAGTACAACAGGGTAGAGCCCCTTCGCACAGCCCAAGGTCATGGGAGTACAAAGGTTTGACGCTGCCATCATAACACTATTTACTAACATTTATTAAAAACTCCAGCAGCAGGGTGGTGACTCACATCCTCGGTCACATTTTACGAGTTTAAACTTTGTATTGTTATCAAGACCTTGGCTATTACCAGATGCAATGTGCATGATAAAATCAAACTATTAAAGCCCAAGACGACTTACGCCACCTATTTAACAATAATAATAAACAATAAACAACAATTAAAGCGCTCATTAATAAGGCTCTAACCTATACCAATAACTCTGTCTATTATTAATGCAAGGCATCGATATATGGAATCGACAACAATTCAATTATTACTGGTGGCCATACCATGCATAAATTGTGAATAATCCATGTAATGCGTTGAGCCATGTAACCTTTTATGGTAACCAATATGTTTATAATTATAAATGTTTGAATATAGATAAATCAAATCATATATAGTACATTCAATGGTTTGTAGTACCCAATACTTTACAAATTGACATTGAAAATTATCGGCAAGCCCGATTCATGTCTAATCCTTTGATTATGTAATGCGTTGAATATATACATGTGTGTGTTAGGTATTAGTATCAATATGGTACATTTATATGGTAATAATAATAATAAGATGCCAAGTTACTATGTATGCAATCGAAATTGCTTTAACTAAGTTCCAAACCCATGGTGTGAGTGCTAGGATAAGCTCGCCGACTCGCCACCCATACGCTCAATGCATTGGGCTATAATGTGGTTACACAAGCAATAAATGTATTCGCTATCAACAATAAATTTATTCACTATCAAACAATAAAAGAAAACGATTTTCTCCACTACGAAGTCTGCAACTCCTTGCACAGAAGCCAGAAACCACCATGGCGCCAGCCCGTCGCCCCCTCTTTGGGTGGGAAAAACTAGGCTGGCGTCATTGTTTTACAACCAACCATATTTTAAAAAAATTCCATTTTAAAAAACTGCATTTAATATAGCATATTCAAACTATATCCAAACTATAGCTCTAGGGTAAATTTCTACGTTCAACAGCCTAGAATAATAGGCAAATAATCAGGTTCAGAGCCTACAGAACTATTGTCAATTGGACATGTTGGACCGCAGCTACCAATTGCTGTGGAATCCTCACAACTCAAGGGCCTTTTTCACTCTTGAGTTCATTTCTAACGAATGTAGAAAACATACAGTAAAGAGTTTGTTTCTTACCTGAGGAGCAGCACCTGCTTGTACGCAGTTTCAACACCTTGATCCATCCTGCCATCACGTACAAGACATAAGTTAAACCGCTAATTTTTATGAATCAATAGATAACTGAGTAAACAACAGTTTAAGTGTATGATTCACTGTAAGCAAACCTACCAGAAGCAAGAATCGAAGTCTCAATTCAATGTCGGTACGAAGCCCCGCCTTTGTAACCTCGATGCAACCTGCCATCGCGTACAAGACATAAGTTAAACCAGCGAAATTTTTATGAATCAATAGCTAAGCAAGTAAAGAACAGTTTAAGTCCAATATTCGTAGAGGTGAAGCATACATCATGATTGCAGGTGCCACGGACGCTGGGATTGTGCCCATAGGTATGGGTGGATTTATTGCCCTCAGCGCCCTTTCTCACAGAAATGATGACCCACAGACACCTCTCCCAACCATCCGCTCGGCATTTATATTCTTTAAGAATCACCTTTCTATTATTACGTATATAATAAGACACCACTTATTATGAGCTTTCATTTTCTAACTACTCTACACGACGACTTATTTGCACAACCCAGCAAAATAGCTTATTTGCCATATTTAAGGTTGCACCTTCCATGCGATCCAACGCGCTGTAAGGTTGGGGCATTACGTAATTGGGGTAGGTTAAGTGAGCCGGTCTATAAAGACTGCCTTGCTAAATTGAAGGTTGTGATCTAGCAAGACTTCCCTTAGGGCTTGTGCTTTAAACAATGACATTAGCAGGAAGAGGGCTTAATCTATTTTTTATTGCAAAAATAAAGAAGCGCTACTGAACAACCTACATTGGAGGGCATATTATTTATACGCAATATCATCCATCGCAATCTATGCTTCCCAGCTTTCGACGAAATCCTTTAAACTAATAAAATGACTTATACCTACAAGCAGGGGATAGAATGCAATAAATGCAATGGATTGGAATGCAATGAGAGTAAATATACGACCATCTGAGGGAAGGAACTAAGAATGAAGAGCATCTACTACCGCTGATAGATAGAACATCTACCAACGAACGAATGGCAGTGATCAACATCTACTACCAGGGAAGGATCATACGATTGAGACTACCACACCACTTATTATGAGCTTTCATTTTCTAGCTACTCTACACGACGACTTATTTGCACGACCCAAACGAGCAAGCAGAAATAATCAGGTTCAGAGCCTAGAGAACTATTGTCAATTGCACAAGTTGGACCGCAGCTACCAACTGGTGTGGGATCCTCAGAACTTGAGGGTCTTTTTCACTCTTGATTTCATTTCTAACAAACGTAGAAAACCTACAGCAAACAGTTTGTTTCTTACCCGAGGAGCAGCACGTGCTTCTACGCAGTTTGAACACCTCGATGCAACCTGCCATCACGTACAAGACATAGGTTAAACGACAATTTTTTTTATGAATCAATAGGTAAGCGAGTAAAGAACAGTTTAAGTGTATGATTCATTGTAACCAAACCTACCAGAAACAAGAATTGAAGTCTCAATTCGATGTCGGCATGAAGCCGCGCATTTGTAGCCTCGATGCAACCTGCCATCGCATACAAGACATAAGTTAAACCAGCGAAATTTTTATGAATCAATAGGTAAGCAAGCAAAAATCAGTTCAAGCCTATGATTCACTGTAACCAAACCTACCAGAAACGAGAATTGAAGTCTCAATTTGACGTCGATATGAAGCTGCGCCTTTGTAACCTCGATGCAACCTGCCATCACGTACAACACATAAGTTAAACCATGGAATTTTTTATCAATCAATAGATAAGTAACTAAAAAATAATCTAAGTGTATGATTTACTGTGACTAAACCTACCAGAAACAAGAATCAAAGTCTCAGTTCGATGTCGGTATGAAGCTGCGCCTCTACAATCAGCCAAACCCCAAAGCTATGACATGCGCTTCTTCAACACAGATCTAGCTCCTGTCAGAAGCTCTATCTGCCAACACTGTAACTCGACTGCATCACAAAAAATTGATAGACCTCCAAGCCGAGACCTTTCACGCCCTTTGTCTCCTCCACGACTATCGGCTACAATTTCTACGATTCATCTGTTAACGCCTCCCAGATAATGCAACAGGATAAAGCCTCTCCGCAGAGCCAAAGGTCATGGCAGTACAAAGATTTGACGCTGTCATCATAACACTATTTATTAACATTTATTAAGAACTCCAGCGGGAGGGTGGTGACTCACATCCTCGGTCACATTTTACGAGTTGTATTGTTATGAAGACCTTGGCTATTATTACCAAATGCAATGTGCATGATAAAATCAAATATCAAAGCCCAAGACGGCTTACGTCACCTGTTTAACAATAATAATAAACAATAAACAACAATTAAAGCGCTCATTAATAAGGCTCTAGCCTGTACCGAAAACTCTGTCTACTATTAATGCAAGGCATCGATATATGGAATCGACTTACTGGTGGCCATACCATGCATAGATTGTCAATAATCCATGTAATGCGTTGAGCCATGTAACCACTCGCCACCCATACGCTCAATGCATTGGGTTATAATATGGTTACACAAGCAATAAATGTATTCGCTATCAACAATAAATGTATTCGCTATTCTCCAATACGAACTCTCCAACTCCTTGCATGGAACCCAGAAACCACCATGACGCCAGCCCGCCGCCCCCTCTTGGGGTGGGAAAAACTAGGCTAGTGTCATTGTTTTACAACCAATCATATTTTAAAAAAATGCCATTTTAAAAAAACTGGATTTAATATAGCATATTCAAACTATATCCAAACTATAGCTCTAGGGTAAATTTATAGGTTCGATAACCTACAATAATAGGCACCCGACGATTCATTTATGTTCCCCTTCGGGGACATAACAATTTATATTTGATGGGTAGCATTTTACGTCATTTGTAGTTATTGATGACGTGATGTTTAATAATAAAAAAATTGGTCAAATAAACTAATTGATAGAGTACTACAGTGGTTCATTATTAACATTTAAAAGTGACCATTATATATGTTTATTAATTAATTTTTTTTTTTTAAATAATTATTATGGCAGAATATATTGTAATCGATTGGTGCTCAAATTGTTGACTTTTAATCATCTGACCAATAACATTATACTCTGCCATAGGCAATAAATAAAGACAGCCAACGGGGCTTCATAAAGACATTCAGTTTTGTGCCTCCTCTACCATTCTCAATATGCTTTTTGTGGGACACCAAAGACAAGAAACTTATGATTGGACGTAGCAAATCAGCTAGCTGCCATGCATGATTGGATGTTACACGTAATCTGTATTTGTCCATTATTTTTACTTTTATGTTTTATAACCTTCACACTGATTACATAGTGATATTGGGAGGATATACTAATAATGAAATCATCTTTTCATTGGACGTTACAGGTATTGAGATGCGTTATTTTTCATTATTTTAATTTTTATTTTCAGAGCTTTAACACTCGTTAGGTAAGGATGATGAGAGGGATGGTAATAGGAGTTGAAATTAATTATGGATAAATGTTTTGTTTTTAAATGTAAAAAAACAGGTTAATTATTTAAAATCTAGATATGTTTTAAAAAGTGAAGTCTTTATCTTCACTTTCAACAAGTTGATATTTCTTTATACATAATGATGTAATTAGTATTTGGAATATATTGATAAAAGCTAAGCTAATAACTTTTAAAATTATTACTTTTAAATTTTTTATATATTTAATTGTGAAAGAGAAAAATATTTTTACTCACTATATTTATACATTTTACAGATTAAGAAATCAATAAATAATAAGTATTTTGTTGATTAGGTATGTTGACATTTTTTAGGTGGATTAATTTTTATTCTTATTTTTTTAAAATAAGATAAAACTTATCATCACTACTATAAATAAATGAGAGTTTATCATCACCACTATTAGTAAATCAGCCTAGATCCAAATCCTAGGCTCTATCAAGTGCTTAGAGGGATCAAATCTTCCCAGGTGCAAACCTTTCCTTGAATAGCTCCTTGAGTGCAATACCTGAGCCACCTAATCCTAATCTCTAAAGTCTCTAGTTTAAGTCTCATATTTACTTTTTACTTTGTATTATTCTTTTTTGTTTATGGCAGACATAATATTTATTACTTTTTACTTTGTATTATTATTTTTTGTTTATTTTGTATTATTTTGTTAGTGGACAAACACTTTAAAACACTTTAAAGTCTCATATTTACTTTTTACTTTGTATTAAAAGTAAAAAGTAAACTCTCTAGTTTAAGTCTCATATTTACTTTTTACTTTGTATTATTCTTTTTTGTTTATGGCCGACATAATATTTATTACTTTTTACTTTGTATTATTTTTTTTGTTTACTTTGTATTATTTTGTTACTCGACAAACACTCGACTCACAAGATCTTCCCCATACTGGGGCTGTAAAGCGGGCAATGAGAGTTAACTTATTAATGTTATTCAAAGAAAATCTCTAAAACTAATTAAAAGAATCTTTAAATCTTATTTTAAAATCAAAATAGATAATAAATTAAATTCTTATTCCAAAACCAAAATAAATAAATAAATGAAAAGAAACCAAATTTCTCACCCTCCAAATGTGCCATGATACCAAGGCTGGAATTTGTGGAAGATTTCTAAAAAAAACCTTTCAATTATAAACATTAGACAAAAAATCATTCACCTCCCAAATCTATCCCACCTTGAGATACATTGTGATCAAATGCCACGAAATTTTAGTGAAAACACACTCCACCAATTACATACATATATAAATAAATATAATGATTATCATATACAAATACACACTTTAAATTTATTAATGATTATCATATAATCATTCCCCTACATAAATATATGAAATAATAAAATAAAATAAAATTATAAAATAAAAAAAAATTACTAATGATTATCATGTAGTGATTACCATATACAAATATTAAAAATAATTGTAATATATTTAATTATCACATAAATTAAATTATAATGTTTATGCATTATTTTCTTATTAACTAAATAATTGTGATATGTTTAATTATTACATAAATTAAATTATAATGTTTATGTATTATTTTATTATTTGTTAAAAATCTTTATGATTAATATTAAAACTTGAATGTAATTATCTTATATTATTGAGAATAAAATAATATAAAGTATAAAGTATAAATAAGTATAAAAATAATAAGTAAAATGAAACTTAAATATATGGTTTAATTGAAAGACTTTTTTCTACATTAAACAAGTAAAATTAGCGAAGTTGTTTATATATGCTTTTTCCAAATATTTTAAAGTAATAATTTAAAGATGTTTTAATATAGTAGTTGTGCATAGAATAAAATTATGTTACAAATATTAACAAATTTTATTAATTAACATTCTTTCTAGATATTGTAAATGAAACTTTATTACATATTATAAATAAAAATACACAAAAAAATACTTAATAAGAATATAAAATATGTGTAAATTATTGCAAAATCTTAACCTATTTTATAATATTAAAAATAACTAATTATACTTTTATATGTTACAAGTTTACAAACTCGATATACACGGGATTGATATACACGTTCCCTAAAAGCGGTCGGATGCAGAGTTACAGGTGACATGGATAAACTCTTATGGATGGGGAATGAAAACACAGGTAATGTGACGGCAAGGGATGCTTATATGAGGATCATAAGACAAAAATGTATTTTTCCCAATCATTGGTGGTATAAGACATTGTGGAAGTGGAAGATTCCCATTAAGATGAAATGTTTTATGTGGTTTGTGTTTATGGACAGACTTAAGACATGGGATAATCTCATTAGGAGGGGCTGGATTAGACCTAGTATTTGTAGCTTGTGTAAAGCCAATGAGGAAAATATCTCTCACATTTTAAGTTATTGTGAATTTTCTAGAATGGTTTGGGATAGAGTGTGCCAAACACTCAGTATCATTAATGATTGGGGTAACTTGGATATTATATCCAATTGTGAAAAATGGATTATGTCACATAAATCCTTTGAGATTCTTCCGGTGACTGTGTGCTGGAGCATTTGGTATATGAGGAATTTGGCAATTTTTGACAATTGTTCTCCAAATTTTAAAGTGGCAGCTGATTCACGTTTAAAGCAATTTGCTATCTATCAAAGCAAGCAGGTGGGCTATAAACAGAGAAAGGTTGGACTACTGAATGTCTAGGTTGATAAACCTGTCCTCTTTTTTGATGGGGCTGCTACCTTGGCTCAATGCACAACAGGTGGTGTTATTTTTCTTAATCAGAATCACTATTTCACTTTCAGACTGAAATGTGGCAGGGGATCGAATATGAAAGCTGAATTATTGGCTTAATGTATGATTGCCAGCGTGGCGAACATACTTGTCTTGGCAGAAGTAAATATATTTGGTGATTCTCAGGTCACTGTGAAATAGGCCAGGGGAGAATATAAGATACAAGTGGCTGCATTATTCCATTGGTGTGATCGCATTCGGCAGGAACTTGCGAAATTTCATGCTATTACACTTCTTCATATTTTTAGAGAGAATAACACATTGGTGGACAAAATGTCAAAGGTGGCTATAGAGAATGAGGAAGGAATCCTATACTAGGAAGAATTCATTGATTCCATGATGGAATCCAATGGCACTTATCACTTTTTGGATGACTAAAGGAAGATGTAATCGGTTTTAGCCTTTTGTTTTTGTGGCTCTGTGTTTTTTTGGGTCATATTTTTTAATCTTTTTGATATGTAAGGGATTTGACACCCTGTCAAAACTGTGTTGTTACAGCTCATCGTTGTACTATTTGATTTATATCCATAAATAGCAATAGTATACTTTTTTCACTGAAAAAAAAAAGTCTACAAACATATTTAATATTAATAAACATTAACACATTTTTTATTAGACATGCAAAATTAATAACATTAATAGTAAATTAAAATAAATAGGCTTTTGATTAATATAGTTTATTTTAATATTTCTTATATTTTATGACTATACTTTAATTGTTAATTTATTTTTTAATAATATTATTAATTTAAAAAATTATATTGAATAAAATTTTGAATTCTAAATTAATTATTGAAAAATTATGTTAACTAGATATTTTTATATAAAAAAATAGAAAGTAGAAAACGATTTTTTATTTAAATTCCTTAAAAAAAGACTTTCCAAACCATAATCTATATTATTTAAAAAATAATTAAAATATTATAAAATTACTATTTCTTTATTTAAATTTAGTATATAGATTTTTTTAAGATTTAAAAAAAAAAATTAAATATTAAAATAAAAATTGAATGTTAATAAAAACTGAGTAGTGAAATATTTTTTTGAAATAACAAAAAAGGTATTTTTTTTTAAAAATTGACAATAAATATATAAACAAATTCAAAAGATAACAACATATTGTAATATATTCAAAATTCTCAACAAAATTTTTGAGAAATAAGGTATAAAATTTTTCCTTTAATTTCTAGTAAAACATATGTAAGAGAAATTGTATTGACTTTATAACCAAAATCCATTCATGAAAATTAATTGTATATAAGTATAATAAAATTCTCTACACGTGAAAAGCTATTTTTCAACCACAATCAATTACTTGCATATACCTTAATGAGATATCAACTTCTTACGAATGTATTAATTATTATTGACTAGTATTTAAACACAAATCGAAGATGTAGATTTCATACATAATTCCAACATCTTCTTTAAGATATAAAAGTTACTCCTTCTAACATACGTATAAATCTTTAACTAATCTTACACAAGTTTAACAATAATAATGACATATGATTTTCTAAAGGTGAGCATGTATCAATCCTCTTTAATTTGAATACATATATTCTAATATCATACAACACTCTCTTGATATCAAATATCTATCAAAGCTTCTTTAAATAAGGATATAATTGATAACTAACAATATATTCACCTTTCCAAGTCACTATATATGCAACATAATACACAAGTTTAACAATAATAATGCCATATACTTTTCTATAAGTGAGTATGCATCAATCCTCTTTAATTTGAATATATATATTCTAACTATATTATACAATACTATCTTTATATCAAATATCTATAAAAGCCTCTTTAAATAAGGATAGCATTGATAAGAATTAAATTGACATATTGATATCAAATATCTATCAAAGCCTCTTTAAATAAGGACATCATTGATAAGAATTAAATTGACATAGTCGTAGCAATAGATCCACCTTTCCAACTCACTATATATACAACATAATTACACAAGTTTAACCATAATAATGCCATATGTTTTTCTATAGGTGAGCATGCCTCGATCCTTTTTAATTCAAATATCTATCAAACCCTCTTTAAATGAGGATATCAATGATAAAATTAAATTGGCATAGTCCTAGCAATAGATAGACACCTTTCCAACTCTTCTAACTCACTATGTATATCCATCCACCTTTCCAACTCACTATGTATGCAACATAATAACTAAGTTTAATGTTCCAAACTTTATAAAGATTGATTAAACAAAGACATTATCTCCTTATACTAATTATAAGTCTTAAGTAATTGTTTATTCTTAAAAGTTCTCATACTTAACACATAAATACTAAACTTAAATAACATTCCCATATAATTATGTGAATGTAAACTATTTGTTATAGCTTAGCATCTTGAACACATTCATATACTTTTAAGGAGTCCATTAAAAGTTCTCATTCTTAACACATAAATACTAGCCTTAAATAGCATTAAAAGTTCCCATTCTTAACACATAAATACTAGCCTTAAATAGCATTTCCATATAATTATGTGTTCATGTAAACATTCATATTCACCTCTGATTTCCATAACACAACTCTTTAAGATAATAATCACTCCACATGAATTACAACTAAGTAATGCAATGACAATTTTATCATAAGAATCATTTCCATATTTGACTCAAACAACATCAACAATATAAATTGAATGACCTTTTTTACAATTTGGGGAAAGAATCAAATTAAACATGGGAGAATATACATTAATTAACAAGTATTTATCTAAATTATACTACATGGAGGCGTGGCGTAACAATCCATTCAACCTTAGACACTTTATCTAGTATATAGTCTTTCCTATAGCCTTTGAACAGAAAGACCAACCCAAGGTGGACAAGGAATCCACTAAAACAGGGAACAACATATTCTCTCCCCAAGTTAATCTCAATAATAACAAAAAAAGAAAAACAACAATATTATCTTGAAAGGTCTACAATGTTAAAGTTTGCAAAGACGCAGAACAAGAGCAGAAACACAAAGGGCATATTGATTGCCTTCTCATTATTAAACTCAGATATATATAGTTTCACATAGGACCAAAACCACGGGCTAATACTATGAACCAGTGAATACCATGGGACATCTAATGTCCTAGTCAACAACTAACTAACCAACTTAGGACCATTGACTCAACTAACTAACCAACTTAGGACCATTGACATTACAACTCTTAACACACCCCCTTAATCTCAAGTGGGATGGTGTGTTTAGAACTATTAATGCCTAAGTGTTGTGCCTGCTGGTTTATGTCTCAACTAGGCATACATTTCATTCAAATAAACTTAAGCTTTACTTTCTTCCTTGATGTGTACTTGGACTGCTTCTTCTTTGTCTTCTTGAACTTGATGCTAAGTAGGTGTTATTCAGCGTCTTTTTTAGCTTCTGCAAAATACATAGTTTTATTGCTTTTCGTTGGTGTTGGAACATAGTGCAAGTCTTCTTCTTATTCTTCTGTTTCAACATATTGTTTATTGCTTTCCATTTTACCTGCACACTCAAAATTTTTGTCAGAAAAAAGATGAATAGATTTCATCTCTTCTTGGAGAGCATTCACATCTTCATCTTCTCTTGTTTCAATGAGTTTCTCATATTCATGTTCCTCATCTTCAAGTTCTTCATCTTCCTCATCTTCCTCTTCTGGCGTTTCAATGCCAGCTACATCATCATTCTCATTAACTATTGCAACTTGTACCCACTGTGCATCCTTCACTACTTCCTCAAAAAATGTGGTATGACAGGGAAACAAAGCATATTGTAGATGCTAATCAATAATAGGAGAATTCTCATATAGCTCCCTCAATCTTCTGGTTTTCTGGTTCTGCTATGAACTGTCTACTAGTGCAACTTCTATGTTGCTGTCAACTATGCCAACTATCGTCTTTTCTGAGAGACTATCATTGTTGCTATCAATTGTCTCTTTCTCTAAGAGACTATCACTCATGTCATTGGGGACTTCTACATTCACATGTTTGTTTTCACTGTCATCAGCAAATAGAGCTATATCAACAAGATTTGTCGATCTTACTTGATCATTGGTTGCATCATAAAAACAGTCTTCTTGGTTGTCTTCCACTTCATTGTGAGATTCCTGATGCTTTGTATATCTTGAAAAGCCAATTGGTTCCTCTTCACTAAACTCTACTTCATCTTCTTCTACATCAAATTCCTCTTTAGAACTCTGCTTTCAATATATCCCATTCTTCTTTTGGATTATAAACTTCTACAATGTTATGAAAGATGGAATAATATATACTATTTTGTATTATACTTAAGGAAACATCTTGCCTTCTTTCTTTTTGAAACTCTGTCAAATTCACAAATGATTCTAGATCACTAGGATCCCCTTCAGCTACAAAATGCCCCAAATCTTGTGACCTTAACAAATTCCTTATTTTTAAATACCATACTTCATAATTGTCTCCATCAAAGGCCCTTTTCTACACAGGTTCTTCTTGGATTGATCTCTGCAAGACTTGATCTTCTTCAATCAATGCTGGAACGTTGTCTAATATTTTGGCTCAGCGTCAGCAATACTTTCTCTTCAAAAATTGGATCTAAACAATGATGGTACTTGCCATTTCGTATGACGATATTTAAATAGAGTGGCGCAACTTTGTAGCTGACACAGTGCGACTCCAGGGTGCGCCGGGAAAAATTTTCATTCAACTAGGGTGCGCCACTGGCTCAGTTTTCCTTCAGCTAAGGTGATCCAGCTCAAAAGGTGGCGCAGTTTTCCTTCATTAAGGGTGCGCCAGGGTCTCTTCACTGGGGCTTTTGTTGGCTCAAATGTCGCTGCAGCCGGTGCACCATTGTCGTGAAGAAAAAATAAAAAAAAATTGCGGCCCGAGTGTTCTGTCTCCGTCCTGTACTGCAACTTCAGTCGTGTGTGTGCTCTCCATATTCTGAAGAGGCTTACCCCAAAATACAATAGTTGATGGATCAGGCCGTCAGCTCTGATACCATGTTAAAGTTTACAAAGACACAAAACAAGAGTACTATGGGCCAGTGAATACCATGGGACATCTAATATCCTAGTAAAAAACTAACTAACCAACTTAGGACCATTGACTGAACTAACTAACCAACTTAGGACCATTGAGATTACAACTCTTAACATACAAGAACAGTGCACAAATCGATCCTCACTCTTCTCAACAATAAGGATGGTTCACTTTTCTTTTGATATAAATGCGAACAAATTGCAAACAGTGGAAACTATATGCTCCTACCCATAATATACAATAAAATAATAGAAAAAAGTGGAAACGGTTTACCTTTCTCCATAATATAGAGCATAGTAGTTATCAATGAGTTAAGTGGATGATTGAACCTTCAAGAGAAGGCCGTACTTCACCAGACCAATTTAACAATATACAAACGGATTTAATGGAGTCGACCCTCCATGAGGAGGTCGTTCCTTCATCATGCAATGGAAAACGATAATCTATAACATAACTCATTTGATGAATATATGTGAATAGCTGAGTGCGGAGAAAAAGGAATCCAATTACTGAATTAGTGCTTTAGATTTAGCAGATTTGAAATAACAGAACCCAATTGTTGAATTCCTCTCACGAATATGTTGTTAGAAGAGCCCAAAAAAGTCTGTTATGTATGCACTACGCATAGATTCAAAGACTTGGGATCCCGAGATTGAGGGAGTGCAGCAAGGGGTAGAGTTAAGTAGTTGATAATTTTTTTTTAAAACATGAAGTTCCTGTCGGAGACTCAGAAGATTGAATTCAAAGGCACCCACAAGGCATTTAATAGGAAATATAACAGTAAAGGTGGTAAATTAGGACAGGAGAATAGAATGTTTAATGGTTGTGTTGAAAGATGGGCAATACCTGGAATCGATCATCCATTCGTTGAGAGACAGCCCAACAATTTGTTTGGCAATAATTATGGTAGTTTTGATGACCACTGCAATATTGTCAGGTATGAGGATGGTTGTTCAACTGATCTCAGTGACACCCAGAGCCTTCGTTCGCCCAACAAAAGCAGATAACATAATCATAGGTGCTACTTTGTGCAAGTTTTAAAGATTTTTTAGTTTTGTATTCTTCCTTCTCCCTGTGGCAGTCCCTACCACCAATTTTTCTATTGCAAAATGCAAATTCTCCTACTTATACTACCAGACTTTTTAAAAACCAAAATTAATCAGATATTTTGTATCAATAGAGATGTGTTATGTCTGTGTAGATTGTTAATGTCAATTCTTCCTACCTTTCATTTGTACAAATTCATGGATTTTGAGCAGGACGAAGGACGAACTGTGGGAAAATGAATGAAATATTTTTTATGAGTAGAGATGTGGTATGTCTCTATAGATTGTTAATGCCAATTCTTCCATGTACCTATTCTAGTACTAATTCATGGAGTTTTAGAAGGAAGAACTATGGGGAAAATGAATCAGAAATTTTGTATGAGTAAAGATGTTTTAGGCAGCTTGTTTAGATTGTTAATATCAATTCCTCCATACCTTTTTTAGTAAAATTGGAAAAATTTATTGAACTCTGTACAAGTGTATTTTTTTCAAGTTAATAATAATAATAATAAGAATAAGTAGTAGTAGTAGTTTAATCAACATGGATTTATTTTTTATCCTTTAGCTGCTTAATAGATACAGGGTTAAATGGATCTATGTAGGTTTATGTGAAGATAGTTAACGACGAAAATGATTTTTACCACTATAAACAAATTCACAAATTTTCAATTCTACAACACTCAATTCATTCAAGAGTGCATGTGAATTCACAATTTTTCAATTCTGCAACACTCAACTCATTCACGAATGCATGCGAATTCACAATTTTTCAATTCTACAATACTCAAGTCATTCATGAATGCATGCGATTAATGTCTAATAGTAGGCAGTGTTAGGTCCTTTCTATTCGAGATGCATGAAAGTATTTTAGTTCAAATTAAAATAATTCGAGATGCCATGAAATTATTTTTAGTTGAAATGAAAATAATTTAAAAACTAAATCAGAGGATAGAAGAACAGTGAGATACCAATTCAAGTATGACTATGAACTTAACGTTTAAAGAACAATTACATAATTACATAGATACAATGTCAAAGAAGATTTTAGTGTAACAATCAAACTGATCATAAAACCTACAAATTAATATTCAAGCCCTCATGTCTAAGGCATCCTAAATGAAATTCTGAGCTTCATGAAGACTTAGGCTTGCAATCTGACATGTACATTTGACTCTTCTTGCATAGATTGCAGCTTCTATGATTGAATTGGACTTTGATAATGTGTTGCGATGTAATATAATTTCACATCCACTGATGTTGAGAAAAAGACATCCAAGACCTGAACACAACAAAAAAACCAGGTCACTAAAGATCAAGATATTGATCAGGGTCTATATCAATCTCTTCATAAATCATTAAATTAGGGCCATTACACGAAGGAATATGAAATGAGAAAAGTTCTTGATCAAAATGTATTGAACTCTCACAGCATGATGTCCATTTTTTTTGTCAAAGTTAAAGTCAACGGATCAACTGTGAGCTACACATTTTAGTTCCTTTTAGTTCCTTTAACACAAGCTCATCTAAAGCCGGATCTGATGAGCAGCTTAAGATCAAAACATTTCTCAGAGTTTCAATATTCAATATGTCAATGCAATAAAGGCCATGAATTTAATTTAAAATAACTTCTAAGCTGAATTTGCACTAATAAGCCACCGGGAAAATGTGTTAAAACCTAGAAGAAGCCCTATGTAGTGCAAAACTACAATGTTGCCATCATTGAAAGAAAGGCCATTATACAACACACATGAAACAAAATACTACAACGGTGATACAACCATGGTAATCCACCATTATATTTAGGGTTATATATGGGAATCGATCTAATAATCGTCCATTGGAAAACGCTACACAGTAGCTAGTACACCAAAAACAACTATGGAAAACCCTTTGGAATGCCACATATTACAATATCATACTCAGTTTTCCTTGAATTTGGGGATCCTTCGTACAAGCAAGGAACAAGGTATTTTTAAACAGGAACCAAATTGGCAATAACTCGGTTTTAACTAAGCATAGTAATGAGGGAGTTAAGCTCAAATCAAACATAATAATCTTTATAAAACCAGCCAATAACTCGGTTTTAACTAAACATAGTAATGAGGGAGTTAAGCTCAAATAAAACATAATAATCTCTGTAAAACCAGCCATGAAGCTCGACAATATCACTATTACATAGAGGGGGGTATTACGACAATATTTGTGTAAATTGTCTCAACTTAAGACAAAAGAAAAATTGTGTATTGTCTTAAATATTGTCTTTAAGCGAGTGTCTTAAATTATTGTCTTAAACTATTGTCTTAAATTTAAGACAATAGTTTAAGACAATAGTTTAAGACACTCGCTTAAAGACAATATTTAAGACAATACACAATTTTTCTTTTGTCTTAAGTTGAGACAATTTACACAAATATTGTCTTAATACCTCCTCTATGTAGTAGTGATAGAATGCAAATATTTATGATAGGGCACGGTGGAATCGAACCACCAATCTTCTGCATTATAATGTAGATGCTCTACCATTGAGCTAGTACCCTGCAACTTCATATACAAGAAGAATATTTGTATTTTTTTAGAGTTTTTTTAAAGCAATGAGCACAAGAAGCATGAAATACTCACTGTATTTCACTCATTCATGGATTGATTTGCAGGATCTGTTATGCAAGCCCAAAATCTCATATAATATATAAACACCTATCAGTGTAATTAAACATTAAATTATATTTATTTTAAATTTTAGATTACAAAAATTAAATTTATGATTGCTTAAAGTGTATTTCGTTTACTCAATACAATATAGAAAAGATAATAAAATTTAAAGTTAAATTTACATTTGTAAATTGTTAATTCTTTCAAATCCTTAATAAAACAGAATTTCAGATAAATCTACACTAAATAAGTAAGCCAAACTATCTAATTTCTGATACAATAGCTGTATAACTAGAGATGGAAAGCTCTATGTCAATTACCAATATTTAGTTGTCATTTGTGTACATTTCATATGGCATCCCACTCAGGAGAGGATTAAGTTAGCTGAATAGTAACAATAGTAATCACCTAGACATTAAAATCTGAATTGTGTAGCAAAAGGTTAGCAAACCCTAACCACACCTTAACCAAGTTTTTCTAGTAGTTGTCCATTGGGTGAAGGTTGCATATCTTGCCTCAAACCTTGGCTTATTGGCTCATGAGATGTGCTAAGACAACAATAGAATTATTTAGTATTATACTAGGAATTTGGGGTTGGTGTGTAGAAGGGATTTAATTATCCTATAAACCAGGAAATATGTTGGTTAGCCTTGATATGGAAGACAAGAGAGTAAAGTTTGGTGATAAATCCTTCCAAGGTTTTGTATATGCCACATGTATGGTACGTTAGCAAGATCATATCTTTACATAAAAAGATTATATAAATAATGTGAAAATTTATAAAATCATTTGTTAAGTTTCATTAGCGTTGTTGGTATTCTAAGGGTTAAAGTTAAAAAAAAATCTAATCGTGTTAAAGGTTGGTTGGTGCGAAGATTTTCTTAAAAAAATTAATATAAACAATATGGAAAATTATAAAATCATCATTCAAATCTATGTAAGCCACTTGAGCTACCCCACCAAGCTTATATATTAACAATATATATATACAAATTATTTTAAAAACCAAATCCTTTAATCATAAATTAAATTTTCAAAGCAAAATCTCTATAACAAAAAAATGCAAATTATTTTTTAAAGCCAAAAAAATTGTTGAAAAGGTACATAAATGATTTTTGGGCCAAATCTGTTAAGATATAAAATTGAAAATCGTAGACCGTAGATTTCTGTAATGCTCAGTAATAAATCAAAGTACAGAGAATAATCCAGATAACAATAGTTTTGAAGAAGTTCACTGATTTCTTCTCGCATTCATTCAAGATGAGGGGTTAGAGCTCAAAGTGCATCAAAATAAGGTTGGAGAATCAATTTTTTTTTAAGGAATGAGGGTATTTATCAAGCCTCGTGGCACAGTAAAACTCATAGACCCTCTTAAAATAATTCATTCCAAAATACTCAATATGGGCCCTGCTTTGGACAAACCAACTAAGGAGCCCCTACTTATAACCAAGACTGACGGAAGCAAACGAAATAATAAGATTTTTCAATAAAAGATTGAGGGTATATCTGTTCTCATATATTTGCAGTGATAATGGGCCCTCGCACGAAGTTGAGGGACCCTTTATATGTAATCGTGCATTCACAAAACATGCGAGTATTCAGTAAAACCAAAATGCGCGAGCGTTTCATAGAACTAGGCATGGGCGGGCTCCGAGCCTGCCATGTCAGTTAACATGTAGGATAGGATTCCATAACGCACGTGTGTTATGGATCACTATAACGTGCGCGCATTATTGTAATCATCAAAACCTTATTCAATAGTTTATTTAATAGTTTCTATGGGTTAGGAGGTTAAATAGGGATTTGGTGTTAGGGGCTTAGGGATTAGAGATGGGGGGTGGTTAGTGGTAGGGGAAGGGGGATTAGGGAGAGAGAGAGAGAGAGAGAGAGAGAGAGAGAGAGAAGGAGGGTTAGTTAGGGGTAAGGGGATAGGATGGGGGTTAGCGAGAGGGGGAGAGAGAGAGAGAAAGGGAGAGGGGGTTTGTAACACCCCAAAAATTCACAAAAATTTAAAACTTTTCAACGTAGCTTTTAGTGCACATATTAACTGTGTGGAATTGTAATAAATGCTTCTTTGTCGTCTTCCTGTACTAAATGTTGTAATGCTCATACATCTATTGTTTGCGACATGATATTTAATATATACATTTCTATGCTATTGAATGTTCTTCTTATCTCAGCAATATTTTCATATTACTTCCATCAATATTCAAATGATATGATGTTTATACATGCTAACTGTTGTTCTTCTCTTGATGATGAAAGGGGTCCTGAGGGTACCCCGAGACTTACTTATCATTCATGCTAAAGCATTTGAATCGTTCCTTTCGCAGATTACAGGTAAGAGCTTTAATATTTATGAAGTGTCACAGAAGAGTTCCTAACTATTTTCGGTAATCTCCAAATGTCTTAATGGTTTTAGAGAATAATGTGAAAATGCAACCGAGTGAGGTCTTTTCAGTTAATATCTGGTTTTCATATTAATATGTATGATTGCTATGTACTTCTTACTCTATCCTATGTTTTGCAAACTTCATGTAATTACCAAGCTGGTTCTGTTATATATAACTATATGTAATTATCATACAAATCCTTTGATATATTGACTATATGCAACTATTGTGCATTTCTAAAGTCCAAGAACTATATGCCATGTCATATGCATAACCTATAGTATAAACTATATGTCACCTTCAATATAATTCCTATATTGTAAACTATTCCCAAGTTCTATGTATTTCCTATAGTATGCAAATTCTATTTAATCGTATAATTCCCAATGCATATAAACTATATGCGAGTTCTATTTATAGATTAACACTATATGCAAATTCCTATAACTTATACTATATGCGAATTCTATTAAATTTCTATAACATATAAACTATATGCATAGGCTTGTGCCTTATTCCTATACAACAAACACTATAACCAAAAGTATACAATCGTCGTGACCCTTTCGAACCATATAATTGATACCATTTATATAACTAGGACTTACCAAACAAACTATACTTATCACATGATACATGTTATGACAGGGTGGAAACCGTGTTCAACGTAACAACGTGTGATAAGGTTTGGATATTAATGAAGTAGTGGATAATGTGCTGGCAAGCATTCGCATCCACCCTTGGCATTTAATACTCCCATCTACTGGTTCAGTGGAATATCTCTGTGGCTGCTAGCATGGTTCTTATCACGTGAAGGTAATGTGACAGGGCAATCAACAAGGTCGAGTTGTAAATGATTTGGCTTGAAAGCTATCCTAGATGGTCTCCACAGTGGCTAAGGTTATTAATGTGGTCATAACTATGGTAGTTGCTTGGGAATACGAGGTACTGATCAAGTGAATCTCCACCGTTGATCATACGTGCGTCTTCAACTTCGAAACTTAACCCTAATCTCCACTATGTTCGAAGTTATTGTTTCCTTTGGCATTCATTGTGTTTGAGTGTGGTTCTGGGGAGAGGTCGACCGGCCTGTGAGAACATAGGGTTTGTAATAGGTTTTTGAGTGCTCTTCTCTCATTTTGAACCCATGACCTGTGTGTGGATACTGTTACCATTTGGTAGCTTAAGAGCCGAGATCTGTATGGATGTTCACTGCATTATTGGTAGCTGAATGTCTATTCGAAACTCCTGCCAATTGTGGTGGTATTGTCTTCGAAGTTGGTTGATGAGGAACCCCTTCCTCCGATTTGTTATCACGCATTTCAGAAAATGTCTTCAAGGTTAAGAGGTCGAGTCACTTTGGTGCGGAGTTAGCTACCTTCATGAGGTGCGAATGACTCAGGATTCAAGCTGGTTGTAGAGGCTATCGTTTATGTCCTTCGGTATATATGGCTTATGCTTCGAACTTTATATTTAATGCTCTTCTATTTAAATGACAGGTACCTATGTCTATAGGGTTCTACACTCAAGTTGATGGGAAACTACTAAATGTGAAATGGTAAGTCTCGGTGGTTTTCCCCATGTAGATTTCCTGGCAACTATTGGTCGTGTGTAGTTTAGCCTGAGCACTTCGAAATCTGATGGTGTGGCCATTGTTTGCAATGTTTACATGCCCTGAAGCATGCATAAGGAGGATTGAATCCTCGGCCTACCCTTATAATGGGTTATGTTGTGCTATAAATGTCAAAGTTGTTGTGAATGTAACAAGGGTTTCACCCTCAGTTGTTTTGATGGAAACAAACAGTAATAAAATAATGTTTTGGTCATCCAACTCTACGTTATTTGTAGGATTACTTTTGAAGTTTTGAACTCGTCTTGCTACTGTAACCTTTAAGGGTTGATTGTTGTAAGAACTTTGGTCTTCATCTAAAATGGAAGTTATGAGTTTGCTTTGTAAATGGAATTTAAATGCATTAACTATGTTAACCATGCTCTAGAGATCTGTGTTGACTTGTTTATCAATGTTATACTTTAGTTATGGCCATGAGACACAGGCTATATGCTTTGTTCTTGTGTATTTGACTATGCACTAGTTGAAATGATGTGGAAAGCTTCACTTGATGACTTTGTTGAAAGGATAAGGTTAAGATTTTTATGCTTGAGTGCTAGTTCGAACCCTGCTCATACTGAAATACTTGTTTTACCTTTCAAAAGGGTTTTAAACTTCAAAACCTTGCTTGTTTTAGTGTAAAGGTATTGATAGGTTATAATGTAGTTAAATGTTTGACAATGTTCGTCGATTTATGGTGACGGCCGAGAGCCAAAACTCCATGTTTTTTATTGCAGCTATATAATGGAATCGTGACTAAATTTTTGTTTCTATTTTAAATGATGGTGTTGAATCTTAACTATGCTATTAACCCAAAAGGTAGACGTTTAAAACTATTAGGGTTTGAACACTGAAGGGTTACGAGCCTGTCACGATGTTTAAGGTTAAGCAAATCTCTGTTTTAGATAGATTATTTGTTTTGTTAAATGTTGTGATGAATACTAATTAATGAGGCAAAAAGCTAGGGTTTCTAATCCTACGATAGGCATGATTGAAACATAACTGTAGTTTTGAATAATAAAACAACACAAAAGATATGAATACTGTGAATGAAAAGTAGTGCTAAATAACCATACAGTTGTTTGCAATTGAAAAGAGTTTTGTTTTCGAAAATATAAATACTTGATAGCAATACTGTGTACTTAGAAAATATTTATTTTTGTAGTTGTTATATTTCAATGGAAACTGATGAAAGAAATACAGTAAACTTAAAATACTAAGCTGTTGAGAAGAAAGATAAGGGAAAACATAGCATTTATCTTTTGTGAAGCATTAAGTGACAAAAGGAAACCCTAGGTTTCATATAGGGATAAGATATTTACTTCTTTTATTATGCAATAAAGATTATAGTGCCTATGATACGATATGCTGTTAAAATTCCTGAACCTAGACATACATAATTTATATTGCAGTAGATAGTTGATAAGAGATATTAGGAAAAAATTAATAGTGTTAATCTATTCAATCAATTGGCATTCTGCCCATCATTCATCTATCTTAATTTCCTTCTTTGTACTCGAGTACGATACAGAAAACAGTATGGGGAAAAATGAAGAGAAGATATTTATTCAATCATCTTACTTACTAAATCATCATTATGTAGAATCCTAACCAGGTCAGAAACTAAAACAAATACATCTGTATGATGATAACTTATAAACACTAAATCAATATTTGCAGATAATAATTTAACTATTTAAAATCAGAAAAGACAAGTACAACACATAACTGTAGATAGGACTGACAAACACCCAAGGAGGCCTGTTCCTCCCAACCTTCTCCAAAAGAAGCAGCCAAACTACTTGCTTCATTTGGACCCCCGAGCCTGTTTACTGAACCACCAGGTAGATGGACTCTGTGTAGAAGAAAGGCATTTAGAAATTGTACAGGCAACAAACTATTAAGACTTGCTGCTCAGCTTTTATGACTTCAGCACTCAGTAGTATAACTTTGCACTCAGCAGTAACTCTTATGACTTCAACACTTAGTAGTATAATATGTAGACTTACACCATGATAAAAAAACTAGCATATCCCCTCATCGAATCTCTTGGGTGCAAGTAGTAAAACCCCAAGGTAAATTTCCTCATCAGGAAAAGTGATGAACCTCAGTTCATAATTCAATGGCTCTTATATAGACTTCCTAGGTCCTTAGTGGTCAGTTTTCAATAAATGAGCCTCTAGCTCCAGTCCCATCTTTTACGGAACTATGACCACATTTCAAGGGAGTTGTCCCATACCAACATCTAGTTACTTGCCTCATGAAGCTGCCATTTGTCCATTGCCTTCTACCCTAGATTCCATTCCACCTAGTGGGTCATTAAATATTCTTTCAACAGTCCCCTTAGGTGTTTGTCTCCTATTTAATTTATTTGATAATAAAATATTGTCCAAATTGTTACACCAAAATGTTGTCACCCTTGTGCAAGTGTGACAAGTGTCGCGGGTGTTGCAAGTGTCGATGTCATGACCTAGTGTCGTCATCATGACCGTTGCAAGTACCGTTATTATGACCAAGTGTTGCCATCATGACCGTTATGATAATGTCGTCATCTTGACCATTGTGTATACATCCTTGAAGTCATCTGGACCAAGTATTCATTTGAGAGGATTTGTACTCAGTTTGTACAACCTTTTGAGAGGTCATTGCAGGTTGCACACTAGCAACATGCGACGCCGCAGGTTTCTCCATAGCAAGGTGCGACGAGGTCTGTTAATGGGAAAAAATAGCCATTTCGAGATCTTTCTTGAAGCTTGCTCATTTGGGGGCTTATCCCTGATCTCTTGGAGAGTTGGTACTCGACCCCTAACTCATTGGAAAGATCCCCTATCTCTCTCCTACCATCTCTCAACCTATCCTATCCATAATCTCATCCACTTAGTCCTATATATACGAGGCTCACTCCCATACCAAAGGGAGGAAGACTATGGTATCTACATGCTAGTGAAATCTCTCTTAGGACACCTTCGCTCACCTCTTGGAGAATTCATGCTTCCTTGGAAGGGCTTGGAAATTGGCTTGTGTGGAGAAGGGCTGCTATGTTAAGTCATTGGTTGTAGTTCTATATCTCTATCATGTACTCCTCTATTTGCAGTAATACAAATGCTTTCCAGCAATATTGTTCTTATGTGTAATGATGTTGTGTTGTTTACCTGCTTAACTGTTTACATAGATCTCTTATTGTATAGATGCTCTTTACTCATTTCTCTTTTCTATGTCTTAACAGGTCTTGCAGCTTGGATCTGACGACCATGGGATGTGGAGCAACATGCAGGAGAAAGGATAGCGAATCAAAGAGGTAAGACATCTAGTACTTGATCCTTAAGTAGATATAGGAAACGTGTTTGTAGTCTGTTTTATTTGTTCTAGACTCGCATTGAGCTAGGGAGATCCATCTCGCTTCCGGTCGAGTGGATTGTCCGGTAACAAATCTGGTGACCATACTGGGGAGTATTCTTGTTTAGTGATCATTAATATGAGTCATTTTCAGTTGATTACTTGACACAAGCCTTGTTGTCATTTCTTTTTCCATTTTCCTTCTTAGGTTTGATTCCATTGTGAGATCTTCACATTGAAGATCCCGATCTTCTTCCTTTGAGTCCATACAACTCAGTTCCAAGTCTGTCATGGTTTATTATTGAGAGATCTGATTCATTTTTTAATCCAGAACTCGCCTGTCGCACCTGGGCAGTGAAAATAGAGTGACTCTGTGTTTTTCTGAGTCTTTGTCCTTTGTCTGTTCCTTACCCATCGCAACCTTTGCATTGGTACTTTGCGACATCGTCGCACCTCCCGTGAAGGCAAACTGCGACGTCACATTGTGTGTGAAGCCAGAGTGTGCTGATCTGCCAAAAGTTGGCATACAGGCATCCATCTTCTTGTTTGACAGTTTGAGCCTTGTTTTGATGTATGAACTCCCTCTGTACTGTACGATCTAGTCAGAGACCCCGTTGTTTGATTTTGTGTGTTGAAAGGTTTGGTATTTTGTGTGGATTTGTATTGGGTCCCATTCTAACAAGTTTCAACTTGGTAGTGGTGGATACTTTGGTTCCCCCATCTTCATCCACTTGACCTTCTTATCCCTCCTATCCTCACCTGATCTGATCTTTGCACTAGATCTGATCCCAAACCTCTTTTTGCACATGTTATTTGGCTTGTTTGTATTCGTTTTTGGGTCTTTTGAGATTTGGATTCATGTTTGGCCCTTTGAGTAAAAACTAGTGTTTTGCTTGCATTTTTAAGCGAAATGGGTTCTATTTTTGAAAAAACATTCCCCCTCATGGCCAAGGGGGGGCCATGAACCGTGCATTATTCAGTCGTTTTGACCCATCTCATGGTTTTGAGATCATTTTTGGTTGAGTGTGATTGGCTTGTTTGAAAGACTCAAAGAGTGTGGGATATCCATGTCTTTTGAGCCTCTCTTTCTTGAGTTATGCATTTTGTTTCCCTTACATGCTGAGCTATTCAATCATTTTTGGGAAAGATTGATTCTTTGTCTCCACTTTAGTTCAAAGAAAAGCTTGATTTTGTCACTCTTTTGCTATATTCATGAATTTGGAAAACATAAGTATTCTTCTTACTTTATTTTGATAATTTGATATTATTGGTCTTATCATCATAAGAAGAAGAAAGGCTTGTTTTAGATTTGTGTGCATTTGAGTTAGATAAGATTGTTAAGTGCTTATCTTTGTCTTACATTTGATTGGAAACATTTGTGGAATCCTTCTTTCCATAGCTTAGATGTGTCTTTTTCAAGTGTAAAAAGATAGGAAATGAGTTATAATTATTGCATTTGGTAGATTTTGAGCCTCTCTTGAGTGCCTTTGAGTTGTTTGGGTGCTTGCTATTTTTCTTTGGGAATTTCTGAAAGATTAGAGTGTTGTAGATATCCTCTCACTTCTTGTATATAAATATGAAAAGCATTTAGTTATCAAATTCCATTTTTGGTACATGCATTTGAAAATTGAAAGTGTCTCATTATCTTGTCTTATACATTATTAAGATTAGCTACATCTTTCATTTTCTTTATGCTTTTTGGATGATTATTGCAGAAAGTTAGAATTATTGCACTCTAGGAAGGAATTCTTCTTTTCACTACTACTTAAGTACTTTTGGTTTGAAAGAAAGAAAAATATCTCCCTACCTTAAGTAGTTTTCATTGAAAAGGAAAGGAAAATGTGCATTATCATGTAGTTGAGGATTGCATTATGTTTACATTTATGTACTCACCTCATGCATCCACCTAACCGTACAAGATAAAATTAACGCTAGCTTAGGTTAAAATCATTTAGCAACTTGTGTGTAAGTTAGAGATGTGTTCCGACGTTGTTAAGCGTGGCAGCTGTCGTTATTTACCAGCACTGTATTCTGGGGGTATTGTAGTCTTCCACGTACATCGGTATATCGAGCTCCTTCACGTACCCACCAAGTACCATAATCCGTACTTGGCATATATCGAAGGGTGTATCACATACTTGACACATATATCGAAAGGTCTCGTGCCAATGGCTATGCATTAGACAGCACCACTACGAATTTGAGCTCCCACGTACCTTGCGTATATCGGGAGACACCATTAGGATTCCTGAAACCAACTAAGTTAGCCATTTGGCCACGTTGGCAAAGAAATACATCGAGAACAACACTCGGGGAGATTAGCACGCACATACTGTCCAGGTAATCAGGTATGCAGGAAACGGTACGGTCCCAATCCTCCTTGTCGCGTCATATTGTTGGACCCTACAGTATATAGCGGTTTGCGATGCCTTGATAATCCCATGAGGTTCCAGACTTTGAATCCACTCCTATTCACATAGTTTGCTTGTTGCTTTTAGACTTGAGTAGTGCTTGACTTGTGTGGTACTTTAGAGACTCTTAGGAAGTTTAAATATGGAATATTCTTCTAGGACTACCAACCAAGGGGCCCCTTTCCAGGGTATGCCATTTTTTATTCACCCTTGTGGAATTGTTGGTCCCCCCTTCATGGTTATGTTGAGTCTTCCAGGATTGACAATAGGATTACCGGTATGGTTATTCTCCAATCCAATTACACCAAGTGCACCAATTGTGTCGAACCTAGGTCCTTCACCACATGAGCATCAATCTCATGGTGACCCTTCTCCTTCTCCATCGAAAGTTGAATCGACTTCCATCTCTTCCTCTTCTCCTACTGAAAACTCTGATGTTAGTAAGAAGGTGGGTGAGAAGAAGAAGAAGAAAAGGAAGATTAAGAATAAGAAGGATAAGAAAGAGACCAAGCATCAACCATCTGCCTTTGATGGCACTCATTCTATGAGAACACCTTGTAAGCCAAAGTTCCCTTGCAAACTTTGCAAGGGTGATCACCTTCTCAAGAATTGTCCCGGTCTTTCTCGTGTGTCAGAAGTGTGGTCTAAAAAACCAAAACCGCTTGTATCGTCAACCTCTGACCATCATATTGATGACACTCCCTCGACCAGTGACCCATTGGTGACGGGTCGGAAGGGTAGAGATGTAGACCCTTGTTGGATATGCAAGGGTATGCACCATACTTTCCTTTGTCCAAACATGGATGAAGCTTCACGGTGGTTGGAAGATATTACTAGTTCTCAACAGGTGCTTCCAACAAGCGATAGTAAGTTGTCCCTCGATCCCCCACTGGTTGACCAAGTGATCAATTCAGTTTCATCTATAATTGGTCCCACTCTTCCTTCCGAGAGTGAAGTGATTGAGTCGTTGTCATCTCCACTTGATCCCACTCTTTCATTGGAGAAATTCCAGACTGAAGCAGTCAACATGACACAATCTTCGTCTCATTCTTATCTTCCAAGTGAGAGTGAATTGGAAACCGCTGATGTTTTCCTAGTCAGTTTAGAATGTCCTAGGCAAGAGGAAACCCTGTCCATTTATATAGGACCCCCCCAAGTACTGAGGTCATTTCCATTGATGGGAATGGTCTAACAGAATCTCGTCTTCCTTCGAGTATTCCTTTTCAAATATCTGTAGGAGTTTCCGATAAGGAAATATTTCGTATGATAGTTGATGAAGGAGCTTCTGTTAGTATTTTATCCTCAACTGCTTGGCAAGCTATAGGTTCTCCTCAGCTTGTGCCAGTAACTGACCAAATTTTGGCTTTTAATAGAAGGCCTACCGGACCTTTAGGGATTCTCCCGTAGTTACCTGTCACGTTGAGAGGTAAAACTATTTATGTTTATGTCATGGTTGTCCAAGGTCCTTTAGATTTCAATATGCTCCTTGAATGTAATTATGTCTATGCTATGAAAGCTGTAGTGTCCACGCTCTTTCGAGTGATGTATTTTCCTCATCAGGGGAATATTGTGACCATTGATCAGCTTTCCTTCGTGACACCCACTCATCATATGACTCCTAGTCATCAGACTTCCCTAAACGTTCCGCATGTTTTAGTGGTTTCTTCCCCCTAAGGATGGGGGTATGAGCATAGTTTATGTTCTGTTTCAAGCTCGTTAAAAAATGAAACCAACCTTCAAGCAAAGTTTCTCTTTGATTTCAAGCTTGCATAAAAATGAAACCATTTCACATGAGCATAGTTCTCGTTCTATGTCAAGCTCGTTAAAAAATGAAATAGATTCCTACGAGCATAGTTTATGTTCTGTTTCAAGCAAGTTAAAAAATGAAACCAACCTTCAAGCAAAGTTTCTCTTTGATTTCAAGCTTGCATAAAAATGAAACCATTTCACATGAGCATAGTTCCCGTTCTATGTCAAGCTCGTTAAAAAATGAAATAGGCTCCTACGAGCATGGTTTATGTTATGTTTCAAGCTCATTAAAAAATGAAACCAACCACCCTAGCATAGTTTACCTTTGGTTTCAAGCTTGCATAAAAATGAAACCAATCCACTTCGAGCATAGTTTTATTCCATTTCAAGCTCGTTAAAAAATAAGATGGGCCCCCTTGAGCATAGTTTTATTCCATTTCAATCTCGTTAAAAAATAATATGGGCCCCCTCGAGCATATTTTTATTCCATTTCAAGCTCATTAAAAAATAAGATGGGCCCCCTCAAGCATAGTTATTATCTATTTCAAGCTTGTGTAAAAATGAAATAGATCTCCCTCCCTTCGGTTCAAGTCTCTCGCTAGAGTTAGAACTTGAACCTTCATTTCCTTTGATTCTCGTTTCCCCCCCCTTGGTGAACATTTTCATATTAGTATCCAAGTTGGTAGTTGGGTTAGAAAGCATCATTTTCAAAAAAAATGAATATTGGGGGGCATGTCACATGCCGTAACGTCAACAATCATGTTGAAGGGACACTACCATGTTAAGCCACCAACAATCACGCTGGGGGAATTTACCAACCTCTGGGCATCATGTTGGAAAGGAACTTGTCAATGGGCCTTAACCTATGAGCATAGTTCCCTTTCTGTGTCAAGCTCTTTAAAAAATGAAACAAGTCTTTTTGAGCAGAGTTATATTCCTGTGTCAAGCTCGTTAAAAAATGAAACATATCCTTTCCCTTTGAGTCGAGTCTCCTCGTAAACTTAGTACCTGAACCTTCTTTTCACCCGCCTATGCCTTAGGCGAATGAAATGAAGCTTGGGGGCATGTCTTCAACCTCTAGAAGTCACGTTGAAGTCAAATTGACCGCCTCTCCACACCACGTTGGAGCTAAGTCACTTACTTCTAGCAATCATGCTAGGGGCATGTATCAACCTTTGGATCCCATGTTGGGAAAAATTTCACCATTGGCAACATTTACGAGCATACTTTCCTTTTTAGGTTTCGAGCTCATTAAACCATGAAAATTATCTCGAGCATAGTTCATTTTTTCTGTTACAAGCTCATTAAAAAATGAATCAGACATCATGAGCATTCTTCCAACCTATCTTCGAGCTCGTTAAAAACAGTAAGATAGTATTTG
This sequence comes from Larix kaempferi, assembly GCA_027924585.1. Lineage (NCBI taxonomy): Eukaryota > Viridiplantae > Streptophyta > Pinopsida > Pinales > Pinaceae > Larix > Larix kaempferi. Next base: position 6,128,769 of record BSBM01000061.1, read on the forward strand.
AGCTTACTTTTTCACTTTTTTCATGCTCTCATTAAAACATGAAAAGTGGTTCGAGCTTAGTTTTTACTTTTTCGTGCTCTGGTTCAAACATGAAAAAGATTCCGAGTGCTTTTGATACCATTCTTGTGCTCGTTAAAAATTTGAGTTAAAAAGGTGTGTCTAACGAGTATAGGTTTATCACTTTATCTGGCCTCGCTAGACTATTTATGGAAAAGGAACTGTGCCGAGTTTACTTTTCCTTTGTCATACTCGGTTATCAACCATGACAAAGTTGTTCATGGAGTCCTTTTTAAGCTCTTTTTAGACTCCCTAAATAGGAAAATATTTCCAAGCAAACTTGATGCTTTCACGCTTGTAAAAGCATTTGAATGATCGTCTTTTTTGTGATAGTTTACCCCTTTTTCAGACCAGGAAGCACTATTTACGAAAAATGAATACTCCAACCAACCATGGATGGAAGAGTCCTCTCCCGCGTTGTTTTACCCTTTTTCGGGCGATTAGGCTAACTTTACGAAAAAGGACCGTTGGAGTCTCCTTTAGTTCTTTTCAGACACTCTAAACATGAAATGATGCCGAGTTTTCCTTCTCTGGACTCATTAAATTTTAAACATTGAAGGGCCCATTATGGGACGAACCCCTCATTTCCTAGGTTTGTAAAACATTTGGGATTGGACTCATCTATGAGATGAGCTATACTGAGCATCTGGTTACCCTCATCAAGCTCGTTAAAAAACAAGTGAGGCACTCATCATTCATGATGGGGAAAAAGGAAAGTGTTTGTGTTACATACCTTAGTGGCAGTATATAGTCGTTCTTGAACATGGCACTCGTCTGCATTTGCATATTGATACTTGGGTCATCTGTTTGTCTATGAGTCCCCGCTTATTTTCTGAGTCCTATTACTCCTCTGAGTCATTCAGAGAAAGCTTGCATTAGAAGTTTGCGTCATTCTCATGTCAATACTTCCAAGTCATGCCATGTCCATGTTCAAGAACACATTCATCACTCATCATTTTCAGTCAGTACACACATCGCCATGCCGTTGTTACTTTGAGTTAGTCTCACATGTTATTGTACCATCCGATCCACTCTACATATCTTTTGTCGTGTTTCGTGTCGATTTATGAGGGATTCATCATGGCCCTCCTTCGACGAATTCATCCTTGTCGACTTCAACTCATCATCCAAGGATTGAATATAGAAACCAGTCAAGTACCTTGGTCCTGCATGCTTCAATGGCAGGTCACCTCGCTTTCATCATGAGTTTACATCATTGACTCTTGATTGAAAGATTTCATCTTGTGTTCGACGTCAACTCACTTATTCACGCTTGATGATATGTACTTTGATACCTTGGGAATCATTGACATTAATGGTGATCTCCCTCGAACTTGTTAACGATTTACATCAATGGCCGGTAATCAAGTGGTTTCTACCATGTTCGACGTCAAGACATTTGTAATCACATGGATAGATTCGTATCATTGCGGGTTCAACTTGAAGACCCTGGGGAGTCATGTTTTACCCAGGTTGTGATGGAGTTTGTATTGAGTCATATTACACAGATCCACTTTTGTATTGGTCGTGGCTATGTTATCATCTCATCATGGATCTATGGTTGTGTCTAGTATCCATGATTGTGTTCAGTCAGTCATTACTCCCATGGATCTGCAATGTATTGGTCGGTAGGCATGTTGTACTACATATGATATTGTTAGTTCAAAGTCAGTTGTACTGCAGTAGTGTCCTTCATCCGACAAGTCTTTTGCCATTTTTTCTATCAAAGCTTTTCACCTGTCTCATTCCGTCAGCTTCATGCTTTGGGGGGCATTCTGTTACACCAAAATGTCATCACCCTTGTGCAAGTGTCACAAGTGTCGCAAGTGTTGCAAGTGTCGTCGTCATGACCTAGTGTCATCATCATGACCATTGCAAGTACCGTTATTATGACCAAGTGTTGTCATCATGACCGTTGTGATAATGTCATCATCTTGACCATTGTGTATACATCCCTAAAGTCATCTGGAACAAGTATTCATTTGAGAGTATTTGTACTTAGTTTGTACAACCTTTTGAGAGGTCGTCGTAGGTTACACACTAGCAACATGCGACGTCGTAGGTTGCTCCATAGAAAGGTGCGATGAGGTCTGTTAATGGGCAAAAATAGCCATTTCAAGATCTTTCTCGAAGCTTGCTCATTTGGGGGCTTATCCCTGATCTCTTGGAGAGTTGGTACTCGACCCCTAACTCATTGGGAAGATCCTCTATCTCTCTCCTACAATCTCTCAACCTATCCTATCCATAATCTCATCCACTTAGTCCTATATATATGAGGCTCACTCCCATACCAAAGGGAGGAAGACTATGGTATCTACATGCTGGTGAAATCTCTCTTAGGACACCTTCACTCACCTCTTGGAGAATTCATGCTTCCTTGGAAGGGCTTGGCAATTGGCTTCTGTGGAGAAGCGCTACTACATTAAGTCATTGGTTGTAGTTCTATATCTCTATCATGTACTCCTCTATTTGTAGTAATACAAATGCTTTCCAGCAGTATCGTTCTTATGTGTAATGATATTGTGTTGTTTACCTGCTTAACTGTTTACATGGATCTCTTATTGTATAGATGCTCTTTACTTGTTTCTCTTTTCTATGTCTTAACAGGTCTTGCAGCTTGGATCTGACGATTGTGGGACGTGGAGCAACATTCAGGAGAAAGGATAGCGAATCAAAGTGGTAAGACATCTAGTACTTGATCCTTAAGTAGATCTAGGAAACGTGTTTGTAGTCTGTTTTATTTGTTCTAGAATCGCATTGAGCTAGGGAGATCCGGCTTGCCTCCGGTCCAGTGGATTGTATGATAACACAAATTACAGTCATCCTTGGACACTTGTCCAATATAAAACTTTACAATTAAAGTTAAGATAATGTTTCCAACATAAAATGTTTTTCAGCAAAAAGGGTATGTTACAAACACCCCCACTTAAGCTCAACATCGTCCTTGATGTTGCTTATTCTTCAATAGAGCCTCCCTAGAATAGAACTAGATATGTTGCCCACATTTTACATTCCAGTTGCCAGGTAGCTTCATCAGGGCTAAGGTGCTTCCATTGCACCTTTACCTGCCCTATGGTACGATTCTGGAGCATAATTTCCCTCCTGTCGAGAATACAGTCCGGTTCCACCTGAAAATATCCTTTGGGTTCCACCTGTATGTCATTCAAATTCAGCACATGAGTAGCATCGTACACATACTTCTTTAAAACAGAAATGTGAAAGACATTATGGATTTTTAAGTTAGATGGAAAAGCCAACTGATATGTAACAAGTCCAATCCTTGATAGGACTTCAAATGGTCCACAGTACCTTGGTGCTACTTTAGCATAACTTCCAAGCTTTAAAGAAATTTTCTCGGGTTTTACCTTTACAAAAACATGATCTCCAACCTGAAATTCTCTTTCAGTGCATTTCAAATCTGCATAACTTTTTTGTTGATCTTGCACAACTTTTAAGTTGCTTTGAACCTGTTTCACGGTTAGCTCCATTTCTTTTAACAAATCTGGTCCTAACATTAATCTGTGTACAGGGTTAGCCCAAGATATAGGGGTACAACATTTTCTTCCATATAAAATCTCAAATGGACTAAGTCTAGCAGATACTTGATAATGATTATTGTAGGCAAATTTAGCTAAATGCAAGTAATCTTCCCTGTTGGCTGATCTTTAACATACATTCGTAACATGTCTTCTAAAATATGATTAACCTTTTCACTCTGTCCATCAGTTTGTGGATGAAAAGCAGTGCTAAAATTTAATTTAGTATTTAAACCCTTAAACAATGCTGTCCAAAAATTTCCAGTAAACTTGGAGTCTCGATCAGAAATAATTACCTTTGGAATTATGTGTAAGCAAAAAAATTGTCTCATGGACACATCTGCAATGTTAGCAGCTTTGAATGTAGTCTTAATAGGAATAAAATGAGTATATTTACTTAATTTTTCTACAACAACCATTATTGAATCATTTTGTTTATGATTCTTAGGCAAACCTGTAATAAAATCAATACTTATAATCTCCCACTTCGATTCCAGAATTGGCAATGGCTGAAATAGGCCAGCTAGATGTTGATGTTCAATCTTAATGGTCTGACATTCAAAACATCTAGCTATGTATTCAACCACTTCATTCTTCATGTTGGGCAAAAAATAATAATTTCTTAACATAGTTATCATTTTTTAATAACCTAGATGTCTTGAATAAGGACTCTTATGAACTTCATCCAAAATCAACAGCTTAGCTTTTGACACATTTGGTACATAAATTCTATTTTTATAAGTCATTAATCCCTTTTCATTAATGTTGTAATCTGTTATTAAATTTTCAGATAAATTTTCAGCAACTTTACCAAGCAATTTTTGATAATTTCCATCTTACTTAATTCCTTCTTCAATTTGATTTTCCAGATTTGTCTTAAACATGCTGATTGTTGCCACAAAGCTTAATCTGGCATTTCTGCTCAAGGCATCAGCAACTTTGTTTTCTTTACCCTTAATGTGTTTAATTTTGAAATCATGCTCACTAAGGAAAGTTATCCATCTACCTTGCCTTGCGTTTAGATTTGTTTGATCCAACAAGTACTTTAAACCCTTATTATCTGTCATTAGTATAAATTTTCTCCCAATCAAGTGATAGCGCCACATTTTCAGTGCATGTATCACGGCTGCCAACTCAAAATCGTAACTTGCATAATTCTTTTTGTGGATTTTTAACTTTCTAGACTCAAAAGCAATAGCATGACTTTCTTGAGTTAGGACCCCACCAAGTCCATTGTTGCACGCATCAGTGCATACAATGAAGTCTTTGTTAGGATCAACAATTTTTAAAATGGGTGCGGTTGTTAACAATTTCTTCAACTTATTAAAACTTTCTTGGCATTTTTTATCCCATAAAAATTTCCTCCCCTTCTTTTGCAAACAAGTGATGGGATTTGTAATTCATGATAACCCCTCAATAAAATTTATGTAGTAACCTGTTATCCCCATAAATGACTGAATATCAGTTACATCTTTAGGAACAGGCCACTCGTTAATTGCTTTTATCTTATCAGGGTCGACGAAAATTCCATCTTTAGAGATTATGTGACCCAGGTACTGTATTTTATCTTTATAAAAGTCACACTTGCTGAACTTCGCATAAAGCTGATGCTCTCTTAACACTTGCAGAATTATTCTTAAATGTTCGTCATGCTCTTCTTTAGTTTTTGAGTAAATCAGAATATCATCAATGAATACAACTACAAACTTATCCAAATAATTATGCAAAACGTTGTTCATTAAACACATGAACACTGTCGGTGCGTTAGTTATCCCAAAAGGCATAACTACGAACTTGAAGTGCCCATATCACGTTCTGAAAATAGTTTTGAATATGTATTCATCTTTTATTCTAACTTGATGATATCCAGACCTTAAATCAATTTTAGTGAATATCTCTGCTTCGCGTACCTAATCGAATAGATCGTCAATGCGGGGCAAGGGATATCAATTCTTAATTGTCATTTTATTAAGCTGACGGTAATCTATGCAAAGTCACATGGTTCTGTCCTTCTTTTTAACAAAAATAACTGGTGCTCCCCAAGGAGACACACTAGGCCTTATGTAAATTTTATGTATTAATTCCTTCAGTTGAGATTTTAACTCATTTAACTCTAGAATATTCATCCTGTAGGGAGCCTTTGAGTTTGGTACCGCACCTGGTACTAACTCAATGGTGAAATCAAGTTCCCTTTTCGGAAGTAATCCTGGAATTTCTTTTGGGAATACGTCAGAAAAGTCCCTAAGGATGGGGATATCCTCGAATTTTAACTTATCTTCTTTAGATGAACATTCGTCATTAATAACATTTTACAGCCCTTTCTTGCAACTCTCTTAACTTGTAAAGCAGAAATTTGTCTTACAGAAATCTTCCTATGAATTCCTTTTACTATTTCGGTTTTACCTTCATTATTCAAACAAGTAAAAGATTTCTCATAACAATTAAGTACTACTCTATGTTGTTCAAGCAAGTCCATGCCAATCAACAAGTCATACGACCCTAATGGTAAAACATTCAGATTAACTTGCGTTTTCAGCTGACTCATAAATACATCACAATTTTTAACAAAGTATGTAAGCTTCCTTTTAATGCCCGTTGCTAGTTGAACTAACCATGAATTATCAAATTTCTCTATCTTTAACTTGCACTTTTTCACTAATTTAGGTGAAATGTAACTCAAGCTTGCACCTGGATCTATTAAAATGGAAATAGATTTGTTGTGTATCATACCTTCGATTTCAACCATAGACATTTGATGATATGCTTGACGATTCTCCAGCACTGCATTTATTCTGCGCATCTCTCTTACTACATCTCCAATTGTAGCCTCTGCTTGTATAGTGTGAATGTTGTTGATTGTCTTTCTGTTGTGTAAGAAATCAGCGCTCTTATGTGGTCCACCACAATCAAAACACCTCAAAGGTGCTTTCTGTTCAGCATACCCGTTCTTGTTATTATTATTGTTGTTATTATTATTGTTAGCCACATTCCTTGCAGCAGTAAAGTTCTGTGGTGCATTACCTCTGTAATTATTATTACTTGAAAATTTGTTGTTATTCAAGCTTTTCTTAAAATTTCCAGAATTATGACTAAAGCTTTTCTTTTTATGCTCATAATGATTAGGCTTGTTACTTCTCCAGCCAGATATTCCTTTTCTTTTTCTGTTTTGATCAAAACAAAAATTAGCTTTCCTCATAGCCTCTTCCAAGGTGGAAGGGTTATCATACTCGATCCTGTCTTTTATGTTGAGAGGTAGACAACTTAGAAACCTTTGTACCTTAGGCTTCTCTTCGACCATGTAAGGTACATACCTCAGTAAACTAAGGAACTTGCTGCACAACTCCTTCATACTCATAGTACCCAGTTTTAAATCATAAAATTCCTTAGATTTATCTTTGTAGTACTATTCTGACATAAACTTTTTCTTAAATAAATTTTTAAACATACTCTAGGTTATGTTTCTTTCTTTTATGTTCTTAATTCTATTAAGATCCTGCCACCAAATATCTGCCTTTCCGATCAGATTGTAAATAGCCATCTTGGCTTTTAACTGAGAAGAGTAATCATAAATATGATAGTATTTCTTCATTCCAGATAGCCATGCTTTAGCTGTTTCACCCTTTTCAGTTTGTCCATTAAAGGTTGGTGGCTTAATCTTTTTAAACTCTTCTGTGATTTGCTCATGATGCTTATGCTTCCTCTTTTTAGAACATCAATCACTGTCACTGCTATCATGAACAGAATTATAATTACTTTGATCATATTCAGATGAAGAGAAATTATTATTTTTACCATTCTTTGCTTTCTTACTCTTATGTTTATGAGACATTGTACCAAAATCAGATTTTACTTCTGATTTCCTTCCTCTTTCCTCGTTATGGTATTTCTCCATTAAAATCTGATTTAACTCATTCTATGCCTTCATAATTCGTTCATTCTCTTCTTTGGCAGTCCTTATTTCGGATTTTAAATCTTTTACAGTACGTAACAGTTCAGAAGATTGATGATTTAATTCAACATATATTCCTTCATGATTATTATTATTATTATGCTCATTACGAGGAGACCCATCATCTGTTGATTCCTCTGGTATATCGATACCTGCAATTTAACCGTCAAACTATTCTGTACAAAAACAAAATTTAAATAAAGTTAGTAACTAAGTTTTTTCTGTTTTATTTTCCGTTTTGCGCGCGTGAGCATATTTCAGGCCTAGAATTTGAACTTGCGCTCTGATACCACATGTAACACCCCAAAATTTCACAAAAATTTAAAACTTTTCAACGTAACTTTTAATGCGCATATTAACGTAGTTTATTTGTTGTCTTGTTGTACTAAATGTTATAATGATCATACATGTATTGTTTGCGACATGATATTTAATATATACATTTTGATGCTATTGAATGTTCTTCTTATCTCAGCTATATTTTCATATTACTTACATCAATATTCAAACGATATGATGTTTATAAATGCTAACTGTTGTTCTTCTGTTGATGATGAAAGGGGTCCTGAGGGTACCTCGAGGCTTACTTAGCATTTGTGCTAAAGCATTTGAATCGTTCCTTTTGCAGATTATAGCTAAGATCTTTAATATTAATGAAGTGTGACAGAAGATTTCCTAACTATTTTCGGTAATCTCCAAATGTCTTAATGGTTTTAGAGAATAATGTCAAAATGCAACCGGGTGAGGTCTCTTCAGTTAATATCTGGTTTTCATATTAATATGTATGGTTGCTATGTACTTCTTGCTCTATCCTATGTATTTCAAACTTCATGTAATCACCAAGTTGGTTCTATTATATACAAATGTATCTAATGATCATACAAATCCTTTGATATATTGACTATATGCAACTATTGTGCATTTCTAAAGTGCAAGAACTATATGCCATGTCATATGCATAACCTATAGTATAAACTATATGTCACCTTCAATATAATTCCTATATTGTAAACTATTCCCAAGTTCTATGTATTTCCTATAGTATGCAAATTCTATTTAATCGTATAATTCCCAATGCATATAAACTATATGAAAGTTCTATTTATAGCTTAACACTATATGCAAATTCATATAACTTATACTATATGCGAATTCTATTAAATTTCTATAACATATAAACTATATGCATAGGCTTGTGCCTTATTCCTATACACCAAACACTATAACCAAAAGTATGCAATCATCGTGACCCTTTCGATCCATATAATTGATACCATTTATATAACTAGGACTTACCAAACAAACTATACTTATCACATGATACATGTTATGACAGGGTGGCAATCCTATTCAATGTAACAACATGTGATAAGGTTTGGATATTAATGAAGTAGTGGATAATGTGCCAGCAAGTATTCGCATCCACCCTTGGTATTTAATATTCCCATCTACTGGTTCAGTGGAATATCTCTGTGGTTGCCAACGTGGTTCTTATCATGTGAAGGTAATGTGATAGGGAAGTCAACAAGGTCGAGTTGTAAATGATTTGTCTTGAAATCTGTCCTAGCTGGTCTCCACGGTGGCCAAGGTTATTAATGTGGTCATAACTATGATAGTTGCTTGGAAATACGAGGTGCTGATCAAGTGAATCTCCACCGTTGATCATACATGGGTATTGGACTTCGAAACTTAACCCTAATATCCGCTATGTTCGAAGTTATTGTTTCCTTTGGCATCCATTGTGTTTGAGTGTGGTTCTGGGGAAAGGTTGACTGGCCTATGAGAACATAGGGTTTGTAACACGTTTTTGAGTGCTCTTCTCTTGTTTTGAACCCGTGACCTGTGTGTGGATACGGTTTCCATTTGGTAGCTTAAGATCCGAGCTCTGTATGGATGTTCACTGCATTGTTGGTAGCTGAATGTCTATTGGAAACTTCTTCCAGTTGTGGTGGTATTTGTCTTCGAAGCTGGTTCATGAGGAACCCCTTTCTCCGGTTTGTTATCACACTTTTCAAAAAAGGTCTTCAAGGTTAAGAGGTCGAGTCACTTCAGTGTTGACTTAGCTTCCTTCATGAGGTGTGAATGGCCCGGGATTCAACTTGGTTGCAAAGGCTATCGTATTTGTCCTTTGGTATCTATTAAGGTAAATTTTTACTATAATTTCCATGTGGTTGTAATCGTCAATATGGATTACGCTTGGAAATTTAGATTTAACCCTCTTCTATTTAAATGACAGGTACCTATGTCTATAGGGTTCTATGCTCAAGCTGATGGGAAACTACTAAATGTGAAATGGTAAGTCTCGGTGGTTTTCCCCCCGTAGATTTCCTGGAAACTATTAGTCATGTGTATTTTAGCTGGAGCACTTCGAAATCTGATGGTGCGGCCATCGTTTGCAATGTTTACATGCCCTAAAGCATACGTAAGGAGGATTGAATCCTCGGCCTACCCTTAGAATGGGTTCTGTTGTGCTACTAAATGTCAAAGTTGTTGTGAATGTAACAAGGGTTTCACCCTCAGTTGTTTTGATGGAAACAAACAGTAATAAAATAATTTTTTGGTCATCCAACTCTACGTTATTTGTAGGATTACTGTTGAAGTTTTGAACTCGTCTTGCTACTGTAACCTTTAAGGGTTGATTGTTGTAAGAACTTCGGTCTTCGTCTAAAATGGAAGTTATGAGTTTGCTTTGTAAATGGAGTTTAAATGCATTAACTATGTTCACCATGCTCTAGAGATCTGTGTTGACTTTTTTATCAATGTTATACTTTAGTTATGGCCATGAGCCACAGGCTATACGCTTTGTTCTTGTGTATTTGACTACGCACTAGTCGAAATGATGTGGAAATCTTCACTTGATGACTCTGCTGAAAGGATAAGGTTTAGATTTTTATGCCTGAGAGCTAGTTCGAACCCTGTTCATACTGAAATACTTGTTTTACCTTTCAAAAGGGTTTTAAACTTCAAACCCTTGCTTGTTTTAGTGTAAAGGTATTGATAGGTTATAATGTAGTTAAATGTTTGACAATGTTCGTCGATTTATGGTGACGTTCGAGAGCCAAAAATACATGTTTTTTATTGTAGCTATATAATGGAATCATGACTAAATTTTTGTTTATGTTTTAAATGATGGTGTTGAATCTTTACTATGCTTTTAACCCGAAAGGTAGACGTTTAAAAATACTAGGGTTTGATCACTGAAGGGTTATGATCCTGTCACGATGTTTAAGGTTAAGCAAATCTTTGTTTTAGATAGATTATTTGTTTTGTTAAATGTTGCGATGAATACTAATTGATGAGGCAAAAAGCTAGGGTTTCTAGTCCTCTGATCAGTATGATTGAAACATAAACTATATTTTTGAATAATAAAACAACACAAAAGATATGAATACTATGAATGAAAAGTAGTGCTAAATAAACATATAGTTGTTTGCAATTGAAAAGAGTTCTGTTTTCGAAAATATAAATACTTGATAGCAGTACTGTGTACTTAGAAAATATTTATTTTTGCAGCTGTTATATTTCAATGAAAACTGATGAAAGAAATACAATGAAGTTAAAACACTAAGCTGTTGAGAAGAAAGATAAGGGAAAACATAGCATTTATCTTTTGTGAAGCATTAAATGACAAAAGGAAACCCTAGGTTTCGTATAGGGATAAGATATTTACTTATGTTTTTATGCAATAAA
>BSBM01000061.1:6145000-6462500 GCA_027924585.1 Larix kaempferi
GAGAGGGAAGGTGGTTAGGTGTCGGTGGGGTGTGGCAGGTTAAGGGGTTATAGAGAGATAGATAGGGAGGAGGGTGTCAAGGGGTTAGAAGAGAGAGAGTGGTGGAGGATAGGGGTTGGTGGAGGAGTACAAAAGAGATAGAGAGAGAGAGGGGGGTAGTAAGGGTTAGGTGTAGGAGGGGATAGAGTGAGAAAGGGTTAGCAGTGATAGGATTATGAAATAGATAGAGGGAGGGGGGCTTAAGAGTGGTGGGGATTAGGGAGAGGGAGAGGAGGGGTTAGGGAGTGGTGGGTATATAAATTTATTCAACACTTAAAAACATAAATTTGTGAAGTTAATAACGCACGCACGTTATGTATATACAAAACGCCGTGCATTTTGTATGTACATAACACGCGTGTGTTTTGTATGTACATAATGAGCATGTGTTTTTCATGTACATAACATGTGTGCATTTTTCATATATAAAACGCACGCCAATCAAAATATTTGAATTTAAATAGAATGCGCACGTATTCCGGAGCACCTAATCACCTCATCCTCCCGCGCTCGCGTGTCAACCACAGTCCTATCTGGTTGGTTCGGACTTACCAAACCTATGCTATGGAATTTACTAAACCATAGCTAATTAGGCATTTCCACCATTTTTCTCAATTTGCATGTTTTTCACCACTCTCTAAAGCATGACATACATGACCGTTATTGAAGAAATTTTAGGCATAGATAGCATTTTTTATGCAGATTCCAAATATGTAATTTAAAAAAAAAATATTGAGATTTTCTATTCGTTTCCTAATTTTCTTGTGTCACCACTCCTTAAGTCAAAAAACATGTTGATAGTGTTTATTCCGTAACTTTTTCATTTCACAACCATTTAAAAAAAAATGTATGTTACACTAGTAGACACTGACCTCTACATGCTATAAAAAATCCAAGTCGACGTACCGTTCTTGAGGTTTGATCACTTACACAATTAAAATAAAAAAAAATAAACATTTAATTTTTGAAAAATATTACTGCACTAGTGCTACAGGTTCTATACGTGTCTACCAATTTTTGTATCCCGAAACCATCATTTAGGCAGTGAAAGGATGCACCCACAAAAACATATACCTTATCATTTGCCAAAAAAATAAAAAAGTGACTGTTAGAAAAAATGAAATTTGACATAGTTATGTATGTTTTCAATACTTAAAACTTATATATTCAGAAACGTGACTCAATTTCCTACGTTTCATCTTTTTTACTCGGGGCAAGATATCTTGTGTAAGTATTTTAAAAAAACCAAGTTGAGGGATGCCTGATTTTTCAGTTTTCTATTGCATCTAATGCGCCGAAAGTGACCCTCATTAGCTTGCACATGCTCTAATGCTTTTGCTTTGAAAAAAAAATTGCAAAAGAAAATGCGAAAACGATGCATAGAATACTTAGCACATGTCTATAAAACAACCCTTATCCAAATTAAAAGAAGGTTTGGTTCGAACTTAGAGAAGGAAAACCCGCCCTTTCTTAATAATAAAAAGAAAGAGATAATTTTTTGAAAACTCCTGTTTCGCTACAAGAAACGAACTAAAGGATTAAATTCTTTGGAAGAAATAAAAGGAAGCCGTACAAACCCCAAAGGGTAAGAGCAGGTACCTAGACATGACGTTTTTTCCCGCAGGAACATATTGGATTGGATTATTCTTGTTGCAGTAGAAAGGATACACTGCTGCTCTCACTATGGGGTTAGCACTGCATGTATTTGTCTGTAAACTCGAACAACTGTTGCACATATTATTAGACGGAAAGTTAGTGGAAGAGGTAGCCAAAAAAATAGATCACTATAAACAAAGTGATCAGAGCCTCGCATTAGAGTATAGTTTCTAATTTAATTATTGACATTGTCTAAACCAGTTGTTTGATCTCAGTTATGTTGTAGTCGAGAAGATAATACTCATCTTACTTCATTCGTGAATCTCTTGAATGCAAACGTGGAATCGTCCGCCCTGATTATCAAAAACAACTTTCCAATGTCTGGTTGCATCCTTAATATTTTTTCTATCAGCACTGCATGTATGAAATACAACCGTGATCGTTGGGTCAACAAACTTAAGGCCTAATAGATATATAATAAGGAAGAAGAAATAACGTAAAGAATTAGTTGTATACCTTTTGCCAAAAATCCAGTGGCACCTGGAATGAGAAAGTTCTTCTTCTTCATAAAATCTATGATTCCAATACCCTTGCTTGCAGCTACAGCAGGGCTCTCAACCTTTTTCACAGTACTTGAACTCATCAGTGGTAACTCGTCTGTAGATGATCTTTGGAATTACACTTAACAATACCCACCATACCTTCAAATCATTCTTTCTCTCTGTGCCAATTTACAATATCAATCTAGTATTGTACAAAATATTTTATGCTATTTGCATCTATATATAGATATAAGGAATTAGACCAGGTAGTATTTTACCTGCAGTAAACGCAAAGATCACCACCATAGTAATGATTTCCCGTACAACCATTCCACCCATGCTTTCAAGCAATGGAATGAAATAGAAGATGGAAACCAGAGCATCATGATTTCCCATAGAGCCATTCCACCCACGCTTTCAAACAATGCATGCATGAAATAGAAGAGGGAAACCAGAGCAAGTGCGATTCCCACTTTTAAAGAATTGGGCTTTTACAACATAATTTGTTTAGGAAAAAGATGTATGTAAAAGCCCAATTCTTTTTCCCTCCATAAAATCATAACCAACTTTCTTTCCCTCCATAAAATCCAAAAAATCAGTTTCTAGATACCAAAATAGAAATAATGTTGCTATCGTCTTAAAAAAATTACAAATTGTCTTAAACATTCTTAATAAAAATTTGAGACAATTTCTTTAAAAATTGTCTTAAACATATTGTCTTAAAAATTCCTAAAATATATAAAAGCAATCTAAATTAGAATTTAAGACAAAATGCTAATTTTGTCTTAAAAAAGCGTCTTAAACATCCCCACCCTGTAGTAGTGTATGTAGAACTTTTTTGAAAAAGGAAAAAACCTCTGAAATACACCAACAAAATTTTCTTACTTGGAAACTATCGTTTCGTGCATTGAATCCTTAGATGTTACAGGGGAAGAGCTCATACCTTACTAATCTTGAATGCCTCGATGAAACTTCTGGGTATCGATAAAATGCTGCTCACTCCATTATGTTTTTATTTAAAACCCATGGATTAAACCAATTGATATTCAATAGCAGCAGATTACAAAACCAATTGATATTCAATAGCAACATATTACAAATGATTTATTGATTGGAATGTCGAACAATCTCAACCTGGGGCTGCAAAGGATTGATCCTACATTCACAGTATTTGGGATCAAGAAAACCCTAGCACTCAATTTACATCATAATGAGGCATAGAATATAATAATAGAACATAATACCTGCAAGTTTGGGTATACTGTGCCAATTGCGAAATCCATGACGTTGAACGTAATTCAAGAGTTTATGGTCCTTCATTGTTGCAGAAAGAGAGAGGCGGGCTAGTAGTGCACTCTTGTTTATAAAAACTGTTTACAATGCATGATGAAGATTAAAGTGGTGTTCGTTCAAATTTCCAAGTGATTCATTAGCTTCGCTTCCTCTTCCCAACCGCCCTTCTATTGGAAATCGTCGCCGACCTTTCACTCCAGCCCCAAGCGTGGCAAGAAAATTGGATTAAGAAAAAATTGGTGGATTTAACGATCGACCTTTCAATAGGTTGCTCATCCACAACAAATATGGGTCACTTAATGTGTGTGCTCGATGAATCTCTCTAGAGGTATATGCCAAAGAGGTGTATCTAGGCCACCCATTCCTTAATCACATATTATTGCAATCGCCCTCAGGGTTCAAATTTCATTATAATCACCTATCAACGAATTAATGAATGAACAATAAAATAGTTATCAATAATAATATTTAATATAAAATTATTATAAATATTTTTTTATGCTGTTAATAATGTAAAATTAATTTGAAAAATTCTTATTTCCAATTTTATATTATTTATAATATCAAATTTGATACAAAATTATTATAAATATCTTTTATACTAATTAAAAATATAAAAAGTTAATTGGAAAAATTATTATTTCTAATTTTATATCATTTGTAGTATCAAATTAATTTAACAAATTCTTGTTTCCATTTTTATACCATTTAACTTACATATCACCAATACATTATTCCCATTTAACATCATTGAGATACATGTACATTATATAAAGTTTTTAAATATGAAAAATGCCAAAACAACAAGTTCATAAAATTTTATTATGACTGAATCAATTATTATGTTTCCAACAGAGGATATATATGTATTATCTACTTCTTATTAGTTTCAGAGGATATATATGTATTATCTACTTCTTATTATTTTCTGGCTAGAACCTATAAATAGGTTATAATTTTTTCTTAAGACTATAGTTTGAAATGCATTGTATTAAATCAAATTTTTAAAAATAACAATTTTTTATATTCTTATTAGTTGTAGCAAACTGACTTCGTTTTCGATTTTCCCTTCCCAGAGGGGGCGACAGGCTGACGTTGTTGTGTTTAATGTGTCCAATGTGTTTTTAATGTAGCGAGGCACATCAACGTTAATTAACGCATGGCTCTAGGTTGGATGTGACACGAAATTGGAGCAACAAGAATGATGTCCATTACCTGCAGATATCCGGAAACCTTTCCGATGTTGTAACTGACATGCAGTTTTCTCTGGAGTAGCTGCAGTGTAGTCAAGGAACTAACATGTTATTAGGCATCTACATGTCTTGCAGCTGTAGCATCAACCCTAGAGCTGTATCATCAACAGTTTTCATCAGTTTCTGAAGATTTTCAACGCGTTTTGTCTTAGCGGTTCACTGCATAAAGTCGTTTTTCATTTGCAATATGTTTATTAATCATGGGATGAATCTGTTTGGTGTTTTTTTGGCAAGTGGCCATAATTTTTGGTCCTGCAATCTTCAGCAGTGAAGATCAAGGTTCTATTCCTGAGAACACATGAAGAAAAGATCCCTAGAATCTTCCCACGACGTATAAGCTCACACAACGACATCACATCCAGGTTAAAGCTGGCTATTTCTCAAACAATTTTAAAGATCAAGTCAGTTTGTGTTATGTTTCACAAAATCTTTTTAAATAGGAATTGTATGGCTTAGAAGCTTAAAGTATGTGAATTCTATATATGTGTGTACAGTTGCAGGGATGGTACAATAGATTACATATAGACAATAGACGAAGTGATTGCGTAGTGGAATAAATATTAGGGTAAAGTGTCTCTACACGTTCACTGCCATATAAGCGAAGGTCACATTGGCTTCTGGACGCCATCGCTAAGCTTATATTTTACATCTTCCCCAAGGAACTGCCGGTGGTAAGTCTGTTATATTCGTTTCTGATCTCCCAGGATTTGACAAGCGTTTGATGGTACTCTACCAATTAGTTTTATTAAATTGTTGTATTTTGTTGGGGACAACGAACTAATTCGTGAATTCACAGGTGCTAGAGGCATTTAGGCATGGATATCAGACTCTGCTTGAGAAGCACCCAGAGCTAGAGACTGCACTGGTTTGAGTGTATTTCCTTTCGAATGTCAAAGAGTTCAAACACGTGGAATGTAGGGGTTCTTAAGGGAAAGTAGTCCCAGGTTGTATTTGCTTGGAAATTATAGTTCTAATAGATAAAATCCGAATATTCTTGTTATAATGCACAGATTTATGCCTGCATTAACGAGAAAGGTGACCCACTTCGAGAAAATGATTTTAAACGTGAAGCAACAACTTCAAATTTGAGCTTAATCACCAACACATGTAAGTTGATTATGATGTTTCGGATGCAGCTACACCCACCTCGTAAAGACAAGTTCCCTGTACCTGAAGTTTTGAATCCTTTGTAACCCACTAGGTCCTCTATGGATCTGGAACAAGTTGAAAGCTTGCAAATAAATAGGTAGATGCAATCTCCTCACACTGATGAAAGATTCCAATATGAGAATGGTGGCAGACAATTTTTTTATGATGAATCAGAAAAAGAGGTGGAATTTTATTTGCCCAATCAAATTGATAATGCTGGAATGGAAATCTATAGGGAAGATCTCTACATTTCATACTCAGAGATTCCATATCCTATAGGAAGTGACTCAAGTAGGCCAAGCAGCAGTCTTCCTCCAGATGAAAATTCTTTTGTGACTCTTCAAGGACAAAATTCTCCTTCTAAGGGAGAAAGACCATTTGCGAACGCAGACCTGCAAGGCCCAGTAGATATCTCTACTCTACTGGAAGTTTAGAGGACATTACTGAGGACGTGGAGTTAACATTCTGTAAGAAGGAAGGGTGTCGTATTCCTATCTCTGGATACCAGAATGACAATAATCAATGCCAAATTCAAGGTTCACTTTTGAAAGACAACATCCATAAATCTAATAATTCCAATCAAGTCAATGATGTTACAACATTTGGGCTAGAAAAAATTATTTATGAACAAGAGACAGATCAACTAGGGCATGTACTTTTATCCAATAAGAGAACCTCATGCTTGTTGCATGAAAGAAAATTTCAACACTTATCTACATCTCTAAAATAAAACATGTGAATATGGACATGTCTACAATTTTCCATGACTACATTGTTAGCGCAACAATGCCTTTTGTGCTTAATTTGTTATGGGATTGTCACATACCCAAATTCTGAATATTTTATGTTGTGAGAAAAACATTATGTTTTATGTTATTGTAAAGTCTTATGATTATTGACCAAGTAGGGTCAAGGATGACTCTAATTAATTACTCTGAATATTTTATTATTAATAAATAAAAGAGTAGACAAATATCCAAGGGAGGATGTTGAATGATTGTTCACTGACCCACTAGGAGGAATGGACTGGGGTGGAGAGAAAACTGACATTTGGCAACATCCTCAATTCACTTCTAGCTGTTGCAGGGAAACTTCCCTATTTTTAATGGTAATGTTCCACAAGAAAGTGGAACTGAGCAGATGGCTCATTAACTAAAGAAACCAACCAAAGCCTTAGGCATACTTTATCTACCCATCGAATTCAGCAAGAGGTTGTTCAGCTTTTACCTTGTGATAATTTATGAAAGAGAAAGACAAGAGAGCACAAGAGATTCGATGAGGGAATGCTAGTAAGTGATTGAGTGAGTTAAGAATGCATTCTGAACTAGTGCAACAACATTGCTGAGTTCAATATTGCTAAAGGAAGAAGTATTACTGTTAAGTACTACTGCTGAGTTGCAGATGAATTTATTCCATTCTCCACACAACATCTTTGTTGGTGGTTCAGTGAATAGGCTCGGGGTCCTAAGGCAAGTGATTTGGCTGTCTTCAGGAGAAGGTTGGGTGGAACGGGCTCCTTTGGATGTTTTTCACCCTCTGCTATTAACATGTTTTCATTGTGTTATCTTATTTATTTCCTGTAATATTAGTTATGAATGATCAAAGTCTTTTAGTGTATATCAAATTCTGAAAATGTTTAAGTATATTAGAAACTGTAGATTTATTTCAATTAGTATAGAAGATAATTATAAATGTGATTATGTACTACAGTTGAAGAAATAGATTAGACATGCAATATGATTGAATAAAATATTTCTCTGTATTTTCCACACACTTTAAGAGTCGTTCTATTACCGAGAAAAAATTATGAATAGAATAGAATGATTATTTATCATAGATAGAGAACTATTTTATAAAGAATTGTATCACTAAAACTAGTCCATTTTATATGGAGTAATGTATTACTTATTATAAACAGAACTATACATATTATAAATATTACAAGGTAGGCTAAATTTCAGGAATCATCCTTCATACTGAACAACATTACATAGCATTTCAATGTTTTATACAGAAGTAATAATCTTAAAATCTAGCTTACACTCAGAATAAATCCAAGTTACGCATATAGCATTATTTCTTTTATAAATAAATTCTAAACAATATTATTGCAAGTATGAGTATCAAATACCATTTAAACTAGCACAAGAAACTCTTTAAATCTAACTCTTTTCATAAACAATGGTTATATCAAACCCTAGTAGTATCTTCTATCATAACACAAGATAATTTTAAAACAAATCCAACATCGAGAACACAACTCTGGAAGTTTCAATCGCAGTATTTGAAAAATATTCATTACTCTGTATCTTTTAATCTTTCATAATACAGTATACGCTTTGGTATATTTTTTTTTCTAATACAGTAGTAAGTAACGGTACGGGCTCGAGCCATTTATAAGGCATTGCCCAGTTTTATAGAGGCTTACACATAAAAAATAAATGCATTACTGAATGTCTAAAAGAACTAATACAAGACCAGGGTTCAAGACCGTAAGGGCTCACCCAAATGGTCAGTACATTCATAAAATTTACAAAGCGAATGGTACAGGTATCCAAAAACCCAGAAGTTTAGGGTTCGAGTTTCGACTCACCCGACCTACACCTTAAAATATTTTACTATCAAAATAAATCCTAAGTGCGTAAATAAGGTTTGGGTTCAAAACCCTTAGCATCTAAAATACTGAACCATCAATACTTTAATAGTTAGGTTAGGGTTTCAACTCTGCAACATGTTCGTTTTTTGGAACCACTTCTACCAACGAATAACACAAACTTTAATTGCCAACAGAATTAAAAATATGGGCTCATCCCTAAACACATGAAGTTTGCATCAAAATCTTTTCAATGATAAAAAGACGAAAATGCCAAGAGCATCCCTCTAATCGTGAATCAAACCACACTTTGAATTCTTGAAATTCATCTTTATTAATCCTTAAAAGAGTTTCTTTACAGAACAATATTAAATGAAAGCGTTGAGAACCCAACGTAATCCAAGGCTTGAAGGTCCAGCCTTCTAGTTACAAATGCCATCCGGATTTTAAGATTTAAAAACAAATTGCATAAATTCAAACACCGGAGAAACTTTTATTTACAAATCACTTACAAATACCCCTGAATTCATACATTGTAAGAATTTATCAAAACAGAACTCGAATTTCATTAATAAATATCTTTTCATCAAGTCTTACAAAGAGTCGTAGCTCGAAGGATGAACACCCTAAAATCATTCTTTATAGAGTTGGCCAAAAGGCTCACCATTGTTCAACTAAAAACTCTTAAACAAAATACAAGTTAAAAATGCATCTCAATGAAGCCACATTAGATCGATATCCATGTCTTAACTGCATCTTCTTCCCAAAATACTTGAATATGGCATCCAAAAAGAAATCACCGAGGCTTACCAGGGCCAAAGAAGCATTTATCGCATACCCCCAACTACAAATGACGAGGAGGGAGAAATCTGTTAAGAATATCAACAATTAAAACTGGTTAAAATATGTACATGAGTTTAGTTCGAATGCAAACTTGACGAAACACTTAAGTTTGTTGATGGTGTTACCTTCAACTTAGTAGCATGCCTTTAGTAACACCATGAGCTCCTTCATTAAAACCTGTAACACAGAGATTCACCATCGAAACCCTGTAAAGGGTTAAGACCTTCTCAAAACCCTGGTAAAACCGAGAGCTTGTTGGCCTCTCCAACAACTTGCAAATAAACCGAGTAACATTGAGTATGGTCTTTCAATGTGAGATTAGGGTTTACACAAAAACCCGCACCATCATGTGATTGAACGACGTAGAGCTTGCCACGGGGTCTGCTATCAAGCAATCCACCAAATCATATTAATGACATTTAAATTATACAGCTAACGAGCTTAGTACTCCTGCCAACGTAGAGTTCCACTTTAGCGCATTTTCGTGGTCTGCACTATGCATATAGCATATAGTATATATATGCATATAGTTTAAGGCATATAGCATATATTATATAGTTAGGTCATGTTGTAAAATATTTCATAATACAAGTTTGTAAATTATGGTCGAACATTGCCATATTACATATGCATGCATGAAAACTATAGTTTGAATAATTCTAATACATTTAAGCTATGATAATAATTCAAATAAAACAACATCGTATAAGTATGATATTGAAATGTGAAGTTTAAACTCTATGAAAATCATAGTGAATACATAGGACAATGATAAGCTATGTATAATGTATGCAACTCAAAAATACATATATATATATGACATCATAATGAATACAATCCTTAAATTAGTGATCATAGCTAGGGTAGGTCTTATCCTTGTACAAAATAAGTTCTCTATACATTTGTACTTAACATCGAATGCTAAATGAAGTATAACAAAGTCAAATTGACATATATCAATTTTGCTTCAGTTTGGAATCTCACTCTTACCTGTGATCTGTAACAGAAGTTTAAGAGTGTTAGCTGTAAATAGCTAAGTAAGCCTCGGGGTACCCATAGGACCCCTTCATTACAAAGGAAAACAAAGAGTTAGTCTCCATAGTCAAAATTATAACATAGGTACGGATAGAATAAATGACGATGTGCACTTTGAACAAGAATCAAGTTTTCAGACATTGACATATCATGTAAACATTTATAATAATGATGCATTTAGACAAAAGAATGATGATTGCATGATGATGTTACAGCATCAAAATAACTAGCATAATTCTCCATACATTAATATGTATTAACAACGTTTATGACAAATTATAGTAATCATTGCTTGTAAGCGACATAACTCATTCAAATACCGATGACCTTTTTAAGTAGTTGTCGTCATAGAAATTAATTGGTCTGTGGTTAAATAAATTAAGTTATCATAAATGATACTTAGGCATAACAAATATAAGCAATTAATGCTACATAGAAAATTTTAAATTTTTGCGAATTTTGGGGATGTTACAGGGATTATCTTTATGTTCTGCTTATGTGAATCATCATGATATATATATATATATATATATATATATAATCTTACTCCATGGAATTTTTGTTAGTACTAAGGTTAAGGTTGATTTCTGGTCATGAAAATGGTCTTTTTGCTCCAAAATTATTGCGCCAAGATGTGCTCTACAACCCAGTATGAGGGAGATCTTGTAATGTTTGTCCATCTTTGTCCTTATTGTCGGCCATAAACAAAAAAGAATAATACAAAGTAAAAAGTAATAAATATTTTGTCGGCCATAAACAAAAAAGAATAATACAAAGTAAAAATAATTAAAAAAATACTATAGTCGACATAATAAATATAAAAAATAGAATATCCCTATCGACGCTTGATAAAGTCTAGGATTTGGATCTAGGTTGATCTTACTCCATGGAATTCATGTGAGTACAAATGTTTAAGATTTGGAAGCTTGACTTAATTTAATGATTATGACAATGTTCACTTTTATGTGAACTAAATATACTTATAGGGAAGTAAACCCTAATAGAGGGAATGTCACCACCCTTTATTTCCAACAAATTAATATTCCAATGATATTATATTTCCTTTCAAAGAAGTAGAGGTTAATATATATATATATCCAGGTCAAGAGAGTGTAGAATTAAGGAAATGGTGAAAGCAACACAGATTGAAGACCATTGTGAATTACAAAGTGCTAATATATTACTACAATTTTTTAAGGCAAGTATTGTTTAATAAATAAATAGCTTTCCATGAATTACTTATTAACTTCTTAGGTCTGTTTGCTAAGTTTGACTGGTCATGACATTGACATAAAAGGAAGAAGAAAACATCACAATTAAGTTATCACACAGATGGAAGTTGTGTACATTGTCACAGACTGCTCTGGTATCTTATGCAAGTTTTCCTTTATATCATTCTACTTTTTTTAATGCATTTTTTTGCTAAAAATTCAAGTAGAGATCATAAAATCAAGTGTCTCACAAATGTTTTAGTCCTTTTTCCTCAATTTATCACCTGAATTGCATTAACAGTAGGCAATTTTAGAGTTAGAGCAGTGGAGAAGTTTAGTGAAATCATTTTAGTTTGTCACATAATTGAAAAAGGAAATAAGATAAAAAAATTAAGCTGGTTTACCACAATTCACACTAGGTTTTTCAGTGTTGTCAGGTGCCCAGTTTTTAACAATGGAAACAAAGTCTTCACGGTGGAGTGTCAAGCTTAACTTGCTGTGCAAGTTTTGGGAGTTATTTCAATTATTAAATATTTTAAAGTGACGAGCGAAAGAGAAGTCCACAAATCCCTTGGAGATTTGGAAATGGAAATGGTTAGTTATTTAATTTGAACTTATTATTAAATACTTTAAAGCGATGGTAAAAAGAAGAATAAACATTCTACTAAGTCCCTCGATATTTGGAAATGAAAGTTGTGGACGAGAAACTTGAATAACAACAATAGATAAGCATAAAGTTCATAGTATGATTTTTTTTTTTTAATTTAAATTTAAAAATTTTAGATTTTCTGATAATTTTGTTAATTTTATTATTAGAACAGTGTCTTAGTGTATATATTTCTAGTCTTTTTGTCACATTATGTGCAAAGACTACACTGAATCCAATCCAGTGAGCTTTTGGAAATTTCCAAATGAAGGTTATGAATGAGAAGTCTCACACAACAATGAAAGTTATAGTGGACAAGTTCGTTATGAGACCATTGTTATAATATATATAAATTTACAAAGACTTTTTGTTAGAATGTTGTGTAAGAGAAAGCCATATATTGTCACTAAATTAATTTTAAATTTTAGATTTTTTTTTGAATGTTTGGATTATGAAAGTACTTTTCTTTATTTATTTATATTATTGTACTGTATATCAACATTTTTTATTATAAATATTAATAATTGATTTCCAAATTATTATATAATTTTTTAATTATTTATAAAAAATAAAAAATAAAGATCAATTTATATTAAGTATTTTCATTTTATTATGAAAATGATAATGAAAGATCAATATTAATTTATTGAACCTTAAACCCAAAAGTTAATGGTTTTGTTTTATTATATGATTTATAATAACAAACGACTTATAAATAAAATGATTTATTTTATTTTGGTTTTGTGTTTCATGGATATTATTGGTTTTATAAATGTTTTGAAAATTAAATATAACATTTGTGTAGGTTGTGGGTTTCTTTTTAAAAAGTTAAAAAAAAATGGAAATGCATTTTAATATTAAAATGAAATTTACAATCCAACCTCTTAAATCAAGAATAAAAATTTGTCATATCCAAAAAATATATATAAAAAAAAAATTGTTGCTTCTTAGTTTAATTATTTATAAAAAATAAAAAAATAAAGATAAATTTATATTAAGTATTTTCATTTTATGAAGATGAAAATGATGAACCTTAAAACCAGAATCTAATGATTTTGTTTTATTATATAACTTATAAGAACAAATGACCTACAAATAAAATGTTTTATTTTATTTTAGTTTTGTTCTTCATGGATATTATTGGTTTTACAAATGTTATGAAAATTAGATGTAATCTTTTTATAGGTTGCACATTTCTTTTTTAAAAGGTAAAATAAAAAAATAAAAATAGAAATGCATTTTTATATTTAAATGAAACTTGCAATCCAACATGTTAATACAAAATGAAGAGTAAATATTTATCATATCCAAAAAATATCAACAAAAAAAAATCTCAAATCTCCTTCCCAGCTTGGCTAGCTATATGTTGATGTTTTTAATTGCTTCCTATCTACAAAGTATATTTCCTTACAAACTATCCTAATATAAGATAACAAATATTATGACTTTTATAAAGAAAAATTTAAAACAAGTCCCTCTCATGATAATTGGCATTTATTTTGGAGAACTAAGCATCATTTGAGTGGTGTTGGGATATTTGTTAATAAGCTAAAAATACCTTATTAACTTTATAAATTTATTGTTTATCTTTAATTCTAATTGTTTTATTAGAGATTCTAAATGCATTTGATTCTTCTCGATTTACAAAGAATCTTAAATTTGTTCTACCACTTCCTTGCTCTTGTTCCAATTTAATATCATTGAGATACATGTACAACATTAAACTATAAAGTTTTTAAGTATGAAGAATGCCAAAACAACACTTTCATAAAATTTTATTACGACATTACCACTTCATGGCTCTGGTTCGAATTTAATATCATTGAGATACATATACAACATTAAATTATAAAAAATTTAAATATGAAGAATGCCAAAACAACACGTTGATAAAATTTTATTACGAGTGAACCATTTAATTGAAAATCTTATTTTCAATTAAATGTAGTTGAATAAATAATTCAGAAAATTACTTAGTTAAATATTCTATTTATAATAAAAAATGTTTATAAAGATATAACCATTAACCATTCTATAAGTTAATGAACAAAATGTCCACGAAAGGAAGAGAGAAGGCAGTCATTGATCTTAGCAAAGCACTATTGTAACCATAGGAGACATTGAGTCCCACGTCTCTAAACGTTTCTGGTGACATGTGACCGAATCCGCATCAAGATTTAACGCCAACGGCTATGACGAAATCGAAGAGGAGTTAATAATGAAAATAATAAATTAGTGCTTGGTGTCATTAATCCTTTTGAACTTCACCACTTCATTGAAAATGAGTTCCGTTCTTGTTTGGCAGAGGCTCACAACGGAGTGTTAGGATCGAACGGTCGATTGAATGTATCTAGATGGCAAATTGTTTTTTATTATGGATATTTTACTATAAATTATTAAATTTATTAAAAACTGATCAGAGATTAGCATAAATACAATTTCCAAATTCCAGATCATGCTAAAAAGATTTATAAAATTTGACAAGTTATTAAAATTATTGCATTAACATATTAATGCAAACTTTAATCTCTGTAGGCATGAGGCCGGAGTAATATGCTAATTCAACACGTAAACATATACGTGGCTAAAACAATAAGTGGTGGCAACACAATAAAGAACCAAATTGCTAGTTACCACCGCCAAAGTTTTTACATGAAAATAATTTATTATATTGTTGTTAGATGTAAAGGATTCACATTCATCCAAGTAAATAGAGGAAAATCTAGTGATATTTACACCCATAGGTGTTTAGATATTATTTGAGATTTTAGACTTCCTTGAGTGGATCAACAAGATTAATGTGAGTGTAACAAGTATACAATGGGGATTTATTCCATGGTCATCTATCTTTTTATGCTCAAATGCATTTTGATTAAGATTTAAATAAGCTTCAGTTAAGTGGTGGTTAAGAAAAGAGGTATGTTTATATTAATTAGTTTAATGTTTATAATCTTAATTAGTTTTAGTCTTTGTTTAATAACCAGCCATCTCCACAAAATTAAGTAGTTGACTACATCTATCAATATTCTCAACATGGAAGTGGTAGAATACAAAAGTTACATCTGCCATTGCTGGCACCAAGAAAAACATCTCTTACTTATTTGCTGCTCATACAGAGACCTAGACCTAGAAGGTCGGGGTTGGTGTACTCAGTACTCATGTCAGTGACATATTACCATATTTGCAGTTTGTTGTTTTATATTCTTTTTATTTATCACTGATTGCCAGATCCATTGAGCACAGAGATTGAACCTATAATATTTTTACTCATGCTCTTTGTTTTTCTAATCAGACAGTATAACCAGGATGAGCTGCAATGGTTGCCGTGTCCTCCGAAAAGGGCTATAGTGATTCCTGCATTCTCAAGCCCTGCCTTCCGTGGATAAGCATCGTATGTATTGAAAAATATCATTAGCAACTCAACGCTCCTAAGCATTTGAGACCTAGTAATTTTCTCACATTAGTACAAGCTTATCTAAATCTAGAGTTCAGTCTCTAAATTTTAGAGATATTTATAAATAAATCCCTATTAGATATCTGGTATTGATCAAATAAACACGGGCCTAATATATACTTTGAGGTTGCAAAGGTGTATTGCTTTGATGTAATGTTCAGATTGCAAAGTAGCTATATCCACAAACCCTTTTTAATTCAATCCGATATGCAACTGTAAATTGCATATTTCAATTTAGCTAACCCAACTTTCTGCCATATGCATCTCTGAATTTGATAAACACATATTTAATTCATTGTATGCTTTCAGTGTTTTTTCCTCTTTAACTCGCATACAGTCATGTCAATTTCAAGTTTATTTATTAAATGTTAAATTGTATACATTCTTTGTTTTAGATCCTTTATTTGTCTATTGTTTTTTTGGACATTTTGTAGATTTTAATTTTAAATTAGAGTGAGGTGCTCGGAGTAAAGTGACTGGTAAGCACAAAAATTTAAAGAACAACAATTTAAGAATTGAAATAGCTCACAAAGAAACACTCTAAATGATTTAGGTGCTTTGGATTAACCAAATTAAAGAAGCAAATTTATGAATACTTGCAAAAAAAATGCACCTATAGAATCGATGTCCAAACTGCCCAATAATTGATTTTTCCATTTTCACAAGCTCTCATCCTTCTGCCAAGCTATACCAGTGTTCTCTTGGTTAGGATTTAAAAAACAACCAAGAAAAAAACACCCGAATGGCCATTTTAGAAAAAAATTAACTATTATACCATGTCTTTCTCAGAGTATGAGTTTGGACCAGTGATTGAAAGTCTTTAGCCAATTACTATTTGAGCAAGCAGAAGATAGCTTGAAAAACTGAACAATAGGAACGTACCAGAGGCTCTGAACAAATTTTGCTGGGTATAGGGTCATGCCTGAGAATATCAAGAACAGCAAAATAAATCTATGTTTTTGTATATCACTATGACTGTGCAATATTTATGAAAACTCTAACTTTTACTATGATATCAATGTAAAAGGCCATTTATGATCTTTAATGGCTTTTTGTGTCTGTGGGTTTGTCATAAATTATGTGGCTCTATTACTAAACTACAAAAATACTTCATCTAATATGTCCATCTGAAATCACAATTAATAAAGGTACAAAGGAGTAGGGACGTGGATCTATAGAATTTTGTGCACTTTTAATAAATGTACAAAGGAGCAGCATGTTGGCGTAGTTTCGATGAGTAACTGGAGCCTCTGCGTCAGTAGAGTTTACTACTTTGCAGGTTTTGTACAAAGGAGTGGCAAATGTTGGCATACGATCGGTAGCAAACTAGAGCATTTGGAGCCATGAGTCAGTAGAGTTTAGTACTTTATAGGTTTTGCAATAACATCGATTAAACACTAACTGGAGCCATACTTTGCAGGTTTTGCAATAACATCAATTAAGCACTTATTTAATGCTCGGACTCTTAAGCTACGTGGCAATTTAACATAAACACTTATTTAATGGACACAACCTCCTGAGGTATGTGGCGATTTGACCTAATTATTAGGATTTTTATTTTTTTACTATTCTATTGCAAATCAGATAAAAATTGTCGCTATCAATCCATTTTGACTTGTTCGTGTTAGAAGACTTATGCTTAACATTACCATAAAAAAATTCGGATTGTCAAGCCATTTCGACTTGTTCATGTTAGAAGACTTATGCTTAACATTACCATTCTATGGCAGCTTCTTTGCAAGGTACAGAGATGGGAGGAATTCAATGTTACATTTGGATTACTTATTCCATTATAATAGTAAATTTTGTTGACAAAAATGGAGTAACGAGCTTGACCAATTGACATGAACATGCAGTGTGTTATGCCTCTGAGTATCTATATCAGATCCAACAAAGTGAGGGGGTATTTTTTGCTATGAAAGGTTACGCTATTTTAAGCATTTTTGTATGTAGAGTATTAATTTGGGGCTAAATGCCCCTAATCATGTCATGGATGGTCCTCTTGATTTCCACTTCCATGAGGTGCTCGCCCTATAAGGGTTGGTTCCTTTAAGGGGATAATCACTTAGATGCATGACCACACTCGTTTATTTGCCATGTAAAAGGTGATAGCATTTTTTAAGGTTGTGTACCATACCTAGCACACCTTGTTTTCTCTCTTGGACCTATTTTTTGATATACAACGCCTCCCCTAGGCTGTGTTAACCACAAATTGTACTTTCTTATTGAATAAGCCTACAAGGATAATGAAGGAGGACATTGAGGGCACACATTTGTTGGGGTTAGTTGGGGAGTGATGTCCTCATTTTGGCACACCTAACACTTGGTGTAGCCTAATTGCACTATTGATTATTATTCAATT
Source organism: Larix kaempferi (assembly GCA_027924585.1). Classification (NCBI taxonomy): domain Eukaryota; kingdom Viridiplantae; phylum Streptophyta; class Pinopsida; order Pinales; family Pinaceae; genus Larix; species Larix kaempferi. The sequence continues at coordinate 6,163,017 of BSBM01000061.1, forward strand.
ATTATGCCATTTAGAGATATTTTATTGTTATTATGAGTGGTCAGACCCCAAGTTGTAGGTGAGCAAGCCAAATGTGATATTTTCACATTATCTTGTAGACTCATAACTTAAAAAAAGGTGAGGCTAGTCTTATATAAATAGCGCCTCTCTCTCATTGTAAAAACACAACAATATATGGGTTCATTATGAAATTTTTTCTATTTATCTTGGTTTATTGGAGCTCTTGATGCTAGTTGCACCTCTCTTTGGATGATCTTTCTTTCTTGAAGGTTGATGTGATAAAGTTCTTGGTTTTCTTTTAGATGTGCTATTGGTTGATGCTAAGAATAGTTGTGATAACTCGTGCTTAAGGGTGACATAAGGTGCATCTCCTTGCTCATTTCTTGGTTAATGTTGGTAAGGTTATATGCTAACCCTAGTTTAATGTCATTCTTGAAGTGCTTTGGGCTAAGTTAGGGTTTCTTGTTAGCATTTTTTCAACTTTGTATGAGGACACATTCCTATCAAAGGAGATATCCATTGTTAATTGGGCCTTGGACTTCTTTGTTTTCCATACTTAGGCTCTTCTACATAACTCTTGTGGTTCCTAGTTGCTTCCCTAATTACAAGTATTGAAATCCATTCTAAGATAAGGACATTGGTATCGATCTCTCAATTCCCTAGGGATTGAGACAAGAATCATATGCCCTATGTTTTCAACAAACCTATCTCTCTTTTCATTAATTCACATGCCTTTTGTTTCACATGCAACTCTAAATATTGAAAAACCCTAAAAATCTAAATAATTCAAAAAACCAAAAATAGTATTTGTAATTTGATAATTTTTGTCCACTCATCAAAATTCGCCCTAGTGGATTTATCCACATGTTTGTGAGGGAATCCCACTTTGACCTTGGGCATTGGGAAACATGAAATTGCTTCAATTATGGTTTTTGTAGGGTTCTTGTAGTTCTGATTAGATCATATGATCATCTCCCCTTCATAGCACAAATGTTTGAGGTGGTGCCTTGGGAAGTGTGAAATCCTACCTTGGGATTTGTGAAATGTATCGAAGTGGTGTCATTCACTGATGTCGACCAGTAGATTCAAATAATTTCTAGTTATACGTATTTACTATCTATTGTAAACTCCATATAAATCATCGATCTTAGCCATAAGGCTTGTAGAAGGGTATTTGTAGGTGTGTTGGTGTATGTAGGTGTTCTTCCTCCATTAGGGACTTTCCCTTGGGTTTAAGAGTTGAAGAAGATGAGGAGTTAGGTTGTGGTGACATTGGACCTAAGTCATCCCTGCTTACCGTAACTAGCCCTTTGGTCCACATAACCCTGCTTTGAAAGGATTGCTAGTTTGAGTGGTAACATTTTTGGCACTGTTGCAGGGGACCTCAAAGAAAGGTGACAAAATTCTATTGAAGAGAGATTCTAATGTTGAATATTTCAAATACATCTACCATATGGTTCAGGTACGTTCTTGTTTTGTACTTTGGTGAGATTTGTTGATCTAACTTGACATGTATCTCCTAGTGGCTCTAACTAAAAAAAATATAAAAGAAGTACCCTACAAGGATTAGGTTAATCCAAGAGGTAAGTACTTTCCTTGTACCTTGATAGGATTTTTGTTAAGGGCTAACCCTGCAAGTCCTATCTGGAAAATCCACTAATAAAAAATCAACAAAAAAGTGCAATTCAAGGAAACTTTAGAAGATGATATGGCATCCTTTGATAAAGCATGGATGTACCATGATTGGTTTGATACATTGGATTTCTCACACATTTTGGGATATCCACATCAGTCGAATGTTGATAATGATAGGAATGTGCTCCTTCCAAAGTTTCATGAATATGAATATGCAACATCACTACATATCTTGATGTTTAGGGGATTTCTCATGAAACCCCATATAATACATGAGGATGTTAGAATGAAGGTATTTGTGCTATCTCTTTATTTGAGGAATAATTAGGATGTCAGAGATTGGTATAAAGAGCTCCCTCCTAAGGGTTTTTCCTCACTTGGACATTTAGTCAAGGCATTTGGCAAAGAGTCGGAACCTAATATGGATGAAGATGTGAGGAAGGGATTGATTAGCCATGTACAGGGAAATATCTAGGAGGACATCCATGATGATGAAATAAAAAAATACACTTTTGTTTTAGATATTGAAGACTTTGATCCACTGACTACTACAGAAATGGAAGTGTGTTTTGGTCCTCTTGATTATCAAACCTTCCAAGATATTTTGATGCGTTACCAGGGATCTTCAACTAATATTTTTGCAATTATGATGATGATGATGTTGAGGTCCATGTCGAGAATTTTATGATATTGGATCTAGATATAGTATTATGGAAGAAGATGTATACATGAGGTTATTCATCCTTCACCTGGAAGGAAAGGCCCATGCTTGGTTTGCAAGACTAAACAAAGGAAAAATATCCTCTTTTATAGAATTGATCTAGAGACATTTGTAGCTACTAGTGTTCATAAAAATGTAGGATGTGGGTGTCTTGTGTTGAGTATGCAAAGGGATTATTCAAGAAGGAAGAACATGTGGATCTTGTCAAGCAAGTCCTAAAGAGTATGAAGCACTCCTTGTCGAAGAAGTTTGTAATGAAGATCAAGACTTGGAAGGCTTGCTTGAAGAAACCATTGTTCAATATCTCGTTGATAACATTCTCATCCTTTTTTCCAAAGATGAAGGTACTTCTGAAGACGAAGATGATGGCACTCCGAGAAATGAAGACCAGGAAGCTCTAGTTGAAGAAATTGAAGAATGCAAGGAAATGGCGAGTTCTCCTTACCCTCATGGAAAAGTTTCTTATGATATCTTGGGCATCTTGAAGGAAAATAACACAATCCTTGAAGATAATGATTAAAGGAAGTTCATGGGTCCACCAATCTATGATTCACGACCTAGCAGTATTGTTTATGAGCCCTCTAGTTACACATATTTTAAAGAAGAAGTTTATGAGACTTTTGTGCTATTCATAGAAGAAGAAGAAGTTAGTATGGATCAGGACAAGCCATATTTTTAAACATATTTGAAGCAATATTAAGAAATCTCAATCCCCTTTAGGAAGGATATTGAAGACATAATCAATGAAAGAGGGTTTATTGAATATAACAGATTTGAGGATCTTATTGCTATTAGATATGCTTTCCACATATATGATAATGTACATGATGATGATGTAGAGCCCATATATGACTCTTCCAATGAGAGCAGTGTAAAAGTTGAAGACCTAGGAAGACATACATGTTGGGCATGGCCCAAGTTGGCATACTTGGAAGAAGGACAATTTTGGGAACTGCGCAGTTTGGGCTGTGCCAGCAGATGGCAAAGTTTTGCGGAGTGCATAGTTCAGATTGCAGAGTCAGTTTTGCACAGTTATGCTAGTATGCAGTGCTAGTGTAGCTGCTATTTTGGGTAAAAAGTATAAGGGAAGGTCGAGCTGAGAAAACAAACGTTTTGAGTAAAGTGCCTCTAGAATTCCTGGCAGGGGGTAAGGAGCGGCATAACGACAGGCGAAAGCGACTCGCCAAGGGAGTGGCGGAGAAACAGTTAGGAGCTGAGCCACGAGGTCGACAGTGACGGGCAGGCTAAAGGGGTGGAAAGCGACATGCCATGATGCGGTTGTAACCGTTTCGGTGATGACTGCGGGTGTCAGAAGAACGTGTGAGCCACGAGTGGCCCAGCAAGGTAGCTTGAAGCTAGTGGAGTAAGCTATCAAGGGCAATAGGCAGGGTGTTGGGTAACCGCACCAGTTTTGGGGAACCTTAGGGTTTGGGACCACTTGATTGTAAAGATGTGACCTAAGGGAATGATCTATAAAAGGGCAAATTTTGTAAGGGAAAGGTTTAATCTTCTATTTATGAATTTCTAATATTTGTTGTTGAACATTGATCTTTGTTGAGAGAAGATTGCAAAAGGCTTTGCAAGCTGCATTCACAGAGACCTACAGAGAGAGAAGAGAGTGTGTAGTTGAGTGCGCAGATTGGAATTGTTGTACCCTTCCCTAAGATAATATAACAATAGTTCCCGTGGATGTAGCTCCCATCCTAGGGGTGAACCACGTTAAACTCCATGTTATGTGATTGCTATGTGTTTTTCATTTGTGTCTTTACTTATGATGAATGGTTAAGTGTTGTTTATGATTTTATGTTCTTTTCTTTTATATGTATTCGCCATGAGGATGATGATGGGAATAATATGTAAAGTAATCACATGTATGAATGAATGTTGGATGCACCATTATTTCGTAGTTAGACGAATGCACGAACTAGTTAGTTAAGCACTTAGCGCAGCACCGGAAGTGCGCAGTGATCTCATTGTTTATCATAGTGTATAAGTTTGCAAGGTTTTGTCTATTATGCTTGTTTAATGCATCTTATAACACTAAGTAATATCTATCAAGTTGCATAAGTATTAGTAGGAAGCGGAGTCATCAGTTGCGTTTTCATATCATTGAAGAGTCATCCCACATCGTGCAGTCCTTGGATGCGCGATAGCTTAAGCGTTCATTGCGAAGAAGTTGAATTTCACGTAGTCCGAAGTACGCAGTGCAAGTCTTGTAGCACTTTGCCTGTTAATCTGTTTAAACACTCATCACCTAGTTATGGAAGCCTGATTCCGCAACCCCCCCATTACTTCGCGTCGGGTGAGACCTCCGTCTGTTCCCATCTTGTTGCCGAAAGGGATGGTGAGAAGGGGTTTTGTTGGTTCCTCGAAATGCGCAGAACATGGGTCTTTATAGAAAACCTCAAGAACAGTTATACAAGCCAACAAATGGTTCCGTTGCCGCGCTTGAACTGGTGATGAGTACCAGCACTGAAAATTGGCATCTAAATTAGAAAGAGATTTGGTATTGGTGTGACAAGATAGAAATAGATTTTTCTAAAAAGGAGAATAGACACCCACATCTCTCCGACGTAGATTGGTTAAATAAGTACCTATGGAATGATATTCACGAAATTTTTTGGGCAAGTTTTGGAAACGAGTTGCACAAGTGGATATCAATACTTGCAGAGGAATTGTTTTCAGCCTAATGGAATACCTACCAAGTAGACTTCAGAGCTTATTCAAAGTCTTAAAGAAGTAAATAGTCCACTCTCGCGAGTAGACGACTTTTGGGTTGATAGTATTCTCGAAGGCTTCGTGACAGAGTTCGCTGTGGACATGCTAAAGTCCTACAGCGCAACAGAAGCATATTTTGTCAAAGCATTTAGAGGTAAGTACCTGAACAATCTGAGTTTATACATTAAAATGCTTTTAGCTGAGAAATGCATTTTAAGAATGCAGTAAAAGTCCTAGAAGTTTTTGAATCTTTAATAGTCAATAGCATATATAGTGATTCTAACGAAGAGACACATAATTTGAGAAGTGGGAAAATATATAAGTATACTACTAAGAAGACTTCCAGTGAACATGGACTCCACATAGATAATGACTTAGAAGTTGATCTTGATAGCCAAACCACACCTCCATCATCCACCTATAAGCCTATTACTCCTCATAATCCACTAGTCATGAATACCGCACCTCCTATTGCACAAAACCCACCAGTCCAGAACCCTCCAGTTGTTAATATTCCTAATCCACAGAGTGTCAATACGAGAAACACCAAGAGAGTGAGTACTTAAGCCATCCCAACTCAGACCATTTTGACTCAGAATATCTCGATTCAGAACATTTCGAGCAGTACCATCCCTAACACCACTCAGAACACTCCGCAAAACCCTGTACCACCACGAAGAAGAATGACTAATGACATTAAGCTTTTGATATTCAAAGGGACGGGTCTAGAAGACCTCGAGCAACATTGGTTTCTATGTGAAGCTGTGTGGAGTGTCAAGCAAGTTCAGGATGATGCTATGAAGCGAGCGTAGCTCATCACCACATTTAGAGATAGATCCTTAAACTGGTTCATGAAGTATTCTCAGGGACATAATAGAACCTTAGTGGAGATTAAGGATGCACTATTGAGCGAGTTCAAGAAGCCAAAGTTAGAATCCCAATGTATAACAGAATTGAAGGAGATTAAGTAAAAACCTAATGAGACAGTCTGGGAATTTGACCAGAAGTTGAAGGCACTGCTAGACTAGGTCAGTATTGTCATAGCACTACAACAGCACTAGGAGTGGTTCATAGCCACGTTGTTTCACCATATCAGACTATCGTTGATGCAACAGGAAGTGGCTTCATAGGAAGAAGCCTTGGAAATCGTGATGAAATTAAAATCTTCACCTATAGGAGAGAGTAGCATTGGAATGTCTTAGATTCATACCCATCTAGCTACCTTAACATTGCAATTGCAAGACATGAAGAAGGGGAAAGAACAAAGACAAGAAGTCTACTGTACAGGATGCAGAGGAGAAGGAAACACCAGGCATAACTATCCTTTGTTTCAAGAATAGCTTAACAATGGAGCACCAAACCCACTGAATCAGAACCAAGCACCATGGTGTGAGATCTGTAGAACTAGAGGACACCGACCAGAAGACTGTTACTTAATTCAGAAGTATGTGCGAACTCCTAAGAATTTATATTGCACATTCTGTAAATCCGTTGGACATGATGATTCCAACTATAGAGCATATGACCTCATGATGGAACAAAAGAAATATATCAAGCATATGCATGGTGGAGGATACAGAGTCCAAGAAGAAACTCCACAGAACAAGGATAACATGCAGTATGATCAAGGCGCGTATAGAGGCCGTGGAGGATACCGCGAAAGAGGAATAAATACTAGCTCGGGATAAGGAAGAGGAAGAGGCCAGATGATCTGTTATAACTGTGACCAGCTAGGTCACTTATCTAGAGATTGTACCAATCCATTTACTACTTGTAATTATTGTAAATCTTTTGATCATGTTATTGAAGCATGCCCAGTGTTAGCAGCATAAATGCAGAAAAGAAAGCAACATGTACCTAACCCAAACATTCAGTTGATCACAACAGAGAGAAGGATTGCATATCCAAGTATTAATGTTGTAACGCGAAGTGGTGCTGCAACAAGAAGAGATAGGCAAGTAGAAGCTTCAACTTCTGGAGATTTTGAAACTAAGTAGACCCCTGCTGAAGTGGTCTGGATCAGAAGAGCTACTGGGAAAACACTTGTTTTCAATATGGAGAAGAACAAAGAAGCCTTTGAAGAAGCACAGGACATATTCAAAGAACAAGCACCCATGTCACCAAGAATCTCATTTCAAAGTGAAACAACACATATGGAAGATATGCAAGCCACGTATGACAAAATGTGCAACGCAGCAGAGACAGGCACTTCTATTGCATAGTTCCTACGATGCTGCATGAAATTATTGAAGAGCGCAGATGCTGTAGTGGAATTACAACACAGTGAGACGGATACTACCCAGAGCACAGTTCATCACATCAAGAGCCACAAAAGAACAGAAAGAGAAATGAGGCTCAGTGCACAAATACGAGATTATGAGATGGATGAGATCATCCTTGACTTAGGATCAGAGGTAAATTTCTTGACTAAGCAGACATGGAAACATATGGGAAGAAAAAAGTTGTCATGGTCACCCATACAGTTGAGATTGGGCAACCAGCAGAAAGTCATACCTTTTGGGAGATTAGCCAATATTATTGTTGACATCGATGGAGTGTGAAGTCATGCAGACTTCGAAGTTATTGAAATTGTGGATGATAGTCAGCCTTATCCAACACTATTGGGTATAGACTGGGCAATGGATAACCTTGCCATCATAAACTTGAAGACCAAGAAGATGATCTTTGAAGGGCAGGATATCGGGGTCATAGCACCATTGGACCCTTCACAAGGAGAAAGATACAATGAGCCGATTCAAGAAGAATCCAAAGCACAGGATCTTGACCGCATTTACAAGATGATTGCGAATCAAGATGACTACATTAATCCTACGGCAGATGGAGCACTTAGTTGGCGATGTGACAGTTCTTGTATCTCAGACTCCGACGCAGGACTGAAGAATTGGAAAAGCTGTATGCATGAAGTATCTACAAAAAGATGCGTGTAGATCACGAAGTCACTGCGCTGGATTGGAACCAAGGTAAGTCCAATCCCCACTTATGATGGTTCAACTAATTTTTATTCATTTATTCAAGAATATACTGTATCAGTTGCAGCTAAACATCGAATAACAGCATTAGACATGGAACTGCATGCTACACCTGCAAGATGGTGGGTTGCGCATAAGAACATGTTGACTACATGGGATCAGTGCAGACATATTATGAAAATCATATTCACAAAGAAAGTTGCGCTGACATTTGCAAAGTATAATGCACAGACAGATCTAAGGGATCACATTGAAACTTGTTCACAAGCATGGGAAAGGAGACCACAGACAGAATGGGTTCATCTATTTGTGCACACATTGCAGAAGATTCTAGAAGATTGGTATCTAGACACGGAGATTCGCAGAGCAACTACAGATTGGTCTATCTTAACTACGAACTTCCACAGAACCTTCAGCTTTAAAGATGAAAGTCCAAGCATAAATGAAGCTCTGCGGGTTATTAAGGAAATAATATTCAGAGAGGAATTCCCAAGTATAAATGAGGCATTCAAGGTCCTCAAAGAGAAGATATTTGAAGATGTCAAAGTACCTGTGAACCTACAACCAAAATGGACAAGAGAAATAGAACATGCCTTTGAATGCTATAATATTGTTGAAAATGAAGAAGAACAAGAACAGAGCGATGAGGAGGATCCACGCAACATCAATATACCTGAGTCCGAAGGAGCGTGTGATGTAGAGGGACCTCCACTTGAAATTATAGATATGAGCGGCCCTGTAAAGACGAGAAAAGTGAACATTGGCACAAGTGAAGAGTCAAAGTTTGTGTCCATTAGCGACTACTGGGATGATGTGACGGTCGCATGGATTACTGACCTTCTCCATGAATATCAGGATTTATTTCCGACAAAGTTTGCCGAAATGAAAGGAATTTTGGGTGACTTGGGAATTATGAAGATACCTCTCAAGCCAGGCGCGAAGCTTGTTAAGCAAAGGCCTTATAGATTGAACTCAAGATATAAAGAAAGAGTTAAGGAAGAAATTGATAAGATGCTTGATCCAGGGATCATCGAGCCTATTGAAGAATCAGAATGGATAAGCCCGATGGTTATCCAAGACAAAAAGACTAAAGGTGAGATCAGGATCTGCGTAGATCTAAGGAATCTGAATGATGCTTCGCTGCATGACCCATTTGAACCATCCGAGTTGCTTAACCTACTGCTCATCCCACACTTTGATAGGATCCCAAAGCTCAATGGAGTAGTGCGCACATTACTCTCCTGTGTACACTCAGGATATCTATGGATGGATAAGAGAATCGATATAAAAATAGATATGATATACTACATCACAATCCTGAATAAAAGAGGCGAAGAACCTGCAAAAGTGTTTGTAGGAAAGGGACAGGAAAAATACCTCGCCAGCAAAATCACGGAATAATTTGGCATAATCCAAGGAAAATGGGGCTTCCCTACAGCCCAAATTAATGATCAAGCTACGCGGTTCATAGTGCAACTGCTCGGAGGAAAGATACTGTGGAAAAGTTAACCACCAGAGGTATCGGCCACGGCAATCCGGTTTGCCTCTAAAATAATGAAAGGCACCCCTTACAACTGGGCACAATACTTACTGAACAAGTTTTTGGCAGAGACGTTGGACACACTCAGAAAAATGGAACTCCGTTCCACTACAGTTGGTTATTAGTATTGATTTCCTTCGTTGGGTGGAAAGAGCCGGCTGGCTACCAGGGCGTTCAAGTTCTTCCAGGGAAATGCCGGGGAACACACTTCATGAATTTATGGGAAAATGTGAAGTCCTCGAGGCAACGAAAAATCAATGAAGTATTTTATACATATTACCATTAGCTATGCGATGTGATTCACCGAACACCGCGGGTCTTGCAGCCACTGGCTGATGCAAACAAAGGGAGACTGAGATTCATGGCCAATATGCACAAAACATAAATTTAGCCCAGGGCTGATACGGATATAGACCTATGGTATCTAGGATTCTATCAGCTGGATGCTGAGAGAATTGAGCAAATGATGGAGGAATGGCCACCAGAATGGAAAGCGGACCAACCAATTGGCGTTGAGTCTGAATACAAAGAGGACAAAGATAAAGAGAAAGACGAGGATAAGGAAGAAACCACAACAACACCTATTGATGAGGAAAAATAAACTGCATCAGACAAGCCAGAAGGCTAGGCGGGAGGAAAGAGAAAAGCAACTACGAGCCCCTCATCGACAAAAGGCCAATGTAAGAAGAAGAATGCTAATAAGCCTAAATTAGTACTGATACTGCACGAAGATGATTGTGAAACCATTGCAACAAAGGTGCAGGAACTATGGGAAGAAACCCATGCAGAGAAAGAGGAAAAACAAGAGAAATTGTAGCTAACCCTCCTTTAAGAGGTCGAATCAGTGAAAACAATAGTCGCAGATATTTGAGAAGCCCATCCAAAGTTGGTCCGAGGATCCGACTCAGAGGGGAAAATAGGTGGCTCAAGCAAGTGGAAGAGATAACCCTATGTTGTAAGCGCGCACCCTCAGGTGGCGCATATTGACCCTGCGCACCTCATTTTTCCAAATGATACGGTAACCAAGGTAGCAAAGAACTTGGAGCATTTTGACCTCAACATTAGGTCATTACCAATCGAGGATTTGAACAGTTTGCACATGCAGATTGTAGAGGAGATTCATGAAAGAGGCATTGCCTCATATGATCAGAGTATCCAGATTGGAAAAAGCTTCGAGGAGATGAGACGGGAATCAATGCGGAACACCAAGGAGTTGTCCGAGGTTCAAGAAAGAAACTGCAAAATCAAAGAAACGGTATTAGTGGTATGTGCAAAGATTGACAAATGTGAAGAAGAAGCAAGTGTCGAGGACACAATAATGAAGATTGGGGCCAAAGTGGGGTCCCTTACTATAGAAATGATGGAAATAGAAATTTCCTATAAAAGAAAAACTGCAAACTTGGAGGCTTAGCATCCGAGTACCCCACCAGATAAGCACGCAGCTCCAACAGAAGAGGTAAAGGCCACTTTAGACAGTATTTCGGCCGACGTTGTGAAGTGTCAGAATTTGCTCGAAGAAGCAAATACGGGGTTGGCTAGATCGAGTGATGATCTCGACCTTATACAGGTCAGAGGGGATTTACAACAAAGGCAGTAGGAAATCGAGGCCATAAACGCAGAAATGAAGACTTTTCTAGCAAGACCAAAGATGCAAAAATTCAATGAACTGAAAGAGATGCAAAAAGAGTTAGCAGTGCTAAGGGAAAAAGAGGTTTCCATTTCAGCGAAGTTGCATCTTATAGAGGATGAAGGGATGGCACTGATGCAACAAATTGATGAGAAGTTTGTTGAACTTCAATCAATAGAGGGCACATTGAAGGAACAAGCTCAGGTGAAGGTCTCGCAGATGATGCTGGAGACCATAAAAGAATTCGAGAATAAGGCAATGGAAATGGTTGCAAAGATAACCATTACTTTGCACAGCTTCACCGCGAAGCTAAGTCCCGCTGAAGAAGCACAGGCGAAGTTGGCCAGCCAAAGTGGCTCGGGGATGAGCCACAAGTAAGTGTTAGGGGCCTGTTGGGCAAGGCCCAAGTTGGCATACTTGGAAGAAGGAAAGTTTTGGGAACTACGCAGTTTGGGCTGTGAGAGTAGATGGCACAGTTTTTCGGAGTGCGCAGTTTAGATTTCAGAGTCAGTTTTGCACAGTTATGATGGTACGCAGTGCCAACGTAGCTACTATTTTGGGTAAAAAGTATAAGGGAAGGTCGAGCTGAGAAAGCGACCGTTTTGAGTAAAGTGCCTCCAGAATTCCCAGCAGGGGGTAAGGAGCGGCGTAACGATAGATGAAAGTGACCTGCCAAGGCAGTGGCGGAGAAACAGTTAGAAGCTGCGCCACGAGGTCGATAGTGGCAGGAAAGCTAAAGGGTTGGAAAGCGACAGGCCACGATGCGGTTGTAATTGTTTTGGTGATGACTGCAGCTGTCAGAAGAACATGTGAGCCATGAGTGGCCCAGTAAGGCAGCCTGAAGCGAGTGGAGTAAGTTGTCAAGGGCGATAGGCAAGGTGGTGGTTAACTGCACCAATTTTTGGGAACCTTAGGGTTTGGGCCCACTTGATTGTAAAGACGTGACCTAAGGGCACGATCTATAAAAGGGCACATTTTTTAAGCGAAAGGTTTAATCTTTTGTTTATGAATTGTTAATCTTTGTTGTTGAACATTCATCTCTGTTGAGAAGATTGCAAAAGGCTCTGCAAGCTGCGTGCGCAGAGACCTACAGAGAGAGAAGAGAGTCTCCAGCTGAGTGCGCAGACTGGAACTATTGTACCCTTCCCTAAGGTAATATAACAAGATTTCCTGTGGATGTAGCTCCCATCCTGGGGGTGAACCACGTTAAATTCTGTGTTATGTGATTGCTATGTGTTTTGCATTTGTGCCTTTACTTATGATGAATGGTTAAGTGTTGTTTATGAGTTTATGTGCTTTGATTTTATATGTATTCTCCATAAGGATGATGATGGGAATAATATGTTAAGTAATCACATGTATGAATGAATTCCGAATGCACCAGTATTTCGCAGTTAGACGAATGCACGAACTAGTCAGTTAAGCACTTCACGTAGCACTGAAAGTGCACAGTGATCTCGTTGTTTATCATAGTGTATAAGGTTGCAAGGTTCCGTCTATTATGCTTGTTGAATGAATCTTATAACACTAAGTAAGATCTATCAATTCGCATAAGTACTAGTAGGAAGAGCATTCATCAGTTGCGCTGTCCTATCATTGAAGAGTCATCCTGCATCGCGCAATCTTTGGATGCGTGATAGCCTAAGCGTTCGTTGCGAAGAAGATGAACTTCACGTAGTCCGAAGTATGCAGTGAGATTCCTATAGCGCGATGCCCACCAATCTGTTGAAACACTCATAACTTGGTTGTGGAAACCTGATTCCATAACCCCCCCATTACTTCGCCTCGGGTGAGACCTCAGTCTGTTCGCAGATTGTTGCCGAAAGGGTCGGTGAAAAGGGGTTTTGTTGATTCCTCGAACCACGTAGAACCTGGGTCTTTATAGAAAACCTCAAGAACAGTTAGACAAGGCAACAAAACCTTTTAGATCTCTCACATTCTAGTTTAGCCATCCTTGTCATTCATTCATGGTGATTGGTTCAACCCTTTCTCAGTTGATTTTAAATTTGAAGAACTTGAGGAGTTGATTCTCGTTGCTATTCAAGATGATGACCATATTTTTTTTACTTGTAAAGATGAAAATGAAAGGTTGAAAGGATTTGAGAAACCAATATTCGATGAGATATCTCATGATTTAACTCTTTCTTGCTCACCCAACATCAAAGACAATGTAGTATTTCATAAGGAGACTTCCCTTGTAAATATTGAGCCAATGGGTTTACCCTCTCCTAGGGTGGACAACGATTATCATTCCCAAGGATATCTCTCAAGAAGCATTGTAGATGATAAGCAACAATTTCTATCCAATACCAGTAAGTTTTCAATGATGCATTTCAACATAACCGAGGCAGGTATGTGGGAAAGTATAGTATTTACTTCTCTTTACCATGATATATACAATTTATCTTTTCATATAAAGCTTGAAGGTACGAATTTTGTGGTTGATAATTTCAAAATTTTAAAGATTATTGTTGATACTGACATGATTATTAGAAAGTTCAAGAAAGGGTTTGCATGTCCAAAAGAATTCTTGAACGGATATAGAGATAATTATAGTTTCCCGTCAAAGATTGTCCAAAAATTTTAGAGGCCTCATCTTGGCAAGTGGTTCCTAGTGTTCGAAATCAGATGACCTATTACATACAGACTCATTTCCCGGAACAAATATATGATGGGGAAAGTGTATACTTGAGCTCGATGTAGACATGGATAGATAAAGCTTGCAAAAGTAACCATCGTGCATGGAAGAAAATTGAAGGCTTCTAGGTTCCTAGGTTTTTCCATCATTTTGGTTCCATTCCGATGAAGATAATGGAATGTATTTAGTTCATCCTTGATGTGGTTTTTTCCTGGATTGTTTCCAAAGACAAAGGAAGAAATTTGGAAATATACTCAGGTGGCTATGTATTGGTGGTATGATTTCATTTGAACCTTTTCTGTTATCATAATTAGGGTAGGTAGGTCTAGTTTCATTTGAGTTCAATATTTATTGTTACCTATGCATTGCACTTGCCATTATTTCATTTTGATTTTACTGCATTTCATTTTGAACAAGGTAGGATGGATGTGTCTGCCTTTAGTGGATTTGTTGTCTTAGTTGCTATATGTGTGTGTGGGTCTATAGGTACTCAAAATATTGTAGGGGGTTCTTATACACTCCCGAGAAGAGCGTATGTCCCATAGTTGGAGCCAACTATTACACCTCAGAGTTTCTTCAACATTCCCTACAAATCAACTAAAGTGAGGGGTTATTTTTTGTTATGTAAAGGCCAAGTTTTTGGAGCATTTTTGTATACATAGAGTGTTGATTTGGGGCTGAATACCCCTAATCATGTCATGGATGGTCCTCTTTATTTCCACTTCCAGGAAGTGCTCTCCCTTAGGGGTTGGTTCCCTTTGGGGGCTAATCACTTGGACACATGACCACACTCATCTATTTTCCATGTAAAAGGTGATAGATCTTTGTTAAGGGTTATGTACCCTATCTAGCACACCTTATTTGCTCACTTGGGCCTATTTTGTGATATAAAATCCCTCCCCTAGGATGTGTTACCCACAAATTGTACTTCCTTATTGAATATGCCTACAAGGATAATGAATGAGGATGTTGAGAGGACACATTTGTTGAGGTAATGTCCTCATTTTGGCACACTTAGCACTTGGTGTAGCCTAATTGCATAATTATTATTATTTGTATGTCATTTAGAGATGTTTTATTGTTATTATCAGTGGTTTAGCCCCCAAGTTGTGGGTGAGCAAGCCAAATGTTATATTTTCACATTATCTTGTAGGATCATAACTTAAAATTAGGTGAGGCTATCCTTATATAAATAGCGCCTCACTCTCATTGTAAAAACACAACAAGATATGGGTCCATTATGAAACCTTTTCTATTTCTCTTGGTTTATTGGAGCTCTTGTGCTATGCGCACCTCTCTTTGGATGATTTTTCTTTCTTGAAGGTTGATGTGATGAAGTTCTAGGGTTTCTTTTACACATGCTATTGGTTGATGCTAAGAATAGTTGTGATAACTCATGCTCAACGGTGACCTAAGGTGCATATCCTTGCTCATTCCTTGGTAGTAATGTTGGTAAGTTTATTTCCTAACCCTAGTTTAATGTCTTTCTTGAAGTGCTATGGGCTAAGTTAGGGTTTCTTGCTAGCATTTTGTCAACTTTGTAGGAGGAGTCCTTGCTATCAAAGGAGCACTACATTGTTAATTGGCCCTTGAATTCTTTGCTTTCCCTAATTAGGCTCTTCTACCTAACTCTTGTGGTTGCTAGTTGATTCCCTAATTGCAAGTATTGAAAGCCATTCTAAGAGAGGGACATTGGTATCAATCTCTCAATGCCCTAGGGATTAAGACAAGAATCATATGCCCTATCTTTTCAACAAATCTATCTCTCTTTAATCAATTCACATTCATTTTATTTCACATGCATCTGTATATATTGAAAAAACCTACAAATCTAAATATTGATGGAAAAACACTAAAATTCTAAATAATTCAAAAAACCAAAAATATTTGCAATTTGATAATTCTGGTCCACCCATCAAATTCACCTTAGTGGATTTATCCATAGATTTTTGAGAGCATCCCACTTTGACCTAGTGCATTGGGAAACATGAAATAGCTTAAATTAGGGTTTATGCAGGGTTCTTGCAGTTTTGATTTGGACCATCAAATGCGTCCTAGAACACTTGATCATATCTTTCAGAGTGCACTTCTCTGAGGTGGTTCCTTGGGAAATATGAAACTCTGCCTTGGTATTTGTGAAATATATTGAAGTGGTGTTATTTACTTGAGGGATTGACTTCTCACTCAATTGTGTAATGTATTGAAGTGGTGAAATGTATCACTCAAGTGTGTTGCATGAGGGATTGACTTCTCATCATGCAATGTATCACATAGCTCCAAAACTCTTCCGCAAGCTTATGAGTCGCATTGTTGATAGACTCTCTACATGTGATACGTCGATCAAGTCACACCATTAGTAAGTTTTTCCACCTATGACACATTGCTGCTCCAAAGCTCTTATGCACACGATGTATCGCATAAAGACTAAGCATTCACCATGTGACATATTGCATCATCCACAAGCTTCATCTTTGCAACATGTCATAGAGACCATGCATTCATCTCTACCGTGCATCACAAATTTGAAAGGTTCCATATCCACTACATGTCAAGTGGATGAAATATTTCTCACCTACAACACATCGTAGCTCCGAAAGATATGCTCGCAACATATCGTACCACATGGAAGTTTTCACACTTGCAATACATTATCACACTATCCAAAATTTTACCCATGCAATATGTCATAGCTCCGAAGTGTTCTCCCTTGTATCACATCGTGACTACAAAGCCATGCACCCTAGCGACATGTTGCAAAACTTGAATCATTCCCACCCAAGATACATCCATTATGTCATGGTCCTAAAAAATTTCAATCTGTGACACATTGCACCATCCAAGGCTTGTAGATCCATGCGATGTGTGGCAACCTTCAAATATTTTCAAGTTGCGATACATCACATCCTCAATGGGTATGCCATGCTGCGACACTCCCACCGTGTCATGTATTTCTTTCCACGCACGCTATAAGTTGGCAGCTGAGCATCGCAACAACTTTCACGTATAAATAAAAGGGCAAGGAAATAAACAATGGCACTTTTATTTTCACGTCATTTTCGAAAAAGCGAAGACTTTTAACCTTTTCCAACAAAGCCCACGGAATTGAACCTGCAACACTTGGTGCAATAATTGTATGGGAATCGATCACATCGACAAGCACGAGATCAAATCCAACAAAACCCAAACAACATTTCGACTGTAAAATGACAAGCCAGTCGTCATTTCACCCCTTCCCTTTTGATTTGTCAATCTATGGAAAACAAAATTAAACAGAAAAGTGACTAGGGTAAGCATTAACCAATTATAGGATAAATAACTAGGATCCATTTGGCAAAGTGCGGCCAGCTGGCAATGTTTGATTGGGGTCAAAGAAACAGACCTACGCTTGACAAGGTAGGCATTAACCAAGTATAGGGTAAATAACTAGGAGCCACTTGGAAAAGAGCAGCCACTATGGCAATGTTTGATTGGGGTCAAAGAAACAGACCTACCCTTGATCTTTAAAACCCAACGCACTAACATTGTTTCATGATGGGGAAAGATCCAAGTTTGATCATGATGGATAGCTCGAGAACTCTCACAAAACACTAGATGCTAAACCCCACTCTTACTTCCTTATTGGATAGTTTACTAGGCACCCTTTTAATATACACCCTATCACCAAATGCTTTTCATATCTCAAGCCCAACCATGGGGAATCAACCTAAAATTTCACAACCAGGCTTGGGAATAATCCCGGGAAATAAAAAGTGTGTGGATCCTTGCTCAAATCAATCTCAAAGGAATGGCTATGGTAGAGTATTATTTGATGAATCCCTTCTGTAGCGGCTTTGGTGCCTTGGGCACTTAACCAACCTCTGCACACCCAAGTCAAGCATGACCCTCACCCAAGTGGCACGATGTGGGATTCCAGTGGGATGAAGCGAGTCAATTGGCATACTTAGAATCTTAGCGAAGTAGCACGGTAAGCCAAGATCGAAACAAAAGCTCATTGGCAACATGGGACCCTGGTGGGGCATGCAGAAAAGTGATGGGGCACATGCCCACACTTAGCAACTTGGTGCATGGAAAGCACATGCGTGACACCATCTTGGAAGCTCATTGGAAAGCGAATTAGTAGAAGCAAGTTGGAAGCCCAACATGAGAGTGAGGCTTGGAATCCTGGATGACAGTGTGCTTTGTGAGCTCGGATGGATGGCGTGGGGAAGCTCGTTTTGGAAGACCCAAGTTATGTGGATAGTCCACTGCGATCAAAGCCCCAACTTGGTTGGAAGTACACACAATCTAGGCTTGGAAAGTGGGCGTGCAAGGAGGATGTTGGACTCAGCGCACTTGCGGTTGGCATGTCAGTGACTTGGACGTGAAGCATGATGGTCGGTGGGGCATGCGACCACACTTGGGAGACTAAAGAAAGATAAAAGACGAGTTAGCACAAGAGAGCACGTCCAAGGGAGCTCTGAATTCGGTAGCCAAGGGGCAAGCAAAGTGTAGGCCATAGGAGGGGCCCACCTAGGACACTTGAGGACTCAATTTGGAATCGCTTGGGAAGAGTCTTGTAAAGGCTTAGATGACAGAGGGGAATCTTAGCTTGGGAGCCTCTTTGGGCAATAACAAAAGTGAAGCACACTTTCAAGAGAGTCATAGGGAAGAGGTAAGGCCCAAGAAAGGGCGTGGCATGGTGCAGGATCACGGAGAGAAGTGTGTGACAGTGCACGAAGAAGCTCGGCAAGGAATTTTAGTTGGAAGTGCCAGAAGTGTTGGGGTTTCTGGTGGTAGTTATTCGGGCACCCCCACGGGTGGGTTTGTCCTACGGGCACCCTCGTTCTATGTACAGTTGTAATCTATAAATCTACTAAGTATAGAGAAGAATGGCACACGTAGTTTGTGGTGTCACCCTATCTCGTGTCTTGTTCTATTTGGTTAAGTGTTACTATTGTTGTTTACTATTGTGGGATGCCTAAGTAAATGTGAAATTGGCTAAGTATAACACAGTAACATAACTTAATAAAATCTAAGTATAACATAGTAACATAACTTAATAAAATAAAATTTGTTAAGGACAATTTCCATAGGAAGGCACAGTCTACCGGAACACCAACTGAGTTGGTCACTCCCTCTGTAAGGATCCAGGCAGTGTCGTAGCAGCTCCAAAGACGAAAAAGGTGGTCATGTCATAATTTGCATGACAGGTGATACCAGAGGAACATTTTTCAAGCTACGGAATCTCTTCGTGCTATTTGGCTGGGGCAGTGATCAAGTAGCTAGCTCAGGTTCGTTGAGGGTGTTCACCAAGAAAATGGTTGCTGAAGTGCCGAGATGGTTGGAATTGCACTAAGGAGTGATAGATGGTGTGTTGCCCTTAGATCTCCCACCACTGCCACATGTTCTCATGAAACAATGCAAAGCAAATGCATGTCGAGCAGGATGTCAGGAAATAGTTGTATCGGTGAAGATAGGAAGTTCAGTTGGGAAGCACTTCAAGGGGCACTTGAAAGTGCAGAAACTCACTAGAGTCGAAGTTTGCAAGTAAAGTATTGAAGGAAACTAGTGCAAGGAGTGCACTTACTAGACGAAAATCACCACAAGGAAAGTCGACGAGAAGCCAAGGCACATAAATATACCTAGAAAGAGAAGCATCTAGACTTGCGACTTGATAGAGAGTAACAACTCGGTTGGCTTTGATGAGTTGGGTGCTCCCAGATCCTAATGTTGGAAGGAGCAGGAGGACGATTGTGTCCAAGGTAGGTAGAATACAAGCAAGGTTGATTGGGCACGCTATGCTCCGAAGAGTAGTCTTGAGGGTGTGGAATCTTTCCAAGCTCGACAAGAAGACAATGGCAGACCTGCAAACCAACAATTTGGTGGAAGTGCACGACCTGTGATGAAAAGATGACTAAGTTTGTGATGAGAAAGCGCAACGTAGAGAAGTGTTGGAGTATAAAGGATACCTAGAGATGGGATCATATGCAGAAGAGGAATCTCTCCATGGAGAACATAAAGGGGGATCAATTCCTACGACACCCAAGGTTAAAGCCAGACTTACGTCACTTGAGAAAAGTGTTGAGCAGATGGTTGCTGCACTTTGCAAGCATGGTGAGAAGGAAGCTTCCATGGGAGATGAGATGGACTGAATGTAGCAGCATGTTTGAGAAACCATTGACTTGGTGACTAAGTTTCCATTGAAGGGATTGGTGCAGAAAGTGGAGAGCTTAGAATATGTGGTCAACACACTCCAATGCCACATTTTGAATAGAGATGACCCAAAAAGACAAGTCATGAATCTGGAAGCTTTGGCGTAGGATCTTCAACTTCACGTGAAGGAACAATATGAAACCATTATTTTGCTAAAGCGAGCCTTAGCAAATGGACAAGGTTCAACAATAACCATGAAAATCTGAATGAAGGAGCCTGAACCATATGATGGTACCCGAAATTCTGGGAATTGATGGTACCTGGAATGGGACATTGAGTAGTAGTTGGATCAAATGAAGTTGAGGTGAATGCAGCAGTGATGTTTCTCATAGGTGCCACCAAGCTGTGGTGCAAAAATCGCGCATAATATGTGGTTGAGGGCAAGGAGACAACAGATTGAAAACTGGAACCAATTGAAGGAAGCGTTGAAAGCTCAGTTTGGACCTAGGAACCAAGGTTGGGTTTCCTACAATGAGCTCATGAAGCTCAAGCATGTTGGGAAATTCCAGGCCTACATAAAAGCTTACACCAACCTCATGTTGGAGATTAAATATATGAGTGAAGAGGATCAAATCTATCACTTCATGAAGGGATTACAACCATGGGCGCACACAAACTTGTGATGCCAAGGTGTAAAGATACTTGCTACAGAAATCTCGACAGCCAAAAAACTCCTAGACTACTATACAAATGAGTGAGATGATTCCAAAGGAAGTGAAGAAGGAAGTGAAGAAGGTAGTGAGAGAGCTCAGTGAAAATTCAAGAAGAAGATGAAAGGAAAGCCTAAAACAGGTGGCAAGCATGAGGAAGAAAGACCCAAGAATGCAGAAGGGACCAAAGAAAAGGATAAGATTGTTCCATGGTACATCTGTGGTAAGCACCACTATGCTAAAAAATGTCCCTTGAAACCTCAGAAGTTGTCTCAAGTAGAACAAGTGGAAAATCCTTCGGTAGGAGTGTTGTAAGTCCTGAATGCAGTTCTTGAGAGAGAGCTGAAAACCACTCAAGAAGCAGATCTAACAAGGTTGTGTTATGTACTAGCAGATTTGAATGGACAACATGTGTTGGATTTGGTTAACAATGGTTTCACGCACAACTTTTTCAAGGAAGAAGTGGCAAAGAGGTTCAAGTTGCAGATTGACTTGGGGCAGACTTCTTCTACGGCAATCAATTCAGAAGTGGAAAAGGTGGTTGGGGTGGCCAACCAAGTTCCTTTGAAGCTCGGAGGATGGATTGGTGAAGAAAACTTCACAATCATTCCTATGGATCATTTTGATGTTTTAATTGGGCAGGAGTTCATGAGAAAGGCTAAGGCAATGTCTATGCATCACTTGGAATGTTTAGCAATTATTTTGTGAGGGGACCCAATCATGGTGCAGACGGTGAGGAAGCTACAACAAGTTGGAAAGGTCACGTCTATGGTAGTGACACCTTCTACAGTTGTGACATTCCTCCATAATGTTGTAGATGATGGGAAAGGGAAAGAAGAGCATTCGGTTGGGAAGATGTTAGAATCGACTAGCAAAGAGTCGATCATTTGATTGTAAGAATGGATGGATTCCATAGAGAAGATAGTCAAATCAACCTTGAAGAGATTAAAGAAGATTTCTGCATGACCATGGGGAAAAACTAGAGATGCTAGGAAGGTTGTATAGGAGCTACTTAAGTAGTTGGGGAGCACCATCTGGTGGTGCAGGAACTTCAATTGCGGATGGGTAGGTGTGGCTAGATGATCCAGAAGCATGAAGGTTTTTTGCTGAAGGTGATGGCATGATTGGTTGTAACGTGTCGCTCCTTCTACACTTAAGCAAGCAGGTTGTGGAAGAACCAAGAGCAGTGATAGTTTGTGGGATTTAGGAGCACCATCCACCCTCGTTCTTTGGTTAAATAAGCCTAAGGCATAGGACCTATACCTTTAGCACAAGTAGATGTGGCCACGGACGCCATAGACATCTCCAACATGAGGTTTTCCAAAATAGTATCTAAGTGGGATGAAGTGAGTGGGCTCATTCCAAGCAAAGGAAGAATTCACAAAGTTGTGGAGACTCATGTAGAGAGGGAAATGGGACGGGCGAACTGCGGACTCCAATTGTGCGAAGTAATCACTTGAACAGTTGTGAGAGATGAGGGAAGATGCACCATGTAGACTAGTAAAGATGGAGCATAGGGGGTGAAATTAACAATATACTATGTGCAGTAGGCATCAACAAGTTTCTAGAAGCAATGGTCATTTGGAGACATTGCCAAGGATGAAAACTACTTGAGGTGGGGGAGGATGTAACAACTTTGGTGCCTTGGGAACTTAGCCAAGCTTTGCGCACCCAAGTAGACCATGACACTCACCCAAGTGGCATGACTTGGGAATTCAATGGGATGAAGTGAGTCGATTGGAAGACTTAGAAGCTTACCGAAGTAGCAAGCTAAGCCAAGCTTGAAATGGAAGCTCGTCGGTAGCATGGGACCCCTGTGGGGCATGCAGACAATTGATGGGGCAGACACCCACAATTAGAAGCTTGATGCATGGAAAGCACGGGCGTGACACCATCCTGGAAGCTCGTCGGCAAGAGGACAGGTAGTGATAGCAGGTTGGAATCCTGGCGTGAGAGCACGGTTTGGAATCCTGGATGACAGTGCACTTCGGGAGCCCATACAGATGGCCTAGGGAAGCTTGTTTTGGAAGCCCCAAGTTATGTGGAAATACCACCACGACAAAAGCCCCAACTTGGTTGGGAGTACACACAAGCTTGGATTGGCAAGCGGGTGCATAGGCATAATGGTGGACTCAATGCACTTATGGTTGGCATGTTAGTGAATTAGACGTGAAGCATGATGGACGGTCGGGTGTGCTACCATACTTGGGTTGCACCCACACGAAATCTCAGTCATATAAGAAGTGTGATGGGAGAACAAGGCAAGAAAAAACCAGGAGGGTTTAACACAAAAGAGCATGTCCAAGGGAGCTTTGAATTCGGTATCCAAGGGGCAAGTGATGTGTAGGTTGCACGAGGGGTGGACCTAGCACACTTGGGGACTCATTTTGGAAGCTCTTGGGAAGAGTCTTCACAAGGCTCAGTTAACAAAGGGGAAGTTGGGCTTGGGAGCTTCTTTGGGAAACAACAGAAGCGAAGCACTCTCTCAAGAGAAGCACACACTAGAAGTAAGGCTTAGTAAGGGGTGTGGCATGCTGCAGGCTCGTGGAGAGAAGTGCATGACAGTGTAGGAAGAATCTCATCAAGGAACTTTATTTGGAGGTGCCATTATTGTTGGGGTTTCTGGTGGCAGCCAGTTGGGAACCCCACGGGTGGGTTTTTCCTATGGGCACGCCCGTTCTATGTACCATTGTAACATGTAAATATAATAAGTATAGAGAATATTGGCACACGTAGTTTGTGGTGCCACCATATTTTGTTTCTTTTGTTATTTTGGTTAAGTGTTACTACTGTTGTTTACTATTGTGGGATGCCTAAGTAAATGTGAAATTGGCTAAGTATAACATAGTAACATAACTTAAGAAAATTGGTGAAGGACAATTTTCGTAGGGTGACATAGTCTACTGGAACAGTAACCGAGTTGGTCACGCCTTCGGTAAGGATCCAAGCAGTGCCACACTAGCTCTAGAAGATGAAAAAGTTGGTCATGCCGAAAGCTACATGACACCTTCTTGCTATGTGACACACACAACATAGATCATCATGGAATGGACCATATGACCGAAGCAGAGAACTAACCATTATGCTTATTTTAGATACTAACCAATATGCATAAATGTATTTTGGAAAATGCAAGTACCATGGCATCAAAAAGAGAACAAATTCAAAAGGAGGCAATTGTTGATACAAGTCCAGAGAAGGAGGAGTCTCTTGAGTAGGAGAAAGAAGATGATTTAGTTATACTAATAATTTATGTTCCTTACATTTATTCCTTTGAATATTTTTCAGTATTTACCCTCTTCAAAAGTAGCAGCACTTTAATTTGAATTGATCCCTAAGATCAATGAGCAAATTCAGATTAATCTTAAGTTATAATTTTATATCCATATCCCTAGGTGAAGTTTGGGGTTATGGTATTTCTAAAAAATCATGGATAAGGATAGAGAAAATCCAAAACTGTTTATAACTTATAATCTCAAAATTAAAGGAAATATACTCTATCCTATCTTCTTTATAGAAGTGAGTCTTCCCCATTAAAAGAATGATTATGACTAGGTACCTAATGTACAAGAACATGGGAGACAAGAGGATTCGTTGTCAAGTCTAGAAAGTTTGCAAAATAGTGATAATATTAAAAATATTATAGCATATATATTTAAAGATAAGTTCTAGTGGATAAAGAATTAGAGAACAAGATAAAACTATGATATTATAAGGAGACAAAAAACCCTAATCTAGAAGATCAAAACTATCTTTTTATTTTAAAGAAGAAAAACAAAATTGTTAAAACAAAACAAACTCTCAAGAGCTTCATAGCCAAACATAGTATTCACACTAAGATGATTAAAGATGAAAATTATTTTCTTTTAAAATGTCATGTGTTCAATACTTTATTACTATTCATCTCAATGTTTCTCTTGAGTGTGTACTTCATTAGGGGGGTGTAATCTCCATTAAGTCTAATCGCCCACATCTTCTAATAAAATTGCTTTAGAAGTGCCAAATGAAGATAACTAATAATTTATGTTCCTTACATTTATTCTCTTGAAAATATTTTTCACTATAATTATAATAAAAACCTATAATTTGACATTTTGTTATTTTTATTGTCTTTATAAACCTTAAGGGTGTGTGAAGATTAAAATTGGATGATTTAGATTTTGCATTTATCACCATCTACACTTTCATACCTAACTAAGATGCCTCCAACCAAGTATCTATATGATACATCTCTATTGTGATTTGACTTCCTCCTTGAAACCACTAATAAGACACTTGTTGAGAGTTGACTTACGTCTTCCTCTTTTAATTGAAAATCTCCCAAAAGAAGAAATAAATGTCTTCAATTATGTTGGTTTGGCACACTTGGCAAGCATCCGAAAAAAAATATTGTTTGTTTAAAACCAAGCATAAATAGTTTTCATAATTTAGTTCCAAGCAATATACTCTATTCCCATGCTACCTATCTAGATATAACACTTATACTCAAAGTTTATATGATACATCTTTATATGATGCATCTTTATTCTGATTTGACTTCCTCCTTTAAACCACTAATAAAATGTCGGGGCTGGTGCAAGCTAATGCTGGCCACTCATGACGCGTTAGTTGCAATGGACTTCTGGAAAAACAGAAATCTGAACGTCAATAAACAATATTAGAGCTACCTACACAACTTTTTGGAATATGGTGCAAGAAGATCAAACGTAGAAAATTGGATTACCTTCCGGAATATATAAATATTATTTATGGAAATTAAGTATAACTCCCAAAAAATGGGGTTCTCCTAAGGTTGGCATGTTATTTTTTTAAGAAAATATAATGAATATGTTTGTGTTAGCCCTCTAGTTCGGTATTCGAATGGTGGATTTTTGTTAAAAAAATTATATAGAGTCGTAGATAACAGGACGTTCTAGTGCGGCGTTATTTTTCCATATTTATTTATGTTAATTTTTTTTTTTTTAAATTAAGGAAGTAAGCCCATCCCTAAAATGATGAGGCCTAGCATTAGCCCTCGATATCATGGTCTTAACCTAATCAATCAACAATTTTTTTTTTTTAGGTTGTATGTTTTTGTGTGTACTTGTGTGGGTTCTTTTCCGTTTTCAAAATAAGTGAGCCAATAAAAAGTTATAGACGGAAGAAATAACCTACTCTTTGTGTAAGATTGATGTTAGTGCAATTGAAATTAACTAAAAAATAGGAACAAATAATAGTTTTAATAAACATTACATATTCGAAATCTGCACACATAGTTCTACAAGTGTGTGCAATTTCATTTGCAGTGGACAAGTGTAGCATACGTAGAATCATGCTCAAAACAGAAGAAGTTATAGAATAAGATGTATTTTTTTATATTATTATATGTATTTTGGCAACCCGAACCTAAAACCATAGCAGCCAAGTCATCCACCACGTTGGTGGGAAACGAATTACCTGCCAAAATTTAAAAACTAAACTTGCGCGTGTGCGTGTATTTAAAAAGCGCGTACGCACAAAATGGCGCGCACGTGTCCAAGAATGCGTACGCGTCCAAATGCGCGCACGCGCAAAATGGCGCGTGCACGTTGTTTTTACTAAAGTTTGAAATTTTCCATATTGATTAAATAATTTTATAAAATATATATTTTTTAATAATTAATAATGTTTTAAATTGAATTAAATTAAATTTATATGATCATGATGAGGAGGATGGGGATGATGACGATGATGTTGATGATGATGATGGGGATGATGATGATGAGGATGATGGGGATGATGAGGATGATGGGGATGATGACGATGATGTTGATGATGATGATGGGGATGATGGGGATGATGACGATGATGTTGATGACGAGAATGAGGATGATGATGCTGATGATGATGAAGATGATTATGATGATGACGATTGATGATGACGTGGATGATGACGAGGACGAGGACGATGATGATGATGATCATATTCGTCATCATCATCTTCATCTTCGTACTCATCTTCATCATCATCATCATCATCATCATCATCTTCGTCATCATCATCATTATCAATGATGATGATGAAGAAGATGATGATGATGTTGACGATGATGATGATGATTGAAGATGATGATGTTGACGATGATGATGACAATTGATAATGATGATGATGGCGAAGAAGATGATGATGATGATGATGATAATGACAATGATGATGATGTTGATGATGATGAGGAACAGGGTGATGACGATGATGATGATGGTGGAGATGATGATGATGATGATGATGACGATGATGATGATGTTGACGATGAAGATGATGATGATGTTAATGATGAAGATGATGACCAAGATGATGATGGTGATGATGACGGGGATGAGGATGAGGATGAGGATGAGTATGATGATGAGCAAGTGGGTGATGATGATGATGATGTTGATGATGAAGACGATGACCAAGATGGTGATGATGATGATGGGGATGAGGATGAGGATGATGATGATGATGAGCAAGTGGGTGATGATGATGATCATCATCATATTCATCATCATCAACATCATCATCTTGATCTTCATAATCATCTGCATCACCATCCATCATCTTCATCATCATCATCATTGACAATGATGATGATGATGACGAAGATGATAATGATGATGATGAAGAAGATGATGGATGATGATGAAGATGATGATGATGACGTTGTTGATGATGATGATGATGATGATGATGATGACCAAGATGATGGTGGTGATGATGATGAGGATGGGGATGATGACGAGGAAGTGGGGGATAACGATGATGATGACTATGGAAATGATGATGATGACATGGTTGATGATGATGACAAGGATGATGATGATGAGGTTGATGATGATGAAGATAATTATGATGAGGAGGAGGAGGAGGAGGATGATGAGGATGATGATGGTGATCATATTTGTCATCATCAACATCATCATCTTCATCTTCGTACTCATCTGCATCATCAACCATCATCTTCATCATCATCATCATTGATAATGATGATGATGACGAAGATGATGATGATGATGTCATCATTGATAATGATGATGATGACGAAGATGATGGATGATGATGAAGATGATGATGATGACATTGATGATGATGATGATGATGAAGATGATGGCCAAGATGATGATGGTGATGATGATGAGGATGGGGATAATGACAAGGAAGTGTGGGATAATGATGATGATGACTATGGAAATGATGATGATGACGTGGATGATGACAATGACGAGGATGATGATGATGAGGATGATGATGACGAAGATGATTATGATGATGATGATTAGGAGGAGGATGATGAGGATGATGATGGTGATCATATTCATCATCATCAACATCATCATCTTCATCTTCGTACTCATCTGCACCATCATCCATCATTAATGATGATGATGACGAAGATGATGATGAAGACGATGATGATGATGTCATCATTGATAGTGATGATGATGATGAAGATGATGATGATCATGATGACGAAGATGATGGATGATGATGAAGATGATGATGATAACGTTGATGATGATGATGATGATGATGAAAATGATGGCTAAGATGATGATGGTGATGATGATGAGGATGGGGATGATGACGAGGAAGTGGGGGATAACAATGATGATGACTATGGAAATGATGATGATGACGTGGATGATGACGATGGGGATGATGATGACGATGAGGATGATGATGACGAAGATGATTATGATGATGATGATGAGGAGGAGGAGGATGATGAGGATGATGATGGTGATCATATTCCTCATCATCAACATCATCATCTTCATCTTCGTACTCGTCTGCATCATCATCCATCATCTTCATCATCATCATCATTGATAATGATGATGATGATGAAGATGATGAAGAAGATGATGGATGATGATGATGTCGATGATGACGATGTTGATGATGAAGATGATGACCAAGATGATGTCGAGGAGGAGGAGGAGGAGGATGAGGATGATGATGAGGAAGTGGGTGATAATGATGATGATGATGATGATGATGAGGATGATGAGGATGATGAGGACGATGATGATGATGATGATGATGATGATGATGATGATGATGATGATGATGATGATGATGCTGACAATGACGAAGATGATTATGATGATGATGATGGGGAGGAGGAGGAGGAGGAGGAGGCTCCTTGTAGAGGGATAGTGTCATGGATTCTATGTGTTATTGATGACGCGTGAGGTCTAGAATTTTCAATTAAGGCCTAGGTGGAATTCAATTGAGCTCAATATGTTTCAATAAGATCTCAAGGAACTGGTTTTCATTCTTCAATGATGTTCAATGCTTTTCAACATATCCACGGTCTTGCATGGTAGGATGAGGATGCATTCATGGCATTCGATCTTTACAAAAGATGTGTTTTGTCAAAATGAAATTCAATTTGCCTCTTTGATGAATCCTCCTCTACAAGACTTCATTTATTGCATGAATGTCACAAACTCACATAAAATCTAAACAACACTCAATGGCATGCAACTATAACCACAAACCAAGCAGAGGTTGATTTTATGCATCGATATAGAGAGGTGGAAGTAGGCAAACAATATGGAGAAACAATGAGTTAGAAAAAACATTTGGACCAAAGTACCACAATGCTATTAATAAAATTGAAAAAAACAAGTTTTGGCTCAAGAATTGTGGTTTATCACCACGTTTCTCTTCGACACTCGCCATCAAAATACATATAAAAATAACACGTCTTTACATCCTCTTCCTTCTAAATCCTCATCACATAGTAATAAATAAGGATTATTATGCATGCACATCCTCACCTTACAATGTCAATTGGGTCGAAGCGCATAGACAACCATAAATTATCAAATGTGTCAAAGAGTAAGCCTTTCCAATAAAAATTAAGACCCACCCTTCAAACTTAATCACCGAGTCCAATTTATGCAAATATTTTCGAAGTGGGGGGAAGGTTTGGCATTAAATGGTGTAAATGTTGGGGAATAAATGGTTTATATGTTGTACAAGGGCATGTGCGCACTCCTCACATGTACGCACGAAAAACACGTGTGCGTGTGTGTTAACACGCGTGCGCGGCCCTGTTACTAGTTAAAAAAAAACAGAGCTCTCTGTTTCCCAGGAATTCTACCAAAATCATGGGTTTCACTTCTTCCGCGGCTTTCAAGCTCTCACAGGTTGCTCATTGGCTCACACTCATTGATATTTTGGACACTCTTTGATCTATTGGACACAAAATCACCCTTGGAATCTATCAAACATCTTCAATGTTCTTGGAATCTAGTGGATTCATTCAAGCTACCAGTTTCCATTGCAAGTGGAGATCACTTCTATAGAGGTATGGTGAATTGTAAATGAGTCTTTTCATTCACAAGATTTGAGATGAGCCCATGCCTTTTTGCTTTTGTCTTATTCCCACAACAATATCCATGTATAGACAACAATGAATTTGATGAAGAAGATTTCCCAAGTTCACATCTAAAAAAACTCATATGAACACTAGACAAGATTAAGTATGCAACCTCCTCATTGTGTAATTAGTTCCCAAGTTAATTTTGTTCTTTTCACCTCATATTATGCTAGCAAAAGAAACCACACACTCACTAAACACAACTAAAAATATCACTTCAACTCATCCACAAAACCTCAACTCTCTCATCTCTTATTCAATACCATTGTATGGAATGAGGATATCTGTAAGTATATGCACATTTCCTTTCTCTATGAATCCAAATATGATAATTTTCATCCATATTTACCCTCCTTACAATATCCCCTCACCTCTAACAATGTTTTTTTTTCCAAAAACCAAGACTTCCCCACTTCATGCTCTATTCAACATGATGATTGTTGGTATAGTCCCTAGTTCCCCGCTCTCCAACACCTCCCCACTCTAGATATTGCACATTGAAAGGTCAAATTATATTTCTCCTAATCACCCTTCCCAAGACCATGATCTTTGTTAGAAACCTTTGCATCCTCCTAAAGGTTTTGCACAAAACAAGGTATACATTCATTCTATTGTCATGCATTGTTGAATTCAACCATGGGTATTTTAAACTTAAAACCACATTCTATCATATCAAGGTTTATAGATCTAAGGAAATTGTTTGTTGTTGTTTCTTCAACTCCTTAATGTGTTATATAACCTAGTAATTTACGATGGTAAAGTACATTGCCTCAAATGGAAGGATATATCATTCCACTAGGAAGGCAAAGCAATCAAACTAGGTGCAAAGTCCTAGAATTGATAACATTAAGGGAGAAAACAAAAAATGCAATTAATTAAGGTTACCTTATTCGATGTACAAAAACTATCAAGCTATTCCCAAGGCATCTCTAGCCATCTTTGTTGTAGGGTGTTACTACCATAATTTTTATGAATTAATGGCCAGGCAAGACACTAGTTTCTCCTCTCTACACTTGACCAAACATCATCTATATTGATTGGAATTGTAAGGGATAATGATGTTTATTCGAACAAAAATAAACCAACATAGTCTGAAGTTGTATATGTTAATTTGTAAAGTGGTAAGCTATGTTGGAATGTGTCAGGTTCATTGTATAATGGCACTAATATCTTATTTGTTGTTTCTTTTGCAGGGGTAGGCCTGATATTTGTGTTAAAGAGACTTTTGGAGATGGGAAACTCACGAAACGCAAAAAAAAAATAGAAGGAATCCGCCCATTGAAAAGGTCAATGACTTAAGAGAAAAGGCTAGGTTGGGAATGGAAAGATTGAGACATGGTCCTATCATTGCCCCAGATCCTACGACTGATCCTAACACATTTGTTGACATGACAACCTCTTGTTCAGAACCACAGGTAAAGCGGTCGCGTCCAACGGACCCAACTCAAATTCCAACATCAACACAATCTCCAACCAACAATCCATCAACGAGTCATTTTGAAGTTCCTCACGACACAAGAATTTTGGGAGATGCTGCATGTGTAGAGATGGACATACAATCCTTGCTTAATTTTCAATCTCCCCAAGAAGACCACAACCCTATCGACCACACTCCCATTATGGCCCAATCTATGAACGAAGCACCACAACAAACAAGCTCCGGTATTCATGTCTCATGTCCACCCTCCCTACCTCGACTGTCTAGTGCAAGAAGAAGAACTCCTAGATGTATTCATGTGGACGAGAGTGCTATGTTGGCACTTGAAGGCAAGTTGCCAAAACGCACTATCGAATGGCAATGCAACAAAATTGTGAAAGAATATTTTGAATCCAAAGGTGATGCAGGTAAATGTCAATTATTGCTATGTTTGTTAAAGTCACGTTCTTTAGCTGTTGTTAGGAGAATTTTGGGAATAAAGATGGTTAAAAGTTCAGAGGCCAACAATCATATTGTTAGAAATCTCCAATCTGCATTTAATGCGATTGGGAAGAAGTCTTGTACAAAAGATCTTTGTGCGGCTCGTTGTATTTTAGCGGAATCAGTTGTAAGCAATTCCACAAGGCAACGTCGCCTGCTATCACACACTTCTCACATACTAAAATTAAATTGAAAAACTATTAAAAAGTACTATGTTATAAGAGAAAATATTGACACTCCGGGTGGAAACGATTGTTGGGATTTTGTTGGTAGGTTTCCTCATGTAGATAGGAAGCTAATTGATGCTGTTAAGGAGTTAGTACAAGAGTTTTGGCATGATCATACTAGACCTTCATCAAACCAAAGAGATGTGCTAAAACTGAGAAAAGGTTCTACTGAACATGAGCCCCATTTTAAACACTTCCTTGACACCACACAGACTGAACTCTATGAGAGATTTAGGAACGAACACACATAATTGAACCTTGGCCAAAGGCCCTTTGAGAAATGAAAACCATGGTACGTTCGTATATGCATTGATCAGAACACTTGTTGTTGTAGATACCACATAGAATATGAATATTATTATGACACATATAAACATATATTTTGTGATTTGCATACTAACATTGTGCAGGGATGCAATGAATCCATACTGCCACCGAATGCATCAAGAGACTTTATCCACAACATCATGTGTCCAAGGCCCGAAGGACAAAAGCATTATAAAAAATCATGTCTATATGGAACATGTTCTATGTGCAGTGGGTTTTCTCTTTTGAACAATTGCATTCATGAAAGCAAGGACACAGAATTTGGCATGATGGGTGTGGAGATGCAGAGCTTCAAGTACGTGACCTATCAATTAGACAGTGTCAGAGAATGTAAAAAGATTGCATTGGTAAAGTCACAGGTACAAATGAATATTGCATATTTTTCATATTACACATTCAATTTATGGCATATACATTTTTCCAAAGGCCACATTGTAATATTTCCCTTGTTTCCATGGTAACAGGTACCGGTGTGTGACTTCTTGACGGAATTCTATGAGAAAACCGAGCAGTATGTTCAACATGTGCATGTAGCGCGATGGCAAGATGAGCAGTACAGAAAATGCATGAGAGGGACTTGTCATCATCATGGATAACCACTTAGAGGGACTTGTCATCATCATCACCAACATCATCTCTAGGCTCCTCATCAACATCTCCATCATCATCATCTTCTTCATCATCACCATCACCATCACCACCATCGTCAACGTCTTCATCATCGCCACCATCATCAACATCTTCGTCATCGCCACCATCTTCATCATCATCATTAACTCTAACTCTAACCCTAATTCAATTTCCTTCTATAACTCTAGCCCCAACCCTCACCCAAACCCTAGCACTAATCCATCTTCTTCATCATCACCATCACCATTGCATAGTTGGCCCCCGTGTGCAAAATTTGCACGCTCCCTCACTGAGCAAAACCCTAGTTTCCAAGATGGACGTTCAAGATGGCACCGGGGCAATAGGACCTGAGGAGAGGGGCACCCTTGGCACTATCCCGGCGTCCTAAATCCAACGAATTCGACTGTTTGTCGATCGGAGCCACGGTCGTCATTCTATGGCTCATTCCGTCTCGTATCCAAAAGTCCTTCAGGGACACTTGCTAGATACCTGTCGGGGGCATAGAAGTTCAACCGTGCAACAAAACCAGGCTCCGGGGAGTCCTACAGGTGTGTCTAGGTAGGTTCCATCTAGGAATGCTGGTTGTAAGTGCTCGGCGGATGATATTGCAGAGTTGACCCCCGTGTGCAAAAATTGCACACTCCCTCACTGAGCAAAACCCTAGTTTCCAAGATGGACATTCAAGATGGAATCGGGGCCACAGGGACCAGAGGAGAGGGGTGCCCCTGGCACTATCCCGATGTCTTGAATCAAACAGATTTGACGGTTCATCGATCGGAGCCACGGTCGTCATTCTATGGCTCGTTCTGTCTCGCATCCAAAAGGCCTTCAGGGACACCTGTTGGATACCTGTCGGGAGCATAGAAGTCCAACCATGCAGCAAAACCAGGCTCCGGGGAGTCCTACAGGTGTGTCTAGGCAGGTTCCAACTGGGAACGCTGGCCATAAGTGCCTGGTGGACGATTTTGCAGAGTTGACCCCCGTGTGCAAAAATTGCACACTCCCTCACTGAGAAAACCCTAGTTTCAAAGATGAACTTTCAGGATGGTAACGGGGCAACGGGACCTGAGGAGAGGGGTGCCCCTGGCACTATCCCGGCGTCTTGAATTCAATGGAGTCAACGGTTCGTTGATTGGAGCCATGGTCCTCATTCTATGGCTCGTTCTGTCTCACATCCAAAAGGCCTTCAGGTACACCTGCCGGGGGCATAGAAGTCTAACCGTGCAGCAAAACCAGGTTCCGGGGAGTCGTGTAGTTGTGTCTAGGTAGGTTCCGGTTGGGAACACTAGCCATAAGTACCCGCTAGATGATTTTCCAAAGTTGACCCCAATGTGAGGGCCATCCAAATTTGCTCAAGGGGGCCATTTCTTGTTCGGAGGCCCCCGGGCATGCGTGGCCACCATGGACAGGTCCACTGTGGCCACGTGGACCTGTGGGGGTCGATGGAATCCAAGTCCGCTCGTCAGTTTGGGTTCCGTTTCCCTGGGGAAAATCTTCCAAGTGTCCCTGAACGGTCCTAGGGTGCCCGACTAGAATGCCCGTGGCACCCGGACCGTGGCTCGGTTCGTGAATCCGTAAACTCCTGCGGGTCCGAGACAGTGGGTTTCAACTACGGGACCCCCCATAGCATCCCTCGAAGACCCGAAAGCAGTGCCAATGAGCCATCTCCGGAGCTAGGGTTTTGCTCAGTGATGGCCATTCCATATTCGCTCAAGGGGGCCATTTCTCGTCCGGAGGCCCTCGGGCGTGCGTGGCCACCGTGGACAAGTCCACTGTGGCCACGTGGACTTGTGGGGGTCGACAGAATCCAAGTTCGATCGTCGGTTTGGGTTCTGTGGCCCCGAGGCAAATCCTCTAGGTGTCCCTGAACGGCCCCGGGGTGCCCGACTAGAATGCCCATAGCACCCGGACCGTGGCTCAGTTCGTGAATCCGTCGACTCCGGCGGGTCCGGAACGATGGGTTTCAGCTAGGGGACCCCCCACAGCATGCCCCGAAGACCCGTAAGCGGTGCCAATGGGCCATCCCCGGAGCTAGGGTTTTGCTCAGTGAAGGCCATTCCAGATTCGCTCAAGGGGGCCATTTCTCGTCCGGAGGCAGAAGAAGATCAATTTTTGACAAAACAATGTAGTTAGCAGAAGAAGATCAATTTTCAACAAAACAATGTAGTTATTACATGTGGAGGTAGCATTTTCCCATTGAAAACGAGTGTAGGGTTGAGCAGAGGAAAGATGTTGGGAAATGGGCGATTACATTAGCTTTTCCAATGGGAAAGTGATTTGGAGAAGGAAATATGGCGGCTGTAGGTATCTATGCTTTTCTTCCGACAGAAATAGGATTTCCCTCGGAAGAAAAGCGTATATACCTATAGTCGTCAAATCATAGATACCTACAGCCGCCCATCGGAAATGCTAATGTAATAGCCCATTTCCCAACATCTTTCCTCTGCTCAACCCTACACTCGTTTTCCACGGGAAACTGTTGCCTCCACATGTAATAACTACATTGTTTTGTCGAAAATTGATCTTCTTCTGCTAACTACATTGTTTTGTCGAAAATTGATCTTCTTCTTCCTCCGGACGAGAAATGGCCCCCTTGAGCGAATCTGGAATGGCCTTCGGGCTATGGGAATTCTAGTCGGGCACCTCGGGGCCGTTCAGGGACACTTTGGGCATTTGCTCCCCGATCCCAAACCCGCCGAAGGCGATGGATTCGCGAACCGATCCATGGTCTGGGTACCACGGGCATTCTAGTTGGGTACCCCGGGGCCTTTCAGGGACACCTGGAGGATTTTCCCTGGGGCCACAGAACCCAAACCGGCGAGCGGACTTGGATTCCGTTGGCCCCCAAAGGTCCATGTGGCCATTGTGGACATGTCCACGGTGGCCATGCATGTCCAGGGGCATCCAGATGAGAAATGGCCCCCTTGAGCGAATCTGGAATGGCCATCACTTAGCAAAACCCTAGCTCTGGAGATGGCTCGTTGGAACCACTTCTGGGTCTTCGAGGGATGCTGTGGGGGGTGCCCTAACTGAAATCCACCATCCCGGACACATCGGAGTCGACAGATTCACAAACTGAGCCACGGTCTGGGTGCCACGGGCATTCTAGTCGGGCACCTCGGGGTCGTTCAAGGAAACCTGGAGGATTTGCCCCGAGGCCACGAAACCCAAACCAGCGAGCGGACTTGGATTTTGTCAGCCCCCAGAGGTCCACGTGGCCATTGTGGACCTGTCCACGGTGGCCACACATGCCCGGGGGAATCCGGACGAGAAATGGCCCCCTTAAGCGAATCTGGAATGGCCATCATTGAGCAAAACCCTAGCTCCAGAGATGGCTTGTTGGCACCGCTTCCGCGTCCTTGGGGGACATTGTGGGGGTTCCCCTAGCTGAAACCCGCCATCCTGGACCCACCGGAGTTGATGGATTCGTGAACCGATCCACGTTTCGGGTGCCGCGGGCATTCTAGTCGGGCACCCCGAGGTCGTTCAGGGACACCTAGAGGATTTGTCTCGGGGCCATGGAACCCAAACTGGCGAGTGGACTTGGATTTTGTCAGCCCCCATAGGTCCATGTGGAGATTGTGGACCTGTCCATGGTGGCCACACACACCTAAGGGCATCCGGACGAGAAATGCCCCTCTTGAGCGAATCTGGAATGGCCATCACTGAGCAAAACCCTAGCTCTGGAGATGGCTCATTAGCACCGCTTTCGGGTCTTCGGGGGACACTGTGGGGGGTTTCCTAGCTGAAACCCACCATCCCAGACCCGTCGAAGTCGACGGATTCACGAACCAAGCCACGGTTCGGGTGCCACGGGAATTCTAGGTAGGCAACCCAGGGTCATTCAGGGACACCTGGAGGATTTTCCCCGGGGCCACGAAACCCAACCCGGTGAGAGGACTTGGATTCTGTCACCTTCCACAGGTCCATGTGGCCATTGTGGACCTGTCCAAGGTGGCCATGCACACCCATGGGCATCCGGATGACAAATGTCCCCCTTGAGGAAATTTGGAATGGCCATCATTGAGCAAAACCCTAGCTCCAGAGATGGCTCGTTGGCACCGCTTTCGGGTCTTTAGGGGACACTGTGGGGGTTCCCCTAGCTGAAACCTGCTGTCCCGGACCCGCCGGAGTTGACAGATTCGTGAACTGAGCCATGGTCCGGGTGCCACGGGCATTCTAGTCTGGCATCCTGGGGCCATTCAGGGATTCCTGGAGGATTTTTCCTGGGGCCATGGAACCCAAACCGGCGAGCGGACTTGGATTTCGTCAGCCCCCACAGGTCCACGTGGCCACAGTGGACCTGTCCACAGTGGCCACGTACGCCCAGGAGCCTTCGGACAAGAAATTCCCCCCTTGAGCAAATTTGGATGGCCCTCACATTAGGGTCAACTTTGGAAAATTGTCCAGCGGGTACTTATGGCTAGCGTTACCAACCAGAACCTGCCTAGACACACCTACACGACTCCCTAGAACCTGGTTTTGCTGCACGGTTGGACTTCTATGCCCCCGAAAGGTATCCAGTAGGTGTCCCTGAAGGCCTTTTGGATGCAAGACGGAACGAGCCATAGAATGACGACCGTGGCTCCGATCGACGAACTATCGACTCTGTTGGATTTAGGACACCAGGATAGTGCCAAGGGCACCCCTCTCCTCAGGTCCTGTTGCCCCGGTGCCATCTTGAACAGCCATCTTGGAAACTAGGGTTTTGCTCAGTGAGGGTGTTAACACCCAAAAAGTGTTCACTACCTCATTACCACATTATATGGCTCATTTGTCCATTTTCCTACCATTTTTCCCTTAAAATCCCAAAAAATCCCATTAAAAAGCCTCCAAAAGGCCTAAAATGCCTCCAAAAGGCCACAAAACCATCAAAATAGCCTAAAAAAGGCTAAAAAACCCCCTTTTCCTCCAAAAATAACAAAAATCCCCTAAAAAGGAATAAAAAATATAAAATAATGAGGAAAAGGAAGAAAAAACCCTATACAGCTGCCCAAAACTATGTGCTTCCTAAAACCATGGGTCAGCACTCCACCACCAAAAAACTATAAATAGGTGATGGAGATCCCTTATTCCATATCCACAATCACAAGCACCCTTACTCTGCCAAAATCTCTCTCGAAACCCTAGTTCACCTTTGAACTATTTTCACCTTGAGAGCCACCTTTGGCCCATCCCCAACATTGGAGAAGGAGAAAGGAGCATTCTGAAGCTTGGAGCATCCTCTTGGACACTGCAAAGGGCTTCATCAACCTTGACACTCAAGGTAACATTAATATAAAACCATTTTTTACATCTTTCATTTATGTCTCATGCAATTCTTAAAGTAGTTTGTTAATTGTTGTTTTAGCTTAATCATTTAATCATTATTGAACTGCTACTAAGGAGTCCATTCTCCTTAGTAGGTGCTCATTGGCACAAGCTAGGGGTAAAACCCTAGCTACAGTTTTGGCAACTCCCCTAGTTTTCGAATTTCTGGTTTCCGTTTTTTAAATTTTTTCCTTTCGGCTGTCCCTTTCGGCCGCCGCATACCGCGTCTTTTTCCCTCTACAGTCGCGTCCCGACCGCGCCTTTCAGGCCTTTACCCGCGATCCGACCGTGGCTCTCAGACTGCTTCCGACGCTCTGCCGGCGGATTCAAGTCTGTTACCTGCGATCCGACCGTGGCTAATCAGCCTGTTTGCCGCGATCTGACTGCGCCTGTCGGCCTTTTTCACGCGTCCCGACTGCGGCTTTCTGCCTCTTTCGGGCGTCCCAACTGCGCCTGTTAGCCTTTTTGCCGCGACCCGACTGTGTCTTTTTCCCCTGTTTCCTGCGTCCCGACTGCCTCTGTTGGCCCGATAGCCGCGACCTGACCGCCGCTGTTTCCCTCAAACCCGCGGTCGGCCTGTTCTGATCCGCCACAGACCCGCGGTCTGATTTCTGCTCTTTTCCTGTTTTGAGCCCAGCCCCTCTTGCTGCAATATTTTCTGCATTTGAACAGCCCTCTGTCCCACCTGCAGCCCACTTCCTTACAGCCTTTCTGCAACATAATTTCTGTTCCTTTTACAGAATCTTTTTAAAATTTCAGTATTTTTATTTTCAGAAAATTTTGCAAGTTCAAAGAATCAATTTCAGCATTATTGATAGATTGGAAGTTGCCCTCCCTTGTGGCACTTCTATTTTTGGGATCATTACCTCACGAGCACACACTCTGTCACATAAAATCAAGTGAGCCTTAAAAAGTACCTAATTGAACCAACATTCTAACCCCACTT
Organism: Larix kaempferi; assembly: GCA_027924585.1. NCBI lineage: Eukaryota > Viridiplantae > Streptophyta > Pinopsida > Pinales > Pinaceae > Larix > Larix kaempferi. Next base: position 6,202,475 of record BSBM01000061.1, read on the forward strand.
GGGGAACACAAAAGAATCATTGTAGTTAGGTAGGATCAGGGGGATAGGCTTCCAATAACACCCCTTGGTTATTTCACTTGAGACATAGTTGTTGTCCAAATAGGGAACCAAAATCCCCTAGTACTTTTTGGCACGGTCACGACCAGTTTATCAGAGGGCCTCTCCCTTAGGAGGGTTGAAGTCGGGAGACTGGTTCCGGAGGCCTGAGTGGAATACCGCACTCCATTCAGTAACTGAAGGGCTACCTTTCGCGGTTCGCGGGATATCCCTGTATAGGGGTATTGCGGTCAACGAACTAAACGGCAGATTCACCTTTCTGGACGTGTCATGAACGGGGTATCTTAGTTGCCATTCTTCTAGGATTGACTACCCGGTGTCCCTCCCGGTAGGGGGATATCATAGCCACTTGGCTTTCCTACTCATATTGTCTGACTTGGATTTCATCACCTTGCAGAGGATATGTTTAGTTGAGTCAGAATACTTTTAGCTAGGTGTTTGCATGCTCCTTTACCTCCCTTTGGTCTAGTGAGTCCACCATTTTTCTTTTTTAGGAAACCTGCTGCTTGTTGGTATTCTGACCATCTTTGTTGTTACTCCATCCATTGTAGCACAGCTGTTGCAGTGGGTGTTTTGAGTAGGTTGTTGGCCTGAGTGCCTTGCTTTTTAGCTCTCCTTCTGCACACTCGGTTGCATTAGGATTTTTGAGCTGTTTTTATACTCACCTCAACCCACAGAGACTAGACACCATCTGTCACCATTGAGTCCCCGAGACATTCTCGGCGCCTCAGGGGCGAGCCCCCACAGCACGGTTCTCTCGACACCACTCGTCATAGATTCCGATCATTGTCCGTTGATACCACTCATCACAGATCTAGAGCCTTGTCACTTGACTCCACTCGTCAGCGACGTAGGTCTCCGTCACCAGATAGTGACGCACCTTACTTTACCTCTGATTCTGACGAAGAGTCTGAGAACCCTATTTATACTACCCCTACTAGCCCCATGGCTGGCACGACTTCCACTCCATTTGTCATAGGGACCATTGGTGGCACATCCACCACTATACCAGTTACTACACCTATTTTGGGTATGCCCTCCATGGGGAAACCATCTACCGTTCCCCTCACGGTACCTATTCCCACAGCGGGAATACCTATCCCCACTACATCAGTGGCTCACACTACCAATGGTGGTGCTGGACCATCCTTCACTACCTCAGTTCCCCCACTTGGGGGCACCACCTCACATCTTGTCCCTCCACTTGGGGGCACTGGCCCCAACTTGGTCCACAGCACTACTGTGTCACAGCCTTCTTCCAGTTTTCCGTTCATGGCTAGCCTCAACCTACCTAACCTGGCCAGATTGACCAACGATCCTATTCGACACGACCCTATGTGGCCTCATATGCCTACCAAACTACCCTCTGACATCCCTAAATTCGAGGGTAAGGCCGGTGAGGACCCACAAAACCATATCATGTCTTTCCACCTATGGTGTTCCTCTAACTCCATCGTGGATGACTCTGTTCGCCTCCGTCTCCTACAGCGCACCTTCACTGGCTCTGCAGCCAAGTGGTATATCGAGCAACCTCATGGGACCCATGCCACTTTTGCTTCCCTGGCCTCGACCTTCCTGCAGTTCTTCCAGTTGCCTGTCCGCTATGACGTGGGCGTTGAGATCCTTCTATCCTGTAGACAAAACACGGCTACCCATATCACGGACCACATCCATGAGTGGCGTCGACGCCGTAGCTTGTGCAAGATCAAACTTGACGACCGTATCTTCCTAGATTGGTTCCTCAAATCCCTTCTCCCTGTTATTGCTAAGGATGTCGCCTCAGAAAGACCCCAGTCTGAAGAAGAAGCCATCCTTAAGGCACAACAGTTCGACCTCATTTACGCCCAATCGGGTTACCTTTATACCATTATACCTGACGCCCCTCACGGCGAGTCCTCCCATCATGATGCGCCGGGGGCATCCCACGCTGCAGATGGTATCATTGGCCGTGTTTCTTCGCATCCCCAACCATTTTCTATAGCACGTCCTACCCCTGGCCCCGACCTGTCGAGGGCTACCTCCCAGTCTGGAGCAACCAACTCATATGCTCCCATGACACATCACCATTCCCATGGACCCTCATGTCCACCTCAGTGCTTCGGGTATGCGACTCCTGCTTATGCTCCTCCAGTCGCCCCTCAGCCTTACTACCATCAGCAGGCTGCCCCCGCTCCTGCGCCTCCACAAGCCCAACCCGCTTATTATCCGCCCCAGGCAGCCCCTGCGGCAAACCCACAACCTGCTCCGCAGTCCTATCAGCAATCCCCTCAAGTTGCTGCACCTGCTCAGCCTCAACCTACATATCATCCTCCGCAGCCTGCTCCTGCACCTGCGCAACCTCAAAATCCACCTGCTGCCCAAGGGCAAGTTTACGCCCAACAAAACCCGCAGCAAAACCAGAATAACCAACGAAACCAGGGCCAACAGAACCGCGGCAAAGGCCGTAATCGGGGGAACAACCAACCCACAGACCAAGCTGGTCAACCGGCTAATCCCCCTGACAATAACAATGCGGCCCCCGCTAATCAAAACCATGATCGCCCGCCCAAGCAGGCCAAAAACCCCAATCTGCGAACAAACCACCCTTGTTCTATTTGCGGAGTCTATGGACATTACACCCATGCTTTCCCACACTTGGAGCGAGCTCGGCAGCTTTGGGTTGACGAGGCCCATCGCCAAGGGCATGCGGCTCCCCAAGCACCGCCCAACCCCCCCCAACCTCAGCAACCCCCTTTGGTGCTGCAAAACCCCTTACCGACCCAAGGCGTAGTGAACACTCAGCCGTTGGCTCCCCATCAAGCCAATGCGGCCCAACAACAACAGATCACCTACGCTGCTCCTGATCAACCCATGTTTGACTCAGGTACCCACCACTTACTGATGATGTCATCCGCTGACGTCAACCTCCAGACCCGTCGGAACCAATATGGCTCCACCTCTGAAGCCACTCCCACGGATAAACCTGCTAACGCCCATCCCACCGATCAGGCGTTACGTATACCTCCGCCTCCCATAGACGGCGCTGCGAAAGCACCTCGTTTCCCACTTCGCCGAATCAACAATAACCCTAACGCGCGCGCTGCGTCAAACTACAACATCGTAGACGACCTAGCCCAATCTCCCGCAGCCATGTCTGCGTTGGAAGTCTTGAAGAACTGCCCTTCCCAGCGCAAGACTTTACTTTCCGCCATCGGGGGGATTGACCCAACTGATTCACATTTGATGGCGTTTGATTTAGACCAGTCTGAAGCACGCCTACCTTCCAGCTTAGCCTTCCAAGTTACAGTCTCCGTTAGGAATCTTGTTATCCATCGGTGCATCATCGATGAGGGTGCCTCCACATGTGTTATGTCTACCTTTGTATGGCAGAAGCTAGGATCCCCTCCTCTCCAGCAGTCCACCACTGCGTTACGCGCCTACGACGGTCGTTCGGCCCAGCCCCAAAGCCTTCTACCCAACGTTCCCGTCCAGTTAGGTGGTAAAACAGTTCTTATTGACATAGAGGTAATCAATGCCCAATTGGATTACAACCTTCTACTTGGCCGCAGCTACATGTATGCCATGCGGGCGGTTGCCTCTTCTGTCTTTCGCACCATGATGTTCCCCCATGAAGGACGCGTGGTTAAGATTGACCAGCTCACCTACTATGATCCCAGTGCTCCGGCGGCACTGGAAAACGTTCTCCCCATGGTTGAACAACCTGTTTCTCCTGCCACCACTTCATTTGTTTCCTCTTCGGGGCCTGGAGTCTACTCAGACGCGCCGATGATCTCCACCTTTCAATCCATTCCTCCGCCGTCATCTACGCCCGAAGTCTCCGACTTATGTACCTTGTCCCACGACAATCCACCACCTAACACTCAACCACCCTTGTTGCCTAAACCACCATTGGTACCTAGCCACATTGGTGTTACACCGATCCATACGATCCCCTTCCTAGTCCCTCCATCGGGAGTAGTAAGCGCCCCGGTCATGGCTACCCTTAGCCTCCCTGGGTTAACCTTGGGATTACCTGTATGGTATCTTTCGCCTCCCGTTCGTCCGCCGACACCTGATGTCGTCCTCCAGCCGGTGCAACCCATGGCTACTACCACTCAGCCACCTCCCGGTGTCTCTACCCCTTCGTCCTCCACGACACCTCCTCCTACTCCCAAACCCACTGGGGGCAGAGGTCCTCAACCTTACACTGCTGTACCACCTCCAAAGACAGTCAAGAACCCTCCAGTGTTTCGTGCTCCTCCCAAATGCTCGCTGTGTGACGAGTTGGGCCATGCGACCCACCAATGCCCACAGTTACCCGCATTGCAGAAGCACATGCAAATGCTCGATGACGATCCTAACATCCCAACTGTCGAACTAAACCCTACTCCTAAGCCTAAAGATAAGTCCCTACGTACCAACCACTCCTGCGCCATCTGCGGTATTTACGGGCACTATTCACATCATTGTCCCGATCTCCCGGATTACAGAGCGGCTCTCTATGAGATGAACAATCTGGATCTTGAGACGGCACCACCTACCATTGAGGAGATCTACCCCCCAGACTCTTCACCTTCCGGAGAGGTTAATACCATCTATATGATCTCTTCCAACACTACTCCCTCGTCAACTGACTTGACGACACAAACTTTCCGTACTGATGAGGAGATTCTTGAGGCCCTTACTGCCCCGGATTATCCTTGGGATGATATGCACCACCGTTCCTATTTCATCCCAGAAGCGTCTTCCTCTAGCACCGCTACCCAATACGCGGTCGAATCCAAAGACTTCCTCCCCACTAAGGTTGAATGGTTCAAGGACCCTATTCCTGCTCCTGATGCCTTCGAGGAGGGAAACATGGCCAACATCTCACCTGTCATCCAAGTTGATATCGCTGCTCCAGGTCGTGCCCCTGAACTCATTACTTTAGGAGCATTCTGCAGTAAACAAGAGATTGAGGACTACATAAACCTTTTCAAAGAATTCCGTGATGTCTTTGCCTGGTCCTATACCGAAATGCCTGGTCTTGATCCCGCCATTATAGAGCACCATATTGACACATGGCCTGATGTACCCCCTGTTCGTCAGAAACAACGCCCCATTCATCCCTCAAAGCTCCCAGCTGTCAAAGCCGAGATTGAGAAGCTGCGCAAGGCAGGGTTCATTTATCCTATTGCCTATACCACTTGGGTTTCAAACCCCGTTCCAGTTAACAAAAAGCAAGGCACCATCCGCGTATGCACTAACTTCCGTGACTTAAACCATGCTTGTCCCAAAGACAACTTCCCCACGCCGTTCATCGATCAACTCATAGATGCGTGTGCGGGGCATGAGGTCCTCTCCTTCATGGACGGTTTCTCCGGATATAATCAGATTCAGATCCGTAAGGAAGACCAGTACAAAACTGCCTTTACTACCCCATGGGGCACCTTTGCCTATCGCGTCATGCCTTTCGGCCTCAAAAATGCTGGTGCCACTTTCCAGCGGGCCATGACCTATTGCTTCCACGACTTGGTCCATATCCTGTTAGTCTACCTTGATGACCTCACAGCCCGTTCCCAGAAACGATCAGACCACCTTGACGACCTTCGGCAAGTTTTTCTGCGTTGTCGCAAATACCAAATTCGCTTGAACCCCCACAAGTGTGTCTTTTGCGTACCGGCAGGCCGATTGTTGGGTTTCATTGTTTCCCAGAAAGGAATTACTGTTGACCCTCTTAAGGTCCAAGCTATTTTAGACCTCCCCCCTCCTCGCACGCTCCGGCAGCTCCAAAGTCTGCAGGGGCGATCTAACTTCCTTCGACGCTTCGTTCCTGATTATGCCACTACGGTTCACGGTTTCTTGCGCCTGCTCCGCACCCACGTACCCTTCGTCTGGGATGCGCAAGCAGAAGCTGCATTCGAGGCCCTCAAGAAGGCCCTCACACAAGCCCCTCTGATTTCCCCTCCGGATTTCACTCGAGACTTCATCCTTTACGTATCGGCCTCCGAGCATGCCATATCTGGAGTCTTAGTTCAAGAAGACGCTTCTCACCAGGAGCACGTCATTTACTACGTTAGCCAGACCTTGTCTGGTCCACCACTACGTTACCCATATGAAGAGAAACTTGCCCTAGCAGTGGTCTTTTCCGTTCAAAAATTGCGACACTACATCTTAATGAGTCATACTACAGTCGTCGCCGACTCTAACCCCATGGTATATCTTCTAAACCGGCGGCTACTCCAAGGTCGTGTTGCCAAATGGGTCATTATCCTCCAAGAATATGACCTTACCTTCAAAACACCTAAGAGCACTAAAGCCCTCGCGCTTGCCCAGCTCATTACTGATCTCCCTGCCCTTATCCCGGCCAAACCAATCTCCGATGAGTTACCTGACAATCACCTGTTCACTATCTCGTCCGATGACCCATGGTACGGTGATATCTTGTTATACTTACGCACACAGAAGTTCAGACCCAAAGTTACACGAAATGGACGCCGTCGCATCCGCCACCAGGCCTCTCGATATCTCCTCTTAGGCGATGTCCTCTACCGGCGCGGGGTTGACACCATTCTTCGTCGTTGCCTTACCCACGAGGAAGCTGAACACGTCCTTAATGACTGTCATAGCGGTGCCTGCGGAGGCCATTTCTCAGGGATGGCCACCGCCCAAAAGGTCATCCGCGCCGGATACTTCTGGCCCACACTTTTCACTGACTGCATCACTGCGGTCAAACACTGCCATAACTGCCAACTTTTTGCCCCCAAGGCCCGGACACCTCCTGCTCCGTTACACCCAGTCGTCACCGTTGGTCCCTTTTGTAAGTGGGCCATAGACTTCATGGAATGTAGACCCCAGTCTGCCAACGGGCACAAATATATTGTTGTCGCTGTTGATTACTTCACCAAATGGGCGGAAGCCATGCCTACCTTCAATTGTACCGCTGACACTGCTGCCCGCTTCTTCTTCAACCATGTCATCGCCCGATTCGGGGTTCCTAAGCAGTTAGTCTCTGACCATGGTTCACACTTCGAAGATGCCGTCTGGCGTGAGTTATCCACCCTCCTTAAGTATGAGCACCAATTTTCCTCTGCTTACTACCCCCAAGGGAACGGCCAAGTAGAGGCCATCAATAAAATCCTTAAAACCATCCTCCAACGAACAGTTGACAAGCATAAGTCCAATTGGCACCACATGTTGTTCCCTGCTTTGTGGGCTTATCGCACCTCCACTAAGACCGCCACTGGTTTTACACCATTTCATTTAGTTCACGGTATAGAGTCTGTTCTCCCTATCGAGTGTCAGATCCCTACCTTACAAATCGCCGTTGAGCTTCTCCCTGACACCACCCCCCTCGAGCAGCGTTTGCTGCACCTCGAACAAGCCGATGAAGACCGTCGGGCCACTCTCCAGAACATCGAAGCTGCCAAAAACCGCTCCAAAGCCGACTATGATAAACATGTTCACCCTCGAACTTTCCGCGAAGGGGACCTAGTCCTCGCCTACGACCAAGCCCATGACAAAACCGGTAAAGGGAAGTTCGAATCCATGTGGCAAGGCCCTTATGTCGTGCAGACCTGCCTCGGCAAGGGGGCATACATCTTAGCTGACTCTGAAGGCCGTCCTTTGCGCAACCCTCGTAATGGGTTGTATCTTAAGCGTTTTTACCCATAAAAAGAAACCCGCGACCTCATTGGTCTGCGTTCTACAGTACTTTCTTTTTTGTTTTTGTTTTTCCGAACCGTTTCCACCATTGGAATCAGCGCGACGTGACCGTCATTATGGTCACCTCGTTCCATTATTTTTGTCCTGTCATTTTTTACCCATGTTTCAGACGCCACTAGTCGCCTCGGTTTGCGTGCCACATCGGCCGTTCTCCGTTTTCCACATGTTTTATATCATCGGATTCATTTTTCCGAGCTGGTGATGATGCTTGAGATCATTTCTCGCTCTCACCTCCAGATTTTTTGGGTATTTTTTCAAAAACGCCCCCGTCACCTCGGTTTGCGTGCCACATCGGCCGTCACCCGTTTTTGACATCCTTTATATCGCCGGATTCATTTTTCCGAGCTCGTGATGATGCTTGAGATCATTTCTCACTCTCACTCGGTACAATTTCAACATTGTGTCCCAACACCTTGCTGCCTCGGTTTGCGTGCCACATCGGCCGCCATCGGATTGTCCCACATTTTTACATGAGCCATTCACTCCTGTCATACTGCAAATGTTTCGTTATTTTGCCACCATTTCAACTACCCCGCAAGGAGGCCCACCAGTGTTCCCCCCCTACTCTCGTTCTTGGTCATCATTTCTGATCCTTGATTGAACACTTCCTCCTTGCCTGGCCATTCCTTTTGTTCGGTATACTTTTATTCCTTTTTCGGGCCGGACAAGTCCTTTACGAAAAAGGCACTTAGGGAGTTTCCGTTAAGCTCTTTTCTGACTCCTAAAAGAATGAAAAGATCGCCGAGCAATCTTGCTTCCTTTCATGCTCGTTAAAGTACCTGAAAGGGCGTCTATCTGGTATAAGTTTAACCCTTTTCCGGACCTGGTAGACTAATTACGAAAAAGGAATACCCTAGTCACACCGGCTAGAAGAGTTCTTCATTGCATCCTTTTATGCTTCTTTTGGCCTTGGAGACTAAATCTACGAAAAAGCAACCCCCTGGAGTCTTCTTACTTGCTTTCAGACTCTCTAAAATTGAAAGCAACCACGAGCATGAACTGTCCTGGGCTCGTAAAATCCACCCGACAGTACCATTCCATCATTTCAGAGTCTTCTTATCGCTTTCAGACTCCTTAAAATTGAAAGCCACCACGAGCATGAACTGTCCTGGGCTCGTAAAATCCACACGACAGTACCATTTTACACACACTTCTTCTAGTTCCTTAACCCATAAAGAAGTTTTCCCCCCCGTGCCTCTTAGCACTTTGATCTATCATCTCGGCAGCACCCCCAATCAGGTCACCTTTGTTCAGAGTATTCTGCAGTCTCCTGCCATTGTACCCCAGCTTGAGTCCCCCTCAGCCAGTTATCCTCCCAGATCCATTACAGCTATGATCCCTTTCCCCTCAGCCAGTTTCATATGCTGCCAGATCATTCCAATTATCATACTCTGAACAAAGGAAGTTTGAGTCCACCCGCTCTACTTGCCCAGTTGTCCCCCCACAGTTTATCAGTTCTGCCATCAGCACTATCACATTTCGGTCTTGCACCTCGCGCTCCTGTCAAGGAAACATCATTGCCTTGATAGTTGCAGGTCTCCCTCTGTCGACGACAGCTCCTCTATTCCAGAGGATAGGCCCAGAGGTCCCTACGCCTTGGACTTATCACCATCTGTGGTAGGTGCCTACGGATCATTCCGAGAGGAGACATCATTGCCTCTCCGAGTGGTTGTTCCTCACATGCTCGACTTCAGCACCTTGATCGCATCGTTGAGGATCGCGTAGGATTATATTCCATCAGTTTTTAGTCGAAGACCCCGGATTTCCCCCGACTCTAGCACATTGGTGAGTCACTTCGGAACGCCCAGTTGTATGTTCCCGTGGATGTCCGGGCTGCGTTGGCGTTTGTATTCAGAAGCCATCCAGTTCCATGCTTCCTTGAGTACCCAGTTTCAGTTCCAGTTCAGTGTACCATGGAGAGTTTGACCCCAGTCACTATGATCCAGCAGCTCATCAGTTCCTTTGGTACCACACTCAGTAGCACTGTTGATTGTTCCAGTGCACCAGTTCTGCAGTTCACACATGATCCGCTCAGCAGTATGTCCCATATTTGTGTCTCCTCTGGAATCTTATGATGTACACAGTGGTCATGTACCTTACAGGTCCCCCTTTTCGGGCCTTACAGTTATGTTTATGTATCTTGATACGAGCATGGGTATGCCCGCCTCGTCCATATATTGAGATTATTCCTCAGTCAGTATTTGAGGTCATGTATATTTCAGGTCCCTATTTTCTGGACCCCATTGTTGTTATTATGTTATATCCTGATACGAGCATGGGAATGCCCGCCTCGTCCATATGATCAGATGATTCCTCATCCATTATTGAGGTTATGTACTTTTAGTTCTTGCAGTTGTTCGGGATCGTTGTTCCGGGCTCCAGTTTGTTTCTTCTCTTCTCTCCACATCCCAGGAAAACCATTCATGACTTATGATGTCCATCGGCCATACGATTAGCTCCTGACCTCGCACATCAGGGGGCAATCTGTTAACACCCAAAAAGTGTTCACTACCTCATTACCACATTATATGGCTCATTTGTCCATTTTCCTACCATTTTTCCCTTAAAATCCCAAAAAATCCCATTAAAAAGCCTCCAAAAGGCCTAAAATGCCTCCAAAAGGCCACAAAACCATCAAAATAGCCTAAAAAAGGCTAAAAAACCCCCTTTTCCTCCAAAAATAGCAAAAATCCCCTAAAAAGGAATAAAAAATATAAAATAATGAGGAAAAGGAAGAAAAAACCCTATACAGCTGCCCAAAACTATGTGCTTCCTAAAACCATGGGTCAGCACTCCACCACCAAAAAACTATAAATAGGTGATGGAGATCCCTTATTCCATATCCACATTCACAAGCACCCTTACTCTGCCAAAATCTCTCTCGAAACCCTAGTTCACCTTTGAACTATTTTCACCTTGAGAGCCACCTTTGGCCCATCCCCAACATTGGAGAAGGAGAAAGGAGCATTCTGAAGCTTGGAGCATCCTCTTGGACACTGCAAAGGGCTTCATCAACCTTGACACTCAAGGTAACATTAATATAAAACCATTTTTTACATCTTTCATTTATGTCTCATGCAATTCTTAAAGTAGTTTGTTAATTGTTGTTTTAGCTTAATCATTTAATCATTATTGAACTGCTACTAAGGAGTCCATTCTCCTTAGTAGGTGCTCATTGGCACAAGCTAGGGGTAAAACCCTAGCTACAGAGGGAGTGTGCAATTTTTTCACACGGGAGTCAACTCTGCAAAATCGTCCGTCGGGCACTTATAGCCAGTGTTCCTAGACGGGACCTGCCTAGACACACCTACAGGACTCCCCGGAGTCTGGTTTTCCTGCACAGTTGGACATATATTCCCTCGGCAGGTATCCAGCAGGTGTCCCTGAAGGTCTTTTGGATGTGAGACGGAACGAGCCATAGAATGACGACCATGGCTCCGATTGACGAACTGTCGACTCCATTGGATTCAGGACACCGGGATAGTGCCAAGGGTGCCCCTCTCCTATTGTCTCGTGGCCCCGGTGCCATCTTGTACTTCCATCTTGGAAACTAGGGTTTTGCTCAGTGAGGGAGTGTGCAATTTTTGCACACCGGGGCCAACTCTGCAAAATCTTCCGCCGAGCACTTACAGCCAGCGTTCCCAGCCGAAACCTGCTCAGACACACCTGTAGGACTCCCCGGAGCCCGGTTTTGCTGCACGGTTGGACTTCTATGCACCCGATAGGTATCGAGTAGGTGTCCCTGAAGGCCTTTTGGATGCGAGACGGAACAAGTCATAGAATGACGACCGTGGCTCCAATCGACGAACCGTTGACTCCGTTGGATTCAGGATGTTGGGATAGTGCCAGGGGTACCGCTCTCCTCCGATCTCGTGGCCCCAGTGCCATCTTGAACATCCATCTTGGAAACTAGGTTTTTGCTCAGTGAGGGAGTGTGCAATTTTTGCACACGGGAGTTAACTCTGCAAAATCGTCCGCCGGGAACTTACAACCAGCGTTCCTAGACGGAACCTGTCTAGACACACTTGCAGGACTCCCCAGATCCCAGTTTTGCTACACGGTTGGACTTCTATGCCCCCAGTAGGTATCCAGCAGGTGTCCGTGAAGGCCTTTTGGATGCGAGACGGAACAAGCCATAGAATGACGACCGTGGCTCCAATCGACGAACCGTCGACTCCGTTGGATTCAGGACGCCGGGATAGTGCTAGGGGCGTCCCTCTCCTCCGGTCACGTGGCCCCGGTGCCATCTTGTATGTTCATATTGGAAACTAGGGTTTTGCTCAGTGAGGGAGTGTGCAATTTTTGCACACGGGGGCCAACTCTACAAAATCGTCTGCCAGGAACTTATAATGATGATGATGGTGATGATGATGGTGATGGTGACGGTGATGGTGATGGTGATGGTGATGGTGATGAAGATGATGACGATGGAGAAGATGATGATGATGGAGATGTTGATGAGGAACCTAGAGTTAGAGTTAGGATTAGGGTTAGAGTTAGAGTTAATGATGATGATAGATATGGTGGTGATGATGAAGACATTGATGATGATGGTGATGGTGACAGTGACGGTGATGGTGATTGTGATGGTGAGGATGAAGAAGATGGCTTAGTACTAAAGTTTGGGTGAGGGTTAGGGCTAGATTTATAGAAGGAAATTGAATTAGGGTTAGAGTTAGAGTTAATGATGATGATGAAGATGTTGACGATGGCGGTGATGGTGATGGTGAGGATGAAGAAGATGGTTTAGTGATAGGGTTTGGGTGAAGGTTAGGGATAGAGTTAGATTTAATGATGATGATGAAGACATGATGATGATGGTGACGGTGACGGTGACGGTGATGGTGATGGTGATGGTGAGGATGAAGAAGATGGCTTAGTGCTAGGGTTTGGGTGAGGGTTAGGGCTAGAATCATAGAAGGAAATTGAATTAGGGTTAGAGTTAGAGTTAATGATGATGATGAAGACATGATGATGATGGTGATGGTGACGGTGACGGTGATGGTGATGGTGATGGTGAGGATGAAGAAGATGGCTTAGTGCTATGGTTTGGGTGAGGGTTAGGGCTAGAATCATAGAAGGAAATTGAATTAGGGTTAGAGTTAGAGTTAATGATGATGATGATGGTGATGGTGAGGATGAAGAAGATGGCTTAGTGCTAGGGTTTGGGTGAGGGTTAGGGATAGAGTTATAGAAGGAAATTGAATTAGGGTTAGAGTTAGAGTTAATGATGATGATGAAGATGGTGGTGATGATGAAGACATTGATGGTGATGGTGATGGTGATGGTGAGGATGAAGAAGATGGTTTAGTGCTAGGGTTTGGCTAAGGGTATGTGCTATGGTTTGGGAAGATGGTTTGGAAATAGTTCTTCATCGAATCTCATAATTTTCCTATAAATCAAAGCCATGGGGTAGACTTGAAGAAGAGAATAATTGTAAGGTCATGTGGGAAGAAAGAGCTTGGAGATCAAACACCTCATTCTCTTATCTTTACCATTCATTGTATTCATTCGTACTTGAGTTATTTCGTTAAGGAAGTAAGTGTTCTTCAGTCACTATAGCTAGAGAGAGATTTTAGTAAGGAAAATGACCCATCCCAAGGAGAGTGTTGGAGCTAAATTGCCTCAAATCATTTTTTCTCAAATGATGTTACACATTTGTATGCTTTTCCATTTGAAGAATATATGAGTTTTGTTTTTTCCATCCATTTATTGTATTTGAATTACATTCTTGTATTTAATATTATGATATGATTGATTGCATGCTTCTTAGTTATTTATTTTCTATTATAGTACTCTCATGCTTGTCAAATAAATAACCATTGTATATTGTCTCACTCAAAACTTGGATATATTAACAAATTTTGCTCATCATTGCAACAAAATCCCTAAAATAGATTGACTACTCCATTTTGGGTTTAGAATCTTGATCAGTTAATCTTACTTACTAGGTTGTTTTTAGCTGTTTTCTAACCTCTAGTGACATGCAAAGTCATTAACTAGCATGCAAACTCACTTAGCAACCCTTGTAAGGAATCAAGTTTTTTGGAATTTTATTTTGCATGATCTTGGTGACTTGCACATTTTTTCTCTTTTTCTCAGAAGAGTTCAATGGTAGAATCCCTAATTTTCATTAGTGCTCCATAGTGGCCAATGTAATATGCATGCAAATTCATTTCATAGGAAGTGTAACTATTTACTTGTGTAACTTGCAAAGTTATCTTTGTAACAAGTCATGAATTTTTAGTTAGATTTAATTGTATGTTTTGTCAGTAGCTTAGCTTGAGGGAAACTTTCAATTTTCCAATAATTGTAAGTTGATGTTCTTGTAATTTTACATCTCATCCACCACGATTATTAATTAAATCACCTAAGGGATAGAAGGTGGACTCATAATTCCTAAGCGTCTAATCACATAAATGGATTATCATTTGTCATTTGCACATGGATTCATAACTAAGGGCACTATATACTACCTTTTGAATTGTTATTTTTATTTATATTATTTAAACTCATCTCAAAATAATAGTTAAGAATTACATCAATTACCACTTGCAGTCATTTCCATTATGTCACATCCCCTCCCATCGTTCCCGAGCAAGGTAGAGAAAATGACACTAAAACCACTAGTGACGGTTTGGTAACTTCTAGAATGTAAATGATTAGATGATTGTAAACATTCATTCAATAAACCATAAACATTTAGGATATGTTGTGTGTAATTTCTTAAGACAAATTTGTGAAATAATAACCATTCAAATAACATGCAATTAACACTATGATCCAGAGATGAGAGTTCTGAATCGAAGAAAAAATCATGTATGCAAAAATGTAATCAAGGACAAACTCATATACACAAGTGCAAATCCATCTATTAATATGAAAAAGTACAATTTTTGGAAAAGGGGAACATCGTTCCCAACGTCTATATAATGGAAACTCGTGCCCTGTACAAAAAAAGGCAACTCGTACCCTATACAAAATATGGCCCATGGTGCCCTGTACAAAATATGGCAACTTGTGTCGAAAATGCCACACCGTGGCTACTGTACATAGGAGGGTCTCTCAATCCTCCTGCCCACCCTCGGAGCTCCCAGGTGCATCTCCAAAATCAATCTTCCTCTTCTTTATGCTAGAGGAAGCTGGGTCCTTCCGACGTCTTTGAGCACGTCCCCCTAAGCCCTGAAACGACAACAATAATATGTCAACTTTTCCTGGCAATTATACAAGTATAAAACATAATTTCAAACTAAAAATAGTTTTCAAATCTTGGATAACTCACTGCATGCGAGACTGTAAGTCGTGAGGGGGTCTCCCTCCTCTGTGATCCAAGTCTCTTAGCAATGCCACCCTACAACATTTAGAACAATCAGATCAATGTTGAAACTAGACGCATATAGTAATTTCCATTAAAATTGAACGAGAGTTAAATGATAAACTTGTCAATCTCACCATGAACAAAATCGGCTGGTCTTCAGGGCTGGCGGATGGAGCAGTCAGCTGGATAGCCTACTACGATGCTAGGGTGGATGGTAAAGGGGAGGATGTAGCCACATCAACGGTGGCTACACCACTGGGGGTAACAGTGGAAGAAGGGGGCGTGGAAGGAGGAGGCATGGACTGGGGTGGGGGAAGTGGAGATGTACGTCTAGGGCTATAAACCCCAACTAGTTGTAGTATGGATGGGCGTACCCTGGAAGGGGAAGAAAGTGTGGTGGGGGAATGTTGAGGGGGGGGGGTGAGGTCTGTGTTGCGATAGAGGGATGGGTGACTATGGATGGGTGGTGTGTCGTGGTCGGATGGGGGAGGGTGGGAACATGGGAAACTGATACGGAGGTGGAGCTGGATATGATGCGTAAGGGGGAGATGGGTGGAATTGTGGTGCTATATAGGAGGGGGGGCCTAGATGGAAGGGGTTGGGGAATGGGGCATGTATGCCAGGGGATACAACTAGCATATAGGGTGGCTGAAAGGTCAGGGAGGGAGGAATAACGACACTGGCAAGCCGAGGTGCTCGCACCTGCATACACATTTATAACTTCATGGTTTAATATACAAAAATATAAATATACACAGACAAGTCATCGTATTTGAAATTAAATTTATGCTTTAATACACAAAATACCTGCGCATGGGGAGAACCGTTGGTCCCCGGTGGCGGTGGCTGGTCGCTGGAGCCTGCGGACACCTGTGCGAACACTACAATTTTTAGACTGAATTTATAAAAACAATATTAACAATATTAAAAACAATGAAAATGAGAATGACAACGATGGTACTTAGAAAACATGACTGCAATAAATTTATATTCAAGTTCGATGATATCCAATATTCTGAAAGGAGAGAAGGTGGCATGGCATGAAATTAAAATTAAATAAGGTGAGAGGGCATAGAAGGTGACATGGTGAGCTTTTCCTTTTCTAGAGTCATCTCCATGAGTAGGTGAGCTTTTCCTTTTCTAGAGTCATCCCCATGAGTAGGTGAGCTTTTCCTTTGGCCCTAGAGAGATGTGTAGTGTCTCATAAGCAAATGGAATTCATGTCCATTTACAAATTTGAATTGGAAACCTATGTAATGTGTTTGGGTTCTTGGTGAAGATTTCCTAGGTTTTGATGTCTTCTTATAGATTTGTAGTTTCCTAGAAGCTTGATTCACCCAGTGGAAAAGTATTTGCACCCCTAGAGTGAGGATCTTGAGTCCCTTTATTTCCATAATATTTACATCATCAAATAAAATGGCATCTCATTGTTTATATTTGCAAAGAGGTGCTAAATAGCAGTTAAGTTAGTGTGCATGTTATTTAATACACTTTAGAGTGTTGATCGTTAGAAAAAGGAAGAAAGAGAAATATTTTTCATGGTTAACTTACTTACAAGCTTGAATGTGCCATGTTCTTTTGCATTGAATGAGTAATTATTTGTTCATGATTGAATAGATATGTGGTCAGAATGATATCACTTGATTGAAATCGAAGAAATCTTGAGTGAAATGAGTTAAATGAGTATTCTTGATGCCAAATCTTTTATCGAGTTGAATTTGAATCAGGATAGTAGCAAGGCCCCATAGACCATATTTGTAAGATTATCGCTCTTCCTTGTGGGCCTTACATCATTTTCAAAAAATTTAGTGACAATACATGTGATAAGTTGTTTTACGTTGTTTATATGTCTCTCCTAATAACATGTTTTAGGAGTAGTAGTATGATTACTTTCAGTCTCAAGTATTAGAATAAATTGGAAATCCCGTGATAATAAACTAGGGTAATAAGGACATGAGAAACATCAGGTTCTTGAATTTCTAGAAGCTTGGCCACTATGATTCTCTTTTGGCCACTATGAAGACATTGACGGTGATGGTGATGGTGGTGACAACACTAATGAAAAAGGCTTGAGGAATGGCAAAGAAGATGATGATGTGGATGGCTTGAAGAACACACATAGCATCAAGAACCATGGAGGTGGGCATTGGAGCCATTGGAACACCTAATGAGCCAAATGAACCATTCTGTGGTCATTTGTGGTTTAATGGGGCAGTGGAACCCTTGGTGATGGTCCATGCTACCATTTGATGATGGGCTTGATGTCCATTGAAAGCATGTTGATTAAATACTAAATGATTGACTCTTGATGGTGGAACCCACATTGAAACCCACATACAAATTGAATCAACCCTTATCTAATGGCACTTACGATGGATGTTGAAGCCCTTGAACCTTGAAGATGTCCATATGTGGAATCCTTGATGTATGGTGATGAAGACATAATGTATTGTTGCCTTGGGGTTCTTGGAATTGTTTGTGGTCTATTGTTGTGGGTGTGATGGAGCCCTTGCCCTTATAATTGCTTGACGAAACCTTTGATGCTGAAGTATTTAAACATGATGATGTAGAAGCCCACAAAAAAATGAGGAAGCCCTAAGTTTCTAACGTGGCCTTTGATGTGGTTGTGTGAAGTCAAACCAAAACAAGCATGCAAATAAAACATTTATGTGAACTATTATGTGTCCATTCAAAGGACAAAGTCGACTCAACAATTACAAATAAAAATAAAATGAAAATTACATAGACAGGTCGATTGAATATCATGTGATATGATGTGCATGTACAATAGAAAGACATGACGATCTAGACAGTATGAAGAGACTAATGATATTTTGGGCAGCAGTTTGGTGAAAGGAGAGAATGATGTATTTGTGTATATCCCGGTTAAAATTATGACAGAGTGATGATGAGCAGAAAGTGATATAAATGTGGATATGTTTGATATCTTGACAGCAGAATGATAATTTTCCTATGGTTAATGACAGTTTGATGACAGGTTAAAGATGTGAATGTACATAGAATATCGATATGTTTGAGAAGATGTTGGACATGATGAAACAAGGATAGAATGATGATTGAAGACAAGGTGCTGGCAACAGAGTGATGAATGAGATGATGTGAATAATGACATGACTGTGATATGTATGATATGTGACAACTATGTAATCATAAATACAAGCAGGGTCTTGTATCCATTTTCTTAGTAGGATCTAAGAAAAACTAGGCTGGGTCGTAGATGATGAGTTGGTGCTCATTGTATCAGTTGGTGCTGAATTGCCTCACGGTTGTAGCCGTTGAACCAAATACAAAAGATTACAAAAACTATATCTAGTCTCGTATTATGTGTTGATGTGTTTCATTAGTTGATAGTTAGTTCATTGATGAATATGATGTGAATGTGAAATGATGATATAAGAGTTGGTGATTGAAGTTGAAATTAAATAAAGTATAGGCTCACTGATTCACCCCCCCCTCTTAGTGAGCATTGTGTCTAACACAAATGTTTATAGTTTTGTTAGGTTTTCATGTTTGATAAGGTTTCGTTTTTTTTTTGGGTGGGATTATACGAATTTATATCTCTCAAATAAATTAGACAATATTATAAACACAATTGAAAAAAATGATGATAATATGGTAATTACTCAATACTAATTAATTTTTAATTACTAAACACAAATTACTCATGACTGGATCTAATTATTCAAAGTAAAGAAGTTACCTGTGTGTATGGTGCCGCAATCTCCTCTGCTGCCGCCATGGCTCCATCGAGGTCAAAGGGACCGACGTCCTTCCACCTGGGGGGTGGATACCCGACACCCAATAACTGAACATTAAAACAAATAAAGTCAACAATGTGTAATTCAAAGTTAAATATATTAAACAATACGATATCAAATAAAATACAACAAATACTTGAACATTAAATAAAACAATAGCAAACCTGATCCATGAAGCTCCCTGTGGCATGCTGCTGCGTATCACCATGGCAAGAATGACCACAGTGAGAAAAATGATGTGCCATTGTTCCAGTAGAACTAGAAGGCCCCGCCTGGGTTCCATCTATACCCGGCATGTCTCGGCCACCACCCATAGACTGTGCAGTTCTCTGTGTCTCATCGATGTCCTCCCAGCTCTGGGAAGACATGGCCACAAATTTGGTATGTCTAAGCAAGTCATGTGTGGCACGTTTGACAGAGTGATGAATCTCATCTAGACCGCTACCAAACCCGGGTGGCTGAGGAGGGGGGTTTGGCTCTCTCCTGGGTGTAGGAGGTCCTCTAAGCGAGTTGTGGTGCACCTGAGGTTGATCTTGGGCAGAGCCAAGACCGAAACCCTGAAACTCAGTGATGTCAAAATAGTTGACATGGTACCCTAACTCAAACTCAGCCCACAATTTCCGAAGGAAATACTGTGGGACCTCCAAATTGTTGCATGGGGGCCTGTCAAACACCATGAACCACCTCTGTCTCCAGTTATCTCTCCATGGATGGTAAATGCACCAGTCCATGCAAACCCGAGGCCTCATCAAAGCTGGAGACTATCCGGTCGAGGGAACTATGAACTTGCTATACAACTGGGCTTTGCTGATGTTGAGGTCTTTTATTTGCTCTTTGGACAACCCAGTGGAGTAGTGTTCCCTCATTCGAGCCCTGTATTGACTCAAGTTTGCTATCTCACTCTGTGCAATATTGATTGATTCAATAATGTTTTGAAGTGATGAAGCCAAGGAAACCCGAGAGGGTTCCCTAGTACTGTTCAATTCATTACTTAGTGCCCTCAATTGATTTAAGTCTTGGTGTAATTGATCTTCAGGGTTTTCATTGGGTTCATTGTCGGTTCAAATATTCTCTTCTGGAGGTCGGGTTTCATCAGATGGTGGTGGTGTGTCTGACATCTTGTTAGGTGTGTAGATGGCCTGCAATTAAATTTCCTTGGTTTTTTAATGGATTGTGAATTTTTTTTAAAAATTAAAATTAAAATGGAAAACAAAAATAAAGACAAATTTCTGCTTTGAGGAGCACTTACCTGGACAAACGGACGGCACCGTGGTGTAGGGGCGACTGTTTGGTGTTGATGACGATGGGGGTGCACGAGGACGCGTTCGTGGGGTTGAAGGTGCGCTCGCGGGTTAGTAATTTAGCTCACGGGTCTGTCAAAAATGACAAAACCCATGAGCTCTGTTTTTGTTTATAAAAAAATAAAGGCACGCACGCGCCACTAACGCGTGCGTGCCAATATGTGCGTACGCGTCAAGGGCGCGTGCACGGCCCTTTTGTCCACGTGGGCTGAAACACGTGGACGTTCGGAATTGCCGAAGTAGGAACACGTGTGCACCTTTGGAGGCACGTGTGCATCCTTTTTTTTTTTCCGCTCACACGCCCTTGTTGCGGTTATTTTGGGTACCAGCTTTGTGTGGGTACCCAACACTTGTTGAGAATTGACTTAAGTCTTCCTCTTTTAATTGAAAATCTCTCAAGAGAAGAAATTTAAATGTCTTCAATTATGTTGGTTTGGCACACTTGGGAAGCATCCGAAAAACATATTGTTTGTTTAAAACCAAGCATAAATAGTTTTCATAATTCAGTTCCAAGAAATATACTCTATTCCCATGCTACCTATCTAGATATAACACTTATACTCAATGTTTCATATGTTGATGAATTTGAAAGCTTGTGTGGTACATGACCTTTAGAGGACTACAACAAGTATAGATTTATTTAACTTAGGTTCGTTTCTATAAAGTTTTGAAAGGAATTAAACTTGCAAATTTTTTCACCACTAAACTACAACACATATCCCTTTCACCACTATGCTACATCACACTTATGCATATATTTTTTATTTTTTATTTTTATTTTAAAAGGAAAATGGATACTTCTCCTCACCCTATCTCCATTATGCTACATTCTTATTTCTTATTTCTTATTTTCTTATTTTTTGTTTTTATTTTTTATTTTAAATTTTTTTTGTTATTTTTATTTTTTATTTTTATTTTTTTTATGCGACAGACGGTCACTTATCCTGCACCCTGTCTGTAGTAATGAACCACGCAAGAGTGTACTTGACTCAATGGCTTTGAGGCAATAAAGGGTTACTGTTTGTTGGATGGCCATGAAACAAAAGAATATCCGTTCTAATGCCAATGCACACTTCTATGTTCTCTGAATTGCGTGGGCAATGGCCATTTCTAGTTAAGTATAGAACAAAGATTGAGCTGTGTAATATACAATTATAAATCCAGATCAATGAAGGGTTGATTTCTATTATCAACATCGTTAAGTCGTTTCTGCAATGGCCTGTGCTCTCAACAAGTTCTTTGACATGGAATGCACGGGAATGAAATTTTATCATCGGACTGGTTCAAGTCTTCTTATGTTTTATATTTTCCGTGTAAGCTTTCACCAAAAACTTTACATGTATGGAAGATTTTAAAGATTTACAGGGGAAAATCCATCCCTCTGTATAGTCTCCCCGCCCTCTCATATTTTAACATCAACTTCAGCAACATACAGACACGCTGTTATTTTATCAAACTTGCAATCGCAAACACAGATTCGGAGGTCATTTTGGGATTGAAAATTCCAACCGGATGCTTTATTAAAGAAAAACCTAGCTGAATATTTATTTCTGTAAGGGAATAGATTGAAAGTTAAAGAGATTGACGAGCAGCATTCTAAAGTGCTTCCGAAAGCACACAATAAAAACAGAGTGATCCAGTGCACATTAACCCAGAGATTCATACAATGATTCTTATTTAACAAGGCCGCTACTAGGAAACCTTAATACAGAATAACATGAGCGGAACCATGAGGCCGCATACAGAAAAGCCATGGAAACCTTTATCCAATCAAGCCTGCGCAGAACATAAAGCAGCAAATAGATACTGGAGCTAAAACCCATCGCCCTCCTAAAATCTTTAACTGTGTTTGATCCCATAGAATTCAATGAAAGAAGAAAGAAATGATGCACCCTGACAGAGCCGCGACGATACAGGGAACGTAGGCCAAAGGGGCTGCACCTGTTTCCATGCCCAGACTGGGACTGGGACTTGGAGCTGCCATACCGTGTTCATTTGCAGCAAAAGAAAAACCCCATAAGGAAACCAACAGAAGAATAATAACGTAAGTAGCCGCGGCTGAGAATTTGCAAGTCTCCATTTCAAGCAGAATATGGCGATATCTCTGCCTGTAGCTGCCCGAAATTAGAACGGTTTAAACTGGCTTAACAATTCAGACTCAGAATGTATTCCAACATCCCTATAAAGAGCCGCGAGTATCCGTTACCGTCTCAACATCTAGCCGTTTACTTTTGACGGTTCATGTACCGCCCGTTTCTGTGAGCGTGCCGACCGACGAGTGGAACTCCAGTCTGGATCTGTTTCCAGCCAGTCGCATGGCCTACTTTCAACATTTTTTTTTCGATATAAAACTGTTAAAATATTTCCTTCATGGATTCTAAACTGGAAAAGCTGAGCTTCAAACGAAATCCCATGCTGCTTATAATCATTATGGTCATCAGCCACCAATATATTCTCTTCATGTGGAAAGGTGCACAACAGCTGAGGCCATGTGCTCGATGCGTCAACGTGACAGACAGACGGACCTGCTGTCTCAATCAACAACCCTACCTCGCTATAAATAAATCAAATATTCTCACTTTACAACTCCATGCATTGGAACCCTCGCACCCTTTACCCACTATATGTAGTATGGTTTTGGTTATCTTTATTTCGATTGTTGAATCTTTCATCGAATAGGTATGGAGAAACATCAATTTTTTACTTTGCTCCAGGTATGGAGAAACATCAATTTTTTACTTTGCTCCATGCTTGTTGAATAGAGGGAATTAGCAA
This sequence comes from Larix kaempferi, assembly GCA_027924585.1. Classification (NCBI taxonomy): domain Eukaryota; kingdom Viridiplantae; phylum Streptophyta; class Pinopsida; order Pinales; family Pinaceae; genus Larix; species Larix kaempferi. The sequence goes on from BSBM01000061.1 coordinate 6,225,388, forward strand.
TTGAGATAAGCTCAGGTTTAAGGTTTCCAACAAGGAAAAGTTTGTCAATTCCTTTACAAAGTTGTATTACTACTTGTATAGAAATGGCCAAAAAACTCTAGGGTTTATGCACTTGTGAATATAAAAAAAGCCAAACAAGAATACAAAAAATGTATCATAACTTTAAGTGATGTTTAGAGTATTTTTAGCTACTCATAGGGAAGGATACAACAAATCCAAAAATATTTATACCTTAAAATCTCAAAATTAAACATAATTAAAGGTAACACACCCTAGCCTACCCTTCTCATAAAAGTGATTATCTCCCCCTTGAAAAAATGACTATGAGTAGGTACGTAATATACATGAACAAGATAAACAATATGGGATTAAAAATATTATCACATCTAAATTTAAGGAGAAGGTGTGATGAGTACTGAATTAGAGGATAAGAGAAAATTAAAATATTATAAGGAGGTGATCAAGTCTAAATCAAAATTATTTCTCTTTTAATGAAAAAAATCAACATTGTTAAAATAACAAAATATTGAGGAAGGCCCTAGTGAAACATAGCCTTTACACTAAGATGGTTGAAGATGCCAATAACTTTATCTTATAAGATTCTATGTACACCCATATTAAAAATAACAATTTTAAAATATTTGTTAAAATAGTGACTTTCCTAACTTTTTACCTCATCACAATAATGGTGATTTAAAACATTTTGTTAAAGTTTTTTAAACACATAAATAAAATATTATATATATATATATATGATTTGACAAATTAAATTTTGTTTAATGATTTTTAAAAATAATAAAAAAAAATTTTAAATAATTTTAAATTTTTATTTATATATTAAAAAATATCCAGAATTTTGATGAATTAAAATATTAAAAAACAATATTGTTATATTAAATGATAATGATATTCCAATTCCAATCATTAAAACATAAAATTAAAAAAACCATTTTTCATAATCAAAATATGATATAAAAAAAATCACCGTCAAATTCTATCATTTCCACCTTATTTATTGAAATAATTACAACTGCGAGTATTGATTATGTGTGTGGCATTTTCTCATTTATTGGAATATTACAACTACGAATCTTGATTATCTGTGTGGCATGCATATTTGATTTATAAGGCTTGAGTACAGGCCACGTTAGTTACCTGGGCGGGGTCAATCTGTGATCAGGAAGGCCGATGGCCTAGAGAGGCCACTTGGGAGGGGTGTTTTCCTAGCATCTCCGGCTGAGGAGAGTGCACGTCATAATTTGTGGAAGCCACGTTACACGGGCTTTGGTTCATTGAGAAAAGTTCTCGTCAATAACAATAATTTATTATTAAGAAAAAATTATTTGAGATCAGCAAATTTGTGAATGGTTGCTGAATTACATACGTATCATTATGTAGAGGAGGGACGCCAGTTGTGAGGCCATCTCTGGGTTCTTCCTTCTCCACATAGGGTAAATTAATGTTGAATTTCCCCGATTCGGACAATATCCACAATTTGTAAAGACGAGAATACGAGAGATTCGAATTTATCAGAGGCGGCTTGGTGATCCATTTGTTAGTGATTTTAATTAATAATTTTTTATCTTTCTACTGTTACTTCTCTATCATATGTATTTATTACATAAGAATTTATAGAGTCCTGTCCGTGCTTAGCTAAACTGTTTATCAGTTAGTTATATAGCGTATAGGGTATAGCCAAACTGTTTAGTGGTTATTATGGTGTATATCAAACTCAGTTCTATCCAACTCATATATATTGCGGCTCCATCTAATCGGATCTATTTTGGACAGCTTTTGAAATACCGCATTAAGTTGAGACTGGTGTAATTTAGTCAATTAGTCAATTCTCTCATGTATTTTGTTTGGTGTGATTATATTATTGCAGTGGGCATATTTGGGCGGATTTGGACCATTTGTAGCTGCAAGAATGGCATTGGATGCAGCACATGATGTGAAGCTGCCAAATGTTTATTGTGATTTATTTTTTACAATTAATGTCATCTTTGAATAATGATGTCGGATTTTGATAGTGGTAGGATGATGTATATAAAATATTCAATAATTAGGCAGTAGGTGTTTATCAACTAGAAGCGCCGTTTTTCATTTCGAATAGATTTCTCATTTATAGAGCCAATAAAATCTTAACATCCGTTTTGGCATTATAAATTTCTAACTATTACTACTTCTCCGCTTTTGTTTTGCTGCACTCCTCCACGCCCAAGACTTGACAGTGGACTGTCAGCTGCGGTTTTTCTTCTTTCAAGTTGGTCGACGGGAATTGGTACAACACAGTTACATTGCCGAGCAATACTTGGACGACTGAATCACGAGCAGCAAGGGCGACAATGTCGGCACACGACACGATACCACTGCAGGCTGCCACTACTTGAGTTTGATGGTGTCTATTACTTCGAATCCTCTCAGCGAATTGTTATTTGGGATTGCTGTCTTTACTCTTTTAAACGTTGAGGTGTTAAAAGAAGCTTACCCATTGTTACTGTAATTACACGCTATGGTGAAATGTCTTTTTCCATTAATAAAATATCATTCTTTATTAATATAATAAAATATAATATTATAAATTAAATATTTAAAATTATTAATATAATACCGGCTCGTTATGGGGAGATGTCATTCCTCATTGTATCCTTGGATATAAATATTTATGGAATAATAGAACTTCGACCTTAAACTTCACTTTTTTTAATAATATATTTTAATTATTTTATTTTTTAAAGTGAAATGTATATGATAACATTGTATGTTTTTTAAAGTGAAATGTCTATGCTAAGGTGTCAAAGTCTTTACGTCGACTACATATCATCGACCACTTACCTTCCCGTCGACTATCAAAGTCGAGCTCTCTCGTCCATCGACCTTCAGCTTGTTGTTCATAACATTTTGTCAACCAAGAAGTTCTTCGACCTCTCCAGGAAGCAGTCGACCAGCTATTATTTCCAAAACAATCTTCTCCGACCACCCAGTAATAATTCTGGAGACAGCTTTGGCTATTCCCGTTCTGTGAGTCAATCAAATTTGGGAGGACGACATGTAATTTGTTTATAATATGCGCCCATGCCATCACCTTGATTTATTTAGCTTTCTCTGCTAAATGCAGATTTTTACTGTGTCTTTTATGCAGTGAATTTTCTGATATCTTCGACATCGACCATTTCAAGAAAACTCTTAAAGACTACGTGAGAATCCTTTATTAGTTGCCTTCCACTCATTTGACGCCGAGGCCAGTGGAGGAGAAGATAAACGGGCGACCATTCAGGAGGCCAGTGGATGTATTAAATTGAGGCAGTCTTACGTCGACCAGAAAACCCTCGACCAAGGCATCCAACCGACTGGTACAAATAGCTGATAAATGACTTATGAAGTCGGCCGCCGACTTAAGCCGTAGACTGCCGGCTACACACTGCTACGACCACCTGTCGGAGGAGACCAGTTCTAAATAGTTGTTAGCTCCTGCGTTAGCTTCCCATACGAGAAAATTATATTTTTTTGTTTTTATGGCATACAGTGAGGAAAAAAGGTTTTCATGTAGGTGAGTTGTGTTCTCAAGGAGTTTTGTAATTTTAATAAATGCAAGACTATGCTTTTGATCATATATAATTGAACCACCGATTTTTTTTCACGAACCAATCATTTTCGTGCTGTAAAGTATTTTGAAGATGTCCCATACTAAGTCTGCCAGAATAATAAGAAGTAAGAACATGGCCTTTCTGAACAAACGGTTTGGTCGAGAATGAACGAACTCCGGAACGAAGAGGCCCGCAAGCTTTTGCTCGGTTGGCTGTTTGCACAACTGGATAAAGAAGCGCATGCCATCGATAAAGCCAAGTAGGATGTGAATTGCTATCTTTTCCAGTGGTCAAATGTGCTCCATATTAATCTTCAATTTTATTTGATAAAAGAAAAACTATTCACATATAAAACTCCCATTTGAGAGAATGTTGTGTACAACTATCATTCATTAGAGGCAAACCCCCCACAAACACAGGGCATAAACAACAAATTGCTCTTCCTGCCTATGACTGTCCAGACTCCAGATTTATCCAAAAGCAGAAATTAAAGCAGAGTTCAAACAAAACTCAGCTGTAATAAGATGACCGTCGACCAAAATAGTGGACATGAGGAATCACCAGACCAATCGAAGTGTCCACTGAATGTCGACCAATTGAAGTGTCCAATTTCGGCTGCCGATCAACATTAGAGCTTTGAATGTCGACCAATTGAAGTGTCCAATTTCGGCTGCCGACCAACATTAGAGCTCGACAAAAAATGCAATATTAACCACATTTAAAAGGTCATTCAAAAACATGTCGACTAATTGAACTGCCGACTGAATGTTTTAACTTCCACCACAACTAAAATGAACGGCTCAACCAAAAACTCAGCTGTAATAAGATGACCATCCACCAAAATAGTCAACAGTCCTCACCGACTACAATAATCACTCAGTAGGCTGCTATCTGACAGCTCGACAGAGAAGAATTTTCGTGTATCTCCACGGTCAGATCCATGAACGGCTCTTCTTTGTATGCTAGACTCTCTTAACACAAACATCGAGTTTTGTTTCTGAATATACCTCCAAATATCTCACGAATATCCTATATATCACCCTTGGCTTCCTCATCCTGGCTACGAGGACTTTGTATGCTATTTCATATTGTGATTTCTTCGCCAAGATTATTTAAAAGAAATATAAAAAATTCATGTGCATCCTGATGGACTTCACTGCCACTGAAAATCTCATTCTCTTCCACTACCAACTCTACGAATCATCTGGGAGAAACATGAAACGATTTTTTGGATTTCAACTAATAAGGAAGCTGTATTTTAAATTGTCAGTCATGGATTTCAACACTAGCACTAAAATCGAGAGGTCCAGAAATGATAAGGCGCATGAGAACAATCTGCCAAATCAATAGCTTCTTCTTCAAAGTATTTCCAGTTTATTTTTAATTAGCCGAGTGCACAGTGGGCCTGATTAACATGATAGTTTCAGCCAAAGCAACTATAGTTGAAATCTCATATCCAAATAAGAGATTTGGTACTCCACCTACGGAATCCTCAAACAGAAACATGTCGATAAATGTGGTTAATGTGGTCAATCGACAGATACACTGTTTGGTCGATCGAGTTCGTCAGCCAACCTGTCCATGCAACCAAAGAATACAGTTGATAGAGCAACCCGTCGACCCAACAGCCAAAGATTGATAGATTGGGAGCATGCACGCGTCGCTGGATTAATCGTTTGCTTTATTAAAAAGAATAAATTCTGCACGTGTTAGTATGGACGATTGTTGAAATGCCAAGCAAACGACAGCTGATAGACAAAGATGGAATAAACGACCAGTAGCTTTGGAACGGAAAGAAATTGGAGCAGTTCATCCTCGGTTCGAATGATCGCGATGGTGGGATGAGGAGAAAACCTAAAAGAAAGAAGAAATCCGCATGCCTGTGGTTCGTGGTAATCAATATGTCCATAGAAAATGAAAGTTCTGCGATAATAAGGAACTCCTCTCGACTTCCCGATTGATTTTCGTGTTCCCAGTCGATTTCTCTCACCAACCAAATGTCGTCCGCTCAGTTGAGCTGGAAGAAAAATGACCATACCATAGAATAATACCGACGAGCTGTTTGATGGTGACAATGACAGAGCATTAATGAATTCAGACCGTTGACTACAAAGAAAACTAACAGCTCCGTCGATAGGATGTTGGAGAAACCAGTTGGTGAAAGCGAGAACAGTTACAACTTGCACTTACGATAATGTTCCTTGATTGACAGAAGATAATGCCACTCCTTGATCGATGTGCTCGTGGAAAATTGCAGCTATATGAAAGAACGGAAAACCCATCACAAAGTTTGTGGTTGTAGTAGAGGTTGTCCAATGCATGCAATGGTCGATGAAATTAATGGTTGAAAGTGTAAATTGGTCGTCAATACTTACAATGGTAGGGTCACTTTAACTTTAAAAATGGTTGATATTCAAATGGTCGAGTTGGTTGAGCCTTTACAAATTGGTCGAATATATGTGGTTGATTTTTGTTTAGTCGAAGTTCGACATGTACAAGTTATATAATTATTATAAAGTTAGTTGATGTTAAATATGATCAAGAGTTGGTCAATGTAAATATGGTCGTCCGTCGACACCAATAAAGATTAATTGGTAAGTTTTTTAAAAAGCCAACTCATATTTAATACTGTTTTATGGGGGATTGAGCTAATATGTTTAAGTAACATATGGTCAACAAAGTCATATATTAGTTGTATAAGGTGGATGCTTGATGAATCAAGCTCTTTGATTTTAATTTTTTGGAGGAAAAGTTCCAACAAATTGGCCAATTTTAATATGAGAATTTATCAAAGGGTCGATACCAAATATGTTTGATGATGAAGTCATATGTAAATTATGGTTGATGTGTGCATATGGTTGACACAAAAATGGTCAGCTCTTAACTATGTGGTATGCACAAGTTTAATGCATACCACATAACTTTGTTATACATTCTACTTCTTCATGTTTCTATCTTTGGAACATTTTTCTCTTCAACTTGAATTGATGTCTAGATTTAATATTATTTAAAATATGACAATTTTCTATTCAACTAAAATTGATATAAATCTAATATTCTTTAAAATATAATAGGAAAATTAAAATATAATTGCATATTGGAAAATGCTGACAAAATCATTTCCCATTTAGATTACTCTAATTATAAATAAAAGATGCAAATACAAAGGATATAAATAGAAAAGGGATAATAGAAGTATAACATTACATAGAATTCTTCTTACAAAATATTTTGTCAAAAAATATATATATTCAAAATTAATTGGAAAAATTTAGAAACCTAAATCAAAGAGATTTTCAACTAACTTATAATTAACTTATATATATATATATATATATTCAAATCAATTGGAAAAAAATCAAAGAGATTTGCAAGTTTATTAGAGCCTATTTCATTTACACTTATATAAAAAACAAAATATGGTATTTGATGTGTTACTAAAAGAAGGATAATAAATCCTTTGGGGTCTAGATCACTTGGCAATATAGTGTAATGTTAAGATACTTATTGTAACATGGTTGCTTCAAACCTTATTTAGCTTTGTATATCAAATGTAAGGAAACATAGACATACTTGGAATCTATAATGGTAGCGATCAAAATTAACTCCATATCACCAAGTATAAACTTGACCTAATTATCAATTCCATACACACACACACACACACACACATATATATATAAAGGATTTTATTTTTTTTCATGAATATACTTTTTTTTAAAGAAGTCTCTACTTACTATCTTTTTTCCTGAATATACTTATTTTTAAAGCAATCACAAAGGTTTGATGAAAGTTTTTCTATGACTTTTAAAGTGATAAGAAGAACTGTAATGACATATAGTTTGCATTATATTTTAGAGATAAATAATATGTGCTTTTAAATATGTATAGGCTAATGTGGACTGATTAATTTTTGTGATGTTTTAAGGTTAAATTAATAAGTTGCTCAACAATGTTAAATAGAGATTGTTTTATAGAGAAAGCAAAAACAATGTTCACACTAGGGATAGATGTTGATCTAAGGAGATCATCAACTAAGAAAAGGGGCTTGGATTGATAAAGAACAAAGGCCCATAAACACATCAACAAGGGTAGTAACTAACCAGCATACCCAATATAATCAACTTTCTAAGACAAGAAGTTGATAAGGCTACATGAATTTAAATAAAAAAAGTCTAAAGTTTAATAAAAGGAAATCAACATAATAGAAGAAGTGAAGTTTAGTAGTGTAGGGAAGTGATTAGAGACCATTAGAAGGAATACCAATTCATAAGGGAATATCACAACCACTCTAAAGGCATGGCAAACCAAACTTTAGCCATATTTGAGGTGCATATGAATCTCCTTTATCAATTTTCATTGAAGAAACACTAATTGACCAAACTCAATCTTCCGACCAACTCAAAGTGTGACGGAAATATGGCAAGACATGATCGACTAATTTACAAAGAGCACACCACTTGTCAAAGGGATTGTCTAACCACATGGGTTTCTATATTGTACATGAAAGCACCATCCGACCAATTGAAATTTCAACTACATTTTATAAATTAAGTACCATGGACCACATGGATTTAAGACTATGTTTTTACACTGACCAGTTTTGAAGTTTCGATCATACTTATCACTAGACCAACTTAAGAATTTCTTTTGATCAAACTCATATTGCCAAAAAAATAGCTAGAGGATCCAGGTCCCATCATCATATGGGCTTCCAATTGTAGAAGCCAGTTGACCAATCCTAAAGACACCAAGATGTTCTCCCCATCAAAAGAAGTCGCCAAGTACTTGGGTATGTACTAGGTGGTTCTTTACTCATATTGTACGAGGGCCCATTATAGAAATGTAACGACCATTGAAAATGACCCATCTCCACCCTATCTTTTGTACATAAACAATGATATGCACAAATAATCTAACACATATTAGAGCATTTCCCACCTTTCAAAAGGCATGAGAAGGCTCTTTTTATTAAAAATAATGTATGTACCCCATTACAACTTTAAGGAAGTACAAAATATGATAACTACTTTAGATGGTTCAATACTAACCTAAATTCAATGGATTTGAATCTACCATACAATGTAGAAGAATAGTAAGAACTCTGAAAGTAAACATATTACCTTGTGTTGAGCTGAGGTAAGCTTTTCTCTTTCTTCGGAGATGTGCAAGGTTCAAATATTTCAACCTCGTGTTACACTGTCAAGGTCCAAATGTATGTACCCCATGTTAAGGTGAGATGTTGCATTTAATCAAAAGAAACAATATTAATGAGAACACACATAAGCACAAATCATGTGTCACTCCAAGTTGGTTCCAGGCACATTGCATTCTGGGTACACCCTCCCTAGGCACACTCCTTCATGGGAGCACCCTATTTGCTTTGTCGCGTGCTCCAACCCCGGTATGTTGTCTAGCTTCACATACCCGTCTACCCACAACTCCTCTAAATATGTCAATGGCTCTATACTTAGCAGCTCTTCTAACTCCCACATCCCAACAACATTTAGGATTCTAAGCTTTGTCGCGTGCTCCAAGCCACATATGTTGTCTAGCTTCACACATGCATCTTCCTACAACTCCTCCAAAGAAGTCAATGGCTCCATACTTGGCATCTTTTCTAACTTGAACATCCCACAAACACTTAGGATTCTAATCTTTGTCGTGTGCTCCAAGCCCCGTATTCTCTTAAGCTTCACACACCCGTATGGCCACAACTCCTCCAAAGATGTTGGTATTTTACCCGTATGCTCTCAATATGTTATCAATTGCTAATGACCAAAGATTTGTTTGTAGAATGGATGGTGGCCAATGGACAAAAGAAAGCATAAAATAATACAACTTGTTTGACACCCTTTCCAGCAGCACTACACAAGTGGGAACTATGACTCGTGTTTGTTTCATGTTTTTAATGTTTTCTTTTCATTTCAAAACTCTAAAGTATTCAAGAAATGTTATTTATGAGAAGGGTTCAACTTTACATAAATTTCCTAAGTGCTTTCACTTTAGCCCCTCAAGGGGCAACTGCATATTGATAGGATGATATTGAAAACAAAACAAGTAAAAGAAATTTAGACATTAACATTATTTTTACCATTACTGCGTAAAGATAATAAATTTGAATTTACTCCCTAATAATAATGTGAAAATGTTACTGTAATATTGTTAACTTGCACATTTTTTTTGAGAAATTAGTTTGTTGTACCTAAATATAATGGGGGCGGGAAAGTACACAATCGCACTCAATTTCGAGTTGTACCCTACATCCATCTCTCCAGTGAATTGTGTTTCTCTAAACTATATAAACGTTCTTCAAAAAAAAATGACAGAAAGATGGTATTCCGCAGCAATTTTCTTCGCATATACCTTAATATAGTTCTAATTAAATGTGGGTTTAATACTTTTCATAAATGATATATTAAGTTTTTGGCTGATTTTGAATATTAGTGATGTATAAGGCTTTTGGAAATATTTTGCAGACATATAGTGAGAATTATGATATGTTCGATATAAAAGCAAATGCTAAAATTCTGATTTCGATATGACTGTAGATGCTAAAATTCTGATTTTGATATGAACGCAGATGCCAGAATCTGGATGGTAGAATTCCCATTTAATGCAGATGCTACCATTTAGATTTTGAAAATAGAATGTAGATGCTATAATTTTCTCATTTAGATAATACAATATCAAGGATTTCTATCAGTATATCAACCAGTTTTAGGCATATGTGAGAATTTTGATTTTGTTCACTGTACAAAGCTTCAGCTTAAACAATAATATTCAATTTAAATTTTATATTAAGACAAAGCTTAGTTTTAGGTTTATGTTTGATTTTAGGGTTTTCCCATACAAATACAAATTTGTAGTTCAATTCTCATATGGCAAAGGAATTAGTTTATGAAGAGATTTTGAGAAATTGAAATTATTATGTTATTTATATTTTTCATATGAATGATCCGAGCGAGCTCATTCATGGTTGGAGTATTGCATTGATATGCTAAATTTCTCTTTATAACATTGGAAGTCATTGCTATTTTCAATTCTGTCAATTTTGGAAAATTCATAAATGTAATGGCTGGGAGAATACTTTAATGCTAAATTACCTTTCCTCATATCGAATAGATTACTTTGGAATTTCATGAATTATAATTTTTCATTAACCCCTTTACTGATTTGCAGTACTGAATCAGCTTAGGATTAGAGTATATTCCCTTTTGAGATTAACGATCAATAATGACATTTATTAATGAATAATTGCAAGCAAGAAGTGATGAATGTTACAGTTCAGAAATAAAAAATGTAAATGTAATGGTTAACAATGAAATAAAATAACAAATTTTATCACTAAAATAAAATGAAAACACTCATTGAAACAGTAATAAACATGTAATTTAATATAAAATGCATGTTAATAGTAATAATATTGAAATAATAATGCTCAATGTAATCATTATGAGTCCATGCCTAAAAGAACAGGATTAATAGTAATAATATTGAAATAATAATGCTCAATGTAATCATTATGAGTCCATGCCTAAAAGAACAGGATTAATGGTACATCATTTATTATTATTATTAAATCATAAATCATTCAAAATTTTTAACGCTTTGAATCATCAAATCATATAAAATCTTAATTAAATTTATTTTACAAATATTGCATTTACTACTAATTTTATAAGTCTTATTTTAATTTCTTTAAATTTAAATTTAATTGTACTTTATTTTGAAATTAATAAATATTTCTATAAATTATAATCATATATATTTAAATATAACATAGTTTATATATTAAACTATTTTAAACTATCTTAATAAATATTAAACCATTTAAAATTTTTATATATATTTCATTCATATCAAATATATAATTTGTAAAAATATGTTTCATTCAAATCAGTTTTAAAATATATTTGTACGCAACATCAACACACATTCTTAAAATACTAAACTATTTAAACTCTCTTAATAAATATTAAATTATTTTAAATATTAAACAATTTTAAATATTTTAAAATTTTAAACAATTTTGATTATTACTCTATTCTAATATAATTCTTATTGATAAATAAGAATCTTACTAATCAAATAAAATATTCTGGTATTGTATATATATATGTATTTTAATCTTATACATCATCTATATATATATATTGTAGAGAGGGGTATAGGTTATTTAATTTGAACATTAGTATAACTATCATTTAATAAACAAGTTATTAATGAAAATATGGAAAGAAGAGTAAAATATTTTAAGAAAATAAAGAGTGATCATAAACGGTCCATGAAGAGCTATCCATTTATATTCAGAAAGTTTACATTACAAAATTATGTCCAATACAATTCGGATCAAGATCTTCCCAAAATACGGTTTTGTCCTAATTTCATTTTCATGACAATTGCCAATCGCTACATGCGAGAACAAGATATCCAAAGCAAAAAGGTTAGCTTTTACTATCCGTAAGGGTTATACATGCGTCTCTAGATAAAAAAGTTTCACTTTAAATTTGCACTTCATCTTCAGATTAAGAGTGATGAAGCTAAAATTCCACTCTAATTTCTCCCATAGGTATCAGCAAAGCTTTTTTAGAGAGTAAATCAGCCTCTGAGTTGAGTTCCTTGTACACATGACTGAATGAGATTTTGCTAAAACAAGAGATCAAGTTCTGTATTTGTGTCAGCAAGGACTGAAGATGTGGAGCTCTAATCGGAAGCTTACGATTTGCCCAGTTAATAACCATTTTTGAATCTCCAAATACTTGAAGATTCGTTATCTGATGCCTTAGGGAAGTAAGGAGTACTTCCCATAACACTGTTAATTCAGCTTTGCTATTAGTGCCATGCCTTGGACCATAGAGGATGGTTGTTTTATTCTGATCATTTAGATATATCAATCCTCTTGAGCCTCCTAACTATGGGTTACCTTGACTGGCCCCGTCAAATAAAGCCCATGGAAAACTGTTGTCTTTGGTTGGATGGATCAAAATTCTCTGTTTTTTCTTAGTCCCTTCTAGTTTGTGTTCCTTAGCCCACTGCACAATTAGGGCCGATGTAACTTCAGCAAGGACTCTGTTTTCAAGAAAATGGCAGAGTTTCTTTCCCACCAAATGCGATATATGAAAAAGGAAGGGAAAGCATCGAAATTGCGTACAAATGGGTTCTTCCACCAATTGTGACAACAAATTTCCATAGTTGAGTCCATAGGGATTTCAGTGTCCATGAGCTTCTTTGTGGCGTGCTTCTAGACTATTTCTGCATAAACTAATGATGAGAATAAGTGGGCTGAATTTTCATTAGAAGCATGACATAGAGAGCAACGACTGGGACCTTTCTAGCCTCACTTGATCAAGTTATCCCATGTAAGGAGCTTGTTACTTAGGACTAGCCACAATACAATCTTTGCTTTCAAAGAGCTTCCCGATTTCCATAACACATACCACCACCATTTATTTTCTCTCCTGAATTGATTTTTGTTGAAAGCTTCGTAGCCGATTTTTGCTGTATAGTCTCCATTTAAGCTATGCAAGGTCTAGACAAGTTTGTCTCCAGAGTCTTCAATCGGGGAAACAAAATTCATCCTAAGTAGATTTAGGTAATTGACCATCCTGTGGCTTCTTCGCAACCCAGGCCTATCTCATCCATCGTGATCCATCTACCAGATTGGGTGTCAATCGCATCTACTAACACATGGATATTGGATCCCTTAGGCCTCTGGACTAGTCCTTCAGAAAGATGATATCCATCTCCCGCTCCCACCCAAGGGTCTGAGCCAATTCGAACCTGTCTTTCACTGCCTATTATCCATGTAGTTCAATTCCCAATAAGAGGAAAGGATAAAACCAAAGATTTCCACCCAATTGAGCCTCCATTAAATGATTTACGTATGCTTCTAACCAATCCACAATAGAGGCGGTTGTACAATATTTCGAGATAAGAGTTTGTCCCCATAAAGAATAAGAGTGTTGAGCTAAGCTCCAGAGAGATTTGGTATCCAGTGCTTGACTGAAAGTAAGAGGATTTTTGATCCCCCAACCCCCTAGCTCTTTTAAATTTGCAACCGTGGTCCATTTTACCAAAGGAATACTTACTATTTTGCTAGTTGAAGTCCAAAGAAAAGATAGGCATTTCTTCCTGATCTTGACTAGAATCCCCTTGGGAATGTAAGCAACTACTGCCCAATATACAGGGATGCTATGTAGAACCGCTTTTAAAAGCATTAACCTCCCTCCTCTAGACAGGAACCTGCTTTCACAACATGAGATTCGAGCTTCCACTTTCTTAACAAGCCATATCCAATCTTTGAACGAGTAAGCATTAGGCTTTAAAATGAAGCCTAGATATTTGAAACCTTCCTGAAAAAAGGATATAGGAACTGACAGGAGAGTAACAGCTCTTTAATGAAGATCTTCAGGAAAATCGTGAATCACTGGGTTTGATTTTTCAAGATTGATTTCCATACCTGTAGCCTGTTGATATAATGAGATAACGTTGGCTATAGCAATTCAATTATCCTCGGTTCCTTTACCAAAGAGTAATACATCATCCACAAAAATTAAGTGAGTTACAATAGAGGTTTCTGATACTTGAATCCCGTGGAAGGAACTCGAGATACTTGCCTGCTGCATTAGCTTGCTAAGGGATTCCACAATAAAGAGAAAAAGAAAAGGGGACAACCGGCACCCTTATCTCAGTCCTCTAGATGAATGAAAGAAGGGCGAAGGAGAACCATTGATTAGGATTACAAAGGAGGCTGAGTTTACAAAACCCATTGTCCAATTCACCAGATCTACCAAGAAGCCAATTTGAATAAGAAGGAGTCTGAGAAAGGTCCAATTAACTCTGTCATATGCCTTGGAAAGGTCTAATTTTAGGGAAAAGGCTCTTTTTTTTAATGATAGAATGAATCATTTCCTGAGCTAGAGATACAACATCGTGAATCTCGCAATTATATAGGAAGCCAAACTGTTCCTCTGAGATGATTTCGCTTAAAATTGGTTTCATCAAAGGGCAATGACTTTCGCTATAAATTTATATATCAGATTGCAGCATGAAATTGGCCTGAAATCAACATAGGATTGGGCCTTCTGTTTTTTTGGAATGAGAGCAACAAATGTAGAATTTAGAGACCCCAAGACTTTCCCATATTTTTGTGATTCCTAGACTACCAATAATAAGTCTGTTTTCATCAGATCATAAAATCCCAGGAAGAATTCAATAGTGAACCCATCAGGACCTGGACTGTTACTTTTCTAGAAAGATGATAAAGTAGAATTGAGTTCCTCCTCTGTGACTCCCTTCATTAAGGAGTTATTCCTTTCATTTGAAATAGACCCGGGGAAGCGTCTGAGAACTTTTAACATCTCTTGGATTTGGAACCCCTCCTTTTCTTTGAAAAGAGAACCGAAGAAAGAGACTCCTACTGCTGCTTTGTCCTATAAATTTGAAAGTGATACTCTTTCTTCATTTTGGATTTCACTTATTGTGTTTAGATTATGCCGGAACGAGACATATCTATGAAAAAAATTGGTATTATTATCCCCTTTTGCTATCCAAACTACTCATATTTTTAAACTCCATAAAGACTCCACTTTGGATAGAAGGTCCAATCTTGTTAGTTCAAAAACCTTTAATTTCTTCGTCTCTTCTAAGGAGAAAACACCCAGAATATTATTTTTGTACAGAGCAGAGATTTCCTCTTCCACTTCTTTTAAACGAGATTGTTGATTTTTGTTGTAATTGAGGGACCAATTCCTAGAAGCCTCATTTGCTTTAGCTAGATTGTCCCTTAAGTGCTTCATAGCAGAGTCATGCGATGAAGGGTTTACTGGAGTCCAATGCTCCTTGATCAATTGTAAGTAACTTTCTTCTTTGATCCAAGAAGGTTTGAAATAGAAAGGAGATTTCGGTTTGTTCTCCTGAAGCAGTTCAAGGAGGATGGGACGATGATCTAAGAGTCCCGTTCCTCAACCCAAGAAGAGATAGAAAGGTGGTTGTCTATGAAGTGGTCTAAGATAAGAAATATATCCTATCTCTTCGAGATATCCTTGTACCCGCTTCTTTTGTTTCTCCATGTTGGTTGTAGTTTGCAGGGGGTGACATCTACAAGGTTGTTTGATTCAAACAGGGAGATGAAGAAATTACTTAGGGAATCTGTTCTTGCAAGATTTCCCTAAATTTCTCTGTTTGAAACTATAAGATTTAGATCTCCCCCTAAGATTAAATGCTGGTCCTCCAAAATCCCCAGGGAATCCAAATTTTCCCAAAAGGCTCTGCGGTTTATAAAAGGACCATAAACATTCAATAAGGTAAAGGATAAAGCTGATGCAGAATCTTTCAAAACTATTTTTATAACTGAGTCAAAGCATTCAGATGCTACTTTTTCCAACTTAGGGCTCCAGCATGTTAATAAATCCCCTGAGTGTCCGTCCGCATCCTAAGAAATAAAATTCCAATCTTTGTACCAATGACCAAGTAAATCTATGGCCTTGGAGCCTTCTGTCATAGTTTCCTGGAGGAGGATTATGGATGGTTTCAGGGTTTTTATCAACCTTTTGAGAGCATTTTGTTTGGGGGGGGTTAACCCCCTATAGTTAAATGATAGAAGACGCATTAAGGAACCTTGAGTTGGGCATTGCCTACTCTAAGGGACCTATTAATGGTGGACTGTTTACCTACCTTAATCTCCATAATTGTTTTTTAAAGAATATATATATGTATATATATAAATGATTGAATCTTAAATGTTAAATCCTTTTGGAAGGTTTTATTATAACAGGTAGTCGAGAGAATTTTTAGAGAGGTTGTCTCCTTACTGGAACACCCAGATCTTTACTACCCCTAGTTGTTTCCTTCGTGGAGCACTTACCATCGCCATCTGCCACTAGAAGGAACACTAATCCTTACCTACCACTATCTTAATATTAGACAAATGGCATGGTTAAGGTATTTTCTTAGGGTCTTCTCTCCTTCATGTGTAGAAGTTTAAGTTAGTTGAATTTCCATCTGGCCAACGACTTTTTCATCACATTCGTGGTTTCGAATATTATTCTTATTTTTTAGCGTCGGCAAGGATAGTTGGGGGAAATCAATGGTTATGGGATTGCTGTTTTGAATGGGAGGGGATGGCTCAATGGAGCTCGATCCCATTCTTCCATTGTTATTATTTCTTATGCTTGCGTTGATGGGAAAGTGTAGCCGATCCCTGTAACTTTGTTTTGAGATATATATATTGTATTTTTTTATATATGCGATTTCTTGTGTTGACTGCGCAGAGATTTTGGGAAGGCTCTGTAGAGACCGATCCTTGAACACTCTCTTTCCATATATGTTATATCTATATATTTCCCTTTGTTGTTGATGCGCATATGGGGAAGGGACGGCTTGTTGCAAGCCCGATCCGTGTAGGTTTTATAAAATGCTGAATGGTTTTGCAATAGATTTAGTAGATTATTTGGGGGAAGGGATAACGCATAGAGTTTGATCCTAGGTTTGTTTTATGTTGTTTACATTTCATAAATTTTGGGATATCTATAACAAAGCTTGATTCATGATTTAACCTTCTACTGTTAAATGTTATTTTATGTTTCCAAACAACTCTCTGTCGAACAGATCGCGTAGCAATCCCTGGAAGGGACAACTCTTAAAATCTTGATCCCTGTTGAGTCTGGTATCTTTGCATCATATTCATAATGTAGAATGCATGAGAGGGGCAGCTCTTAAGCTAAACCCTGTGTAATTATGTATGATATTATCTCTGCATTGTATTCATAATTGCATGGAAGGGACGACTCTTAAGTTGAATCCTGTAGAATTCGGTATTATTCCGTAGAGTATTTGGGGAAGGGATAGCACATAGCGCTTGATCCCAGTTTTGTTTATGTGTTTATATTTAGTTGAGATCAGAGTATCGATCTCTGCGAATGCACAAACTAGGTTTATATTTATCTAAGACCAGAGTTTTGGAATAGTGCATATCGTTGGTTCCTAGTTCTCTTTTATGTGTTTATATTTATTTGAGATCAGGGATTTGATCTTTGCGAATGCACAAATATTCTTATATTTATTTGAGATCAGAGATTTGATCTTCTTGAATGCAAAAAATCAGCGTGATATGGATCCCTATATTTTATTAGTTTCTTTTAGTTATATATGGTTAGGGTCTCACTGTGTGTAAACCCAGCAGCATGAGTCCTGTAGCATTGAATGCCGGGAAAGAACTATGGTAGGTTAACAATGGTAGGTTAACCTACCATGGTAGGTTAACATGCCATGATTAACCTATGTTAATCATTGTTAACCTACTAGGTTAAACCCCAACTTAACTTACTATGGTTAACCATAGTAGGTTAAACATGGTGGAAAACCATGGTTAACCTACTAGGGTCATCCATAGTTAACCATATTAAAAACGGGTTAACCATAGTTGGTTAACCATTGCTAAGCAAAGGTTCAACCATGAACAACCATAGTTAAACATGAATAATCACGCTCATCCATGAACAACCATAATCAACCATAGTCATCCATGAACAACCACCATTAACAATAGTCAATCATGAATAAACATAGTCAACCATGGTCAATCATCATTGACTATGCTCAACCACGAACAACCATGGTCAACCTTAGTTAACCATGGTCAACCAAGGTTAAACAAAGTCAGCCATAGTGAATCATGGTCAACCAAAGTCAACCAAAGTCAACCATAAACAACCATGATCAACCAAAGTCAATCATAGTCAACTGTGGTTAATCAAAGCCAACGAAAGTCAACCATGGTAAACTAAGGTCAACCATGCTCAACCAAAGTCAACCATCATCAACCAAAGTCAACCATGGTCATCCAAATTCAACAATGGTTAGCAAAAATCAATCAAATTCAACCATGGTCAACCAAATTCAACCATAGTCAACCATGGTCAACCATAATCAATCATAGTAAACCAAATCCAATAAAAAGTCAACCAAAGTCAACCATGATAAAAAAAAACTTAAACAAAGTTAGCCATGGTCAACCAAAGGCAACCACGGTCAACAAAATTCAACCATGGTAAACCAAAGTCGACCATGGTCAACCATATTCAACCATTGTTAACCAAAATTCAACGAAAGTCGACCATGGCCAACCAAAGTCAACCATGTCCAACCAAAGCCAACCAAAGTCAACAAAAGTCAACCTTGGTCAATCAAAGTCAACCAAATTCAACCATGGTTAAGCAAATCTAACCATGGTCAAACAAAGTCAACCATAGAAAAGCATGGTTAACCAAATCCAACCATAGTCAAACAAAGTCAACCATATTCAACCAAATTAAAAAATAACAACCATATAAAACCATGGTCAACCATAGTTAACCAAAGTCAAGCAAAAGTCAATGAAATCCAGCAATGGTTAATAAAATCCAACCATGGTCAACCAAAGTCAACAATGGCTATCCAAAGTCAACCAGAAGTTAACTAAAGTCCACCAAAGTTAACCATGGTCAACCAAAGTTAGCCAAGTTAACCAAAGTTAACCATAGTCAACCAAAGTTAAGTAAATTCAAGCATGGTCAAACAAAGGAAAACATTGTCAACCAAGTGAACCATAGTCAAATAAAGTCAACAATAGTCAACCATATTAACCAAATTAAACAATAGTCAAACAATAATGGAATTATAGTGAACCATATAATTCTAAAGTCAACCCTTGTGTTACCCATAATCAAGATAGAAAGTCAACCATATTATATTAAAGGAAACCAAAGTCAACCATCACTAACCATGGTCAACCATAGTCAACCATAATCAATTAGTCAACCAATGTCCACCATAGTCAAACAAATTCAAATATTGTCAACCATGATCAACCAAGGTTAATCAAATTCAACCATGGTCAACCATATACTTCCATATTCCACCATGGTCAACTAAAGGAAACCATGGTCAACCAAAGCCAACCATGGTTAACCATAGTCAACCATAGTCAACTGTGGTCAACCATACTTAACCATGGCCTACCAAATTCAACCGTAGTCAACCATTATCAACCATAGTAAACCACGTTTAACCATAGTCAACCAAAATTCAACCATGGTCAAGCAAAATCAACGACAGTGAAAGCAAAGTTAACAAAAGTCAACCAAATCCAACCAAAATTCAGCCAACGTGAACCATGGTCAATCAAAGTAAACCAAATTCAATCATGACTATCCAAAGTCAACCAAATTCATCCAAAGTAAAAAAAAGTAAACCATATTCAAACAAGGTCAAGCATTGTCTACCAATAGTTAACCAAGGTCAACCAATATTCAAACAAGGTTAACCAATAGTTAATTATGTCTAAACAAATTCAACCATAGTCAACCATGGTCAACAATCATCAACCATAGTTAATTAGTCAACCATAGTCAAATTTTATCAAGGTCAACCAATATTTAATCACGATTAAACAAATCCACACATACCTAACCACAACCAACCATTGGAAACTATAGTCAACCATAGTCAAAGTTAAACAAGGCCAACCAATAGTCAATTACGACCCAAAAAGGCCAGCCAACTACTTAACCAAAGTCAACCATAGTTAAACAAAGTCAATTATAATCAACCATGGTCGACCAAATCAAACAAAGTCAATTATGGCTAACTAAATTCACCCATAGTTAACCATATTCAACTATGGTCAACCATAGTCAACCATAATCAATTAGTTAGCCAAGGTTAGCCATAGTCAAACAAATTCAACCATAGTCAACCATGGTCAACCATGGCCTACTAAAGTTAGCCATGGTAAACCTTAGTCAACCATAGTCATCCATATTCCACCATAGCCAACAAGTAGTCAATTATGGCCAAATTAAGTCAACCATGGTTAACCATAGTAAATGAAAGTCAACCAAAGTCACCCATGGTTGACCATAGTGAACCATAATCAATTAGTCAACCAAAGTCCACCATAGTCAAACAAATTCAACCATAGTCAACCATGATGAAGTAAGGTCAACAAAAGTCAACCATGGTCAACCATGGTCAACTATAGTCAACCATGGTAAACCAATAGTCAATTATGGCCAAACTAAGTCAACCATATTCAACCATGGTCAACCAAAGTCAACTAAATTTAACCATGGTCAATCGTGGTCGACCATAGTCAATCATGGTTAATCATAGTTAACCATGGTCAACCATAGCTGACCATAGTCAAACAAAGTCAACCATAATTAACAAAACTCAATCATAGTTATCCATAACCAACCAAAGTCAACCATATAATAAAAAAAAATGTCAACCGTAGTTAACTATGGTTAACCAAAGTCAACCATAGCCAACCATATCCAACCATAGTCAACCATAACCAACCAAATTTAAAAGTCAAATAAGGTCAATCGATATTCAATTATGGCCAAACAAGATCAACCATAGTCAATTAGTCCACAAAATTCATCTATAATCAAACAAATTCAACCATAGTCAACCATATTCAACTAAAGTCAACCTTAGCCAATGATAGTTAAACATTGTCAACCACAATCAAAAGTCAAACAAGGTCAACCAATAGTTAATTACGTCAAAACAAAGTCAACCATAGTCAATTATGGGTAGCCATAATCTACCAAAGTCAACCAAAGTCATCCAAAGCCAACCATAGTCAACGAAAGTCAACCATAGTCAACCATGCTTAACCAACAGTTAACCTAAGTAAACAAAAGTCAACCATGGTCTACCACTGTGAACTAAACTCAACCATGGTAAACGATATCCAACTATGGTCAACCAATGGTTAACTGTAAATAACCACGGTCAACCAATAGTTAACCAATGGTTAACCAATAGTTAACCAACAACTAACCAATGGTCAATGATGGTAAACGAATAGTCAACTAATGTTAAACCAATGTCAACCATAGTTAACCATGGTCAAGCCATGGTCAACCATAGTCAATCGATGGTTGAAAATGGTTAACATTAGTTAACCATTGGTTGACATTGGTTTGGTCAAACAATGGTTGACCATTGGTTAACCATGGTCAACCATTAATTGATTATGGTTGATTATGGCTGACTAAGGTTGACCATGGTTGGATATGGTTGGCATTGATTTACCATTGCTTGACTATTGCTTGACCAATGCCTCAACCAATGGTTGACGATTGGTCAACCAATTGTTTGACTAATTGGTCAACCATTGGTCATTATTATTATTATGATTATTATTGGTTGACCATTGGTTAATAATAATAATAATAATTAATATGGCTTGCTAAATATTATAATAATTATTATTATAGTAATAAAAACTCAACAATCCTTATTATTATTATTTTTATAATAACAATTATTATAATAATAAAAACTCAACAATCATTCCCTACACGTCGACCGTCAACTAGGAAGTCAGATTAATTAATTAATATGGCTTATATACACCGATTGACGTATATCAACCACATCCACACATTTCAAAGTGATTGATATATGTTGATCGGCATATATAAGCCATATTAATGAATTAATATGGCTTGCTAGTGAAAATTTGTGAATGATCTAGTTCATGCATTGTGGGTTTTTTTATGGTTTTTGTTGTTTGTGGGGTTTTCTTCAAATGGGCTTGTTGGGAATTATGTAAATAATTTTTAGTGCAGGTGTTTCACATAACTATTGATGTAAGGCTTAATTCCCCAGGGGTTTGACAGAATTACGAATGTGGTTTCAAAAATTTATGAATGTAATGGTGTTTTGTTTGTATTTCTTTCCTTCAAGGGTTTAAATTCTGTAACTGGTTAAGGTGTAATGCCCCACTATATCCAGACACATGTGATGATTATTCCCTGGGGACACTTGATCACAAAAAAGTGCTTATGTTAGAAATAAATGATCACAATGGATTTATGTATGATGACTAACCATTAGTGATATTGACATATATATATATATATATATATATATATCATCGTCAGATGCTTTGACAAGTTCTTCCAAGTGTGATAGGAAAGCGCATGTCTGAATTAACACAAGATGGTGTAAATGTTCCATAGGCTCGAGATTGAGCTCGGATATGGTATTAGGTGATACAATGTGATGAATTTATATTTGATTATTTTACATGAGCTATTTGATGCATGTGGATTGCATGTGTGCAAGCACAAGATCATGATTGCCAATCGGTCCACATGTGGGTAATGGGGTTGTATGGAGGAATGCATGCCATAAATAGCACAAGTATCCATGCAACATGTTGAAAAGTAAGCAAGGATTTTACTCATGATATGCATGTTGTCATGAGGTTAGGCCACAGATTCGGTCACTCTCGAAGTTTTTACTGGGGGGCATGAAATAAGGACACGGCCTTATTCCTCAGTGACCATTACTAGGTCAATATGATATGGGTGGATTGAGTTAACATTGTCTCAATTGTCGCATCAAGTCCCTACTGTAGGAAAAGGCCTATTTGAAGGGCATGTGTTGTAACATACCCTTTAAGCTGGAAAACATTTTGTGTTTAGAAACATTATGATAAGTTTTATTGTAAAGTTTATATTGGACAGGTGTCCAAGGATGACTGTAATTTGCACAATATATTATTATTTAATAAATAAAATAGGAGACCAACACCTAAGAGGACTGTTGAAAGAGTGGTTACTGATCCACTAGGTGGAATGGAATCTGGGGTAGAAGGCAATGGAGAAGTGGCAGCATCATGATGCAACTAACTAACTGTTGGTATGGGACAACTTCCTTGAAATGTGGTCATAGTGCCCTGAAAGATGGGACTAGAGCTTGAGGCTCATTTATTCCAAACTGACCACTAAAAGACCTAGGCAGTCTATATAATAGCCATCAAATATTGAACTGAGGTTCATCACTTTTCATGATGAGGAAATTTACCTTGGGGTTTTGCTGTGTTTGCACCCAAGAGATTTGATGAGGGGATATGCTGTTGTTGATCATGTTGTGAGTCTGCCAAACTCTTATTGAGTTCAGGAGGTTGATGCTGAGTGGAGAAGGCATTTTTCAGTAGGTTGATACCGAGTGGAGAAGGTATTTTTGAGTGCCTTGCTTCTACACAGATTCCACCCACTTACTGGATCAGTAAGCAGGCTGGGGGGTTCATTAGAAGTCAACAGTTGAGCTGCTTCTTCTGAAGCAGGTTGGGAGGAACAGGCCTCCTTGGGTGTTTGTCGGCCTATCGTCAGTTACAAGTTCTATTGTCTTATCTGTTTTATTTTATTTTTTGTTATCTATTTTGCATATTACAGTTCTGTTGTTTATTAAAACTTTCACTGTTTAATTTATAAGTTATTTCAGTTTCCTGTATAAGTTAGTAATTCTACATAAATGTGAAATGATTGAATAGAATGGTTTCTATATTTTTCCCCATGCAAAAAGGAACAACATCATACTCCAGTACATAAACAGATTAAAAATAGATAAGTCTGATAGGCAAATAGCGAAGTGAATAGGAAGATTTAATTTATTATAATTCTTCAAAGTTTCTAATTCCTATTAAATTCCTGTATTCATATTTCAGTACTCTAATTATTAACTATTTTTATTTAGCTGTTTTCATAGTTTATATACAGTAATTATGTTTATAAATGTCATTGTTTTCAATGTAATTATAAGTCTGTTCTAACAGTATAGGATTATTTTATCCATACTTAGCAGTTAAGTTGTTCTTGTTTACACTAGGATAAATAAAGATTTATTGCAAATTATAGCAGAACGATATTCTTTTACAAAAATCAAGTATTTCCTTTTATTTCATACGCATATTTCATACATTTATTTAAATCCTATTTCCATAGTGAAAATCCAGTTATTTGTTATTTCTGTCAAAACCCTAATAGAGTTATTATTCACTAGCTTATAGTAAACATTTTCATTTCCACAACAGGTTTAACTTTATTTTTCTATACTTACAAAAGCAGTATCATGTAAATAAGATCAAGTATTAATCTCAACAATCCATCGTAGAAAACCTGGTTAACATTATCAATTCAGATAACATTCTGATGTTCTTTTCCTTTAAACATTAGACAACCATTTCAGACAGAAGTACCAAGACAGGCAAGCTCGACTATCATTATTATAAAAAGACTAAAGACAAAATCGTTTACACCATAAACATGCCTGTAGATCGACTAGTTAAGATTGAGTTAACAAAACAACCGCAGGAGATTTACAAACATTTTAATAAACATAGGTTTATGCCGAGAGATCATCTCAGAGCTTAGTAGAAGCTTTTTATTTTCAAATCAAGGGCTAAACCCTAGCATAGGAAACACTTCCCTATTCGTTTAAGATGCAGCAATAGCTTTAGAAACAAAACGAAGAATATACAGGCTGTAAGCCTTGTCAACAATTACATTTATCCATTGTTATTTAAAAAAAAAAAAGTAGTCATATTACAGTTTCACAAAAATATTCACTCATCCACCGATAACCAAAATAAACACAAACATTGCTAAAAACATTGCTTATTCTCATATCATCGACAAGTTACAGATCTTGTTCACAAGTCAAACCCTAAACACGGGATTAGATTTATAATATAAAACAAAACCTCATATAGGCTGTAAACCAAACCTAGACGCAAGTTATCTAGCCTGTAGCAAACAAGCACAATGTTTTTACAGACTTTAAACAGTTATATCTTAACCTTAGCCTTATACAAAGAAAAACGATAATAGTAGTCATGAAAACACTATGAAGTACTCTATTCAAGTTTGAGGGTAAAACCCTTGTGTATAAAACCTTTGCTAACATGGCCATTGCCTTATGGGTCGAGGTACATCCTCCCCATTCTTTCAAACAGAATGCAAACCCTATCTATGTTTTACAAAACTCGCTGAGTTACGAATACAACAGATAGAATAGCACACATTCGAACAACATCTCATCAACCCAGAGTTTTCAAAGCTACCGCCGAGGCTTACCAGTTGGTATAGCTTTCCAACTTCCAACGCCCAGAATGTTGGAGCCATTACACAGTGTACCTGCAAGAGCCATACGAGAGCGGTTAAAACAGTAATCAAGAAGGAAGGATCATCGTATTGAAAATAGGATAACTATTGGTACCATTGTATGTACATTACAATAAAGAAATTCAAACACATTACCTTTCGAAGTTATGGCTGAGATGGTGATGAACGCCGGAACCTTTCATCTGCAACTAAGAACCCTTTCTCATCAAATCATTCGTATTGTTTAAACCAACACAAAACCAACAACTATCTATCACAACAATGTAGTGCCAGGAAATGTAACAACTATGGCGAGGCCTTGGGCCATTCCTTTCAAATCCAAAGCTCAAAAGATTAAACCGTCAACAAGTCGGATTATCAAATCCTTTACAACTCAAACTCTAAACTGATAACCTAAAAATTCAACACTTACATAATGAAGGAAGCTCGGCTCTATATATTACAGAGATTACGAGTTCAAAACTTAGTAAAACCACACTTGTTGGGGCAGAACAGTAAGGCTAAAAACCAGTAGCCTGTCGGCCGTGTAGAGCCACCACTATCAAAAAGACGTAAACACAATAACTCATCAAAAACATAGCGAGGTAAGTTAAACCCTTGAAAGATCAACGGTGCAGATCGATAGATAGAATCACGAAATCCCATTTGAACTACCCTATTAATTGTTGAATCATTACAATTTCCACGAAGAGACACGATGGAGTCTTGGTGGAGGAGCCAACACATCAAAAGATGAATACGTATGTTACACTTCAACACTGTAAAGAGTTATATTCACGATGGCAACACATGGTCGAGTACACTAAGCAGTGCCACATCGAAATTCCATTTGACTCGGTAGTTATGAACATTCAATGCCCAGGTTATGTTACGGCCGCCAACCTATATGGCATTTCAAAGTTCACATCATGTTAATAAATGCATTGGATTCACATATGATATGGTCAAGAGCTTAAACCTTGCCACGATACGTTTGCACATAGTGGAGAGATAACTCCATAGTTATTAAAACAACATTTGATCACATAATTGCATATTGCCACATAACATACGACCCCCACATATATTACAAACTGTGCACATGATTCATACCCATTGCATAATGTTTATTAATATTCCTAGGGTAGGATATATTTTAGAATGTTACAAATTGCACACATATTACATAGTTAAGCATATAGATTATATTTTGCATATAGTATCACATAATTCATAAGTGCCATGTAGGTGCATTTTGGTGCACACAACACATATACCATGGAATATGTAGTACATAGTTGAGATTTGAATTATATCTCAAAAGTGCATCGTAATATAAATCATATAAATAAATCAAAATAACATACACAGTATTGTATGGAGATTGAATCCTAATGCACGAGACTATGAAAGTCATAATGATTACGGAAGGCATTATTACCATAGCAGAATCTCTTAACTTAGGACCTTCGCTTTGACTAGGAAAAAGAATCGACAACTACATACAGTTATACATAAAAATCAAATTGAAATTATCTATGATTCTGAATATGAATCTGAGACCCTTTTGTTATAGATCTTCTCACAAGTGTGCAACTTCTACAATTTCAGACTTACTGTAAGTATCAATAGTCATTTTTCAGACAACTTAAACTTGAACACCGTAGAGTTGTGAACTAGGTTTCTCACCCATAGAATGCCTAAGAGTCTTTATCTCTTAACTTATCGAAAAGGAGATCTATTGAAAAATGGTTGGTCACTTGTCGTAAAATAAATCTCTTACCTGTAAATCTATCACAAGAACGAATTAGCATGCTTTAGCACGAATGCTAAGTAAGCCTCGGGGCATCCGAAGGACCCTTTCATCAATCAAACAAGAGTACATTAGTCAAACAGATGTTTCAACGTTTATAAATAACAACAGTAGTGATGTATAATAGCACAACTAAATATGGATGACATCAAGAATTAAGTAGAACTCTGTTTATCACAAATTCCTATTTAATAAACTAGTATGGCATTTAATACAACAAATTAACATTCATGCATTGTTCTATTTCCGCAATCATTGAATAAGCAATAAATGTTACGTAGAAAAGTTTTAAATTTTTGCGATTTTTCCAGGATGTTACTTGTGTATGATCATGGAACCCTTGATAAAGCCTTGATAAGGTCTATTTGAAGGTAATGTGTACGACCATGGAACCCTTGATAGAACCTTGGTGAATTCTATTTTAAGGGAATCTATGACACCCTTGATAGAACCTTGGTGAATTATGTTTGAAGGGTATGTGTATGACCATACATTGGGAAAACTATTAAAATTTAGGGACGAAATAAATAAATTGGGGATTTAGTAATGAAATATTGAAAGAGGAGGATTATTAGGAAAATGAAGATCTAGTTGCTATGTAAACATGCACTAGAAGTAGCTATAAAAACCTACAAAATATTGATAAAATAAGCTAATATGACTGAATATTGGTTACTCATGTAAGTTGAGATGGTTTAAATGTAGTTAGTATACCATAAGTTCTCGCGCATAGATTATTTTATGCCATCATCTATGGCTATTATTTGTTCTTTCCAGATATTTCAAATCAAGCCCTTTAGTTTCAATGCATTTTAATAGGGGGGAAATGTGTTACATGTGATTTTGGGGTACAACATTATGTTTTTGTTTATTCTTGTAATTCATGAGAAGAGGTTGAAAGCAACATTGTTAAAGAAATATTAAAAATCCACTTAGGACTTATTGAATGCCAAGAGCGATATAAGAGCAACTTCAAAGCTATCACGACATACCATAGGATATTATGCATATCATGGAAAAATATGATATATATGAATGACATCACTATGAAGGTGATGTAGAAATTGCTAAAACAAGGTCAATATGAATTATTGTGAGATGGATGTGGAGAATCATCAAGTTGTTAGAGTCATTAAAACAATGGAATAGATTGATTTAAAAAGTTTCGGTTAATGTAGGCTACAAGTTATACTAAACTATATTTTGTCAATGTAATACATGAGTGTTCAATTAGTGCTATTATGGGAAGCAACATCAAATAATCAATAGCATGAAATGAAAAATTTAAATCCTTACCATGAGAGTTGTAGGAATGTTGTTTAGGTAGGTGGCATTATTTGCATGGTGAAGTTGTAGGATGATGAATAATGAACATTAGCTAATAATGTTTCTAACATTGCTAGCATTGAAGTCCAATAAAAAGACTACGCATAAGCATTTGAGGAAGCATGATGGTTTCATTGGATGCTAATGCAAGGAAGAATAAGGCATAAGTATTCAAAGATTAGTTTTGGGCGAGTCGAGGAATGCAATTTATATTGGATGGAATTAGGAGTAATATTATGGTTTTCATGTGGGTATTATATATATTTGGGCATGGTTAAAATTAATAGAGCATTGAAGAAGATTAAAATATTTAATAATATAGTATATGTATTTTTAAATAAAATTATAATTGTACTTGGATCATTTAGTGCCATGAACTGAACTAGTGTGTATGAATATAATACACACCATCAATTCTGCGTGTTGGAAATCAAATATAGTTTTTTTTTCAAAAAATTTCCAAAACATCAATGTGCATTGGTATGTCATAACCACATGGGATGTTTATCCAAATAGCACACCATCATAGATATTTTTAAAATGATTCAATGGTGTGTTATAGTTATACAAAAGAACTAGTGTGCATTCCTATGATCCTGCATACTCGGGTAGAGTTAAACTAAACAAATAGTAAATGGTAATTTCATTTGAAAATTGATTTCAATGATTGAGACCACATGAGAACTAATGGATAACATACTTGTGTGACTCTCATGTCATTAGTTTTGTTGAGTAGTCACATTCCTTCATCCCTTCCATTAGCCAATGGATTTTAAATTTTATTAAATGGTCTCATAACTTCTTCATTTGTCTACATGAAAATGATGCCCCTTCAGCTGACATGACAACAATTAAAGTGTTTATTACCTCCTCATTTAAATTTTTAGTGTATTAAAATTTACCTTTAATTTTTTTTCTACATTGCATGTTAAATTTGTTCAGCTTGCACTAGTATGCGATGCCCCTATGAATTTATAGTGTGCATTATGACTAAGGCTTTAATAGGCACACCATCTATGTTTTATTCCTATTTTAGAAGTGCATTGATATCTCAGAATATAAGAACCCCTCATAGTTTATAGGTATTGATCTTGAGAATATATAGAAGCATTATTAACAATGTTTTTTATTATTATAAACACATTGATAAAATGTATAATTATGCCACAAATGAGTCACCATCATGTAGTGCGTTCTTTGATGGATATAAAATGTGTACGGTGAATAAATGTTTATGTATATGTAACTTCAGAATGTATTTCATATATGTATATTGTACTCCTATAGAGATGGTATTATTCCTCTATACGGAAGTGTTTGTATTCCTATAGAGATGTTATTATTCCTCTATATGGAAGTGTCGTCATTTATATTGTAAGTGTCGTAACTTATACTTGATGAGTTATTACACCACCTTGTTGGGGTCGGCCCTGTATAAGTCATGTGGGTCGAAGGGTTATTAGACCACCCTATTGGGAGTCATCCATGTGGGTCAAAGGGTTATTATACCATCTTATTGGGTGTTGGCCCAGTCAGCTTTGTGTTATGTGGTTAAGTTGAGGTTGACCTAGTAAAGGTTATTAGGCAAGTCAAGTCAAGTATAAATAGAGTGCGGGAGGCACTCTATTTCATCATTCTACTCTCTCTCACACTCTCGGGAGAGTGGCGCACTTGTGGAGGAGGAGAAGCTGCTGCTACGAGATGTCTATCTCTTATGCTTGGGTTGTATCATTGCTCTATCTATCTCTGAGGAAGTTATTGGGGTTTTTCACCTCTATGGTTTTCCCCAAGTAAACTCTGTGTCTCTTGTGTGCTTGCATTATTCTGTCCATGATTGATATGCTGTAGATATGCTGTACATGTTGTTCTATCAGTTAAGATCCTTGATCAGATTGAAGTAAATTCTAAAAAACTAACATGGTATCATAGCTAGCCTGAAAGAAGGCATGGTATGGCATGTATGACACTTGTTGCAATTGAGAAGCTAGGGCTTGATATAGCAAAAACCATTCATCATAGCACTTTCGCTATAAATAAATTTTGGCAAGGTTTTAGGGTCTGAAAATTGTACAGGGAGAAGCTAAGATCCCCATGTACCTTTTGTCGAAAGGAAAATGTCCAATTTGTTGTACTTTGTGATTTATGATCTGTACAATATAGGGTGTCTGCCTCTTCCATATCTCAATCATAAACAGGTGACCTTGGAAAAAAGGTCATAAATTGGGCTAGGAAGCTCCAAATGAAATTTAGTAAAATGTGACAGGTAGTGCACAGACTGTAATTTCTCAGGTAACATTTTCAGAGGCCAAAAATGAACCAATGACACGTGGCACACCGTACAAGTTCGCTCTCCTGTTTTATCCCATAAATAGGTCATGTTGCGACACTTGGCATAACTCTCTCTCAGAGAATCTATTTGAGATCAGACCTATGGGGTTGGAAAGATGACAGGTCGAGCTATCACAAAAAAATTTTTCAGACCTTGCGGATCGAAAAGTTCAAAGTTACACTAGAAACAATAAGGTACATATTTATGCCAAAACAGAATTATTTTTGAGCACCTTCATTCATGGCTTCCAGAATTTAGGGTTTCGGAGAAAGTTGGAATTTTTGTAATAGGAGACCACGGATGAATGCTATTCATCAAAATCAAAATTTAGAGACCAAGATCAGAATTTTTGGTTGGGAAGAAGGCCGAGCTTGATCAGATGCTAGTTCGGGAGTTTGATCAGAAAAGTGGAAAATTAGGGCTTCTGCAAAAATGGGAATTTTTGAAATCTGTGACCATGGCTAGAAGCTCCTCAGAAAAATAGAATATTAGAGCTTTGGATCGAACCTTTTGATTGGTAAAAAGGGTGGTCTTTATCAAACCCTAGTTCGAGGTCATGTCTAGTGAATCCGAAAGTTTCGAAGGCAAATTTG
Source organism: Larix kaempferi (assembly GCA_027924585.1). Classification (NCBI taxonomy): domain Eukaryota; kingdom Viridiplantae; phylum Streptophyta; class Pinopsida; order Pinales; family Pinaceae; genus Larix; species Larix kaempferi. The sequence goes on from BSBM01000061.1 coordinate 6,256,983, forward strand.
AGGGGTGAAACTTTGCAGTTTTCAAATTATGAGTATATCAGCTTGATCAGCTCATCAAGGCGCATATTTCTATCCTTTCGGAAGTTTGAAATTCAAAGTTTGAATTTTTAGTGTTTTTCTAACAAACCCTAATCCAGCTCCAGATCCAGTTCCTGCAAATCAAGTGGATTGGGTTAATCCTAGAAGAGAATGGATTGGTCACCTGCATAAGTGAAGAAGTTCTTGTTTCAGAGGGAGATGAGGCTAAGGCCTTACATAAGAAGATTACAAGCAATCTCGATAGGTATGACTTATCCAGGTATGTTTCGATATTTGTTCATGATTAAGTTTATGGTATGTTTGTCTTCATGTTATTACGGTTAGTAAAATCTTGATTAAATTTAGACTTGTCGTATCACCTTAATAAAATTATGAATGCATGATAGAAGATATTCATTGATTAGGGTGTTGACACTTATGATTGTACTAATGCATTATGGTGTTGTATGAGGTTTATGTTGTTTGCTAGCATGAAAGGTACACCAAGAAAGACAAATCATGTTCTAATCCAAGAACATATGATCATGATGACATGAAGACAAAGATTCATCCATTGTCATGGATCACTTAGAAGATCTACTTACGAGGTATGTATAACTTGGTTCTATAATGGTTAGCCTATGAGATATGCAGGTTACTAGCACAAGCCATTGAAGAGAACAAGAAGACATCATGTGGGTATGTTAGACATAACTAGCTAACATACCAATCCAAGTATGTTTTTCCTATATCAAGTTAGAATCCTACCTTGTGTTAGGATCCCTTATATAAGTATACTTGGTATGATTGGTTATGTTTATTCATAAAGTTAGAAATGTAAGTAATCAAGGGTGGTTTATGCATTTTATGTCTCTTATCTTGATTGATGATTTAACTAACCAGAAGAGTCCTATGATCAAATAAGAATATGCATGAGTAAAAGAAGACTTCCTTGAAACCTTGAATACTAATGTTTATTATTTGTGTTTGAAATGATCATGACTATACATGTTTAAGATTATTGTGTTTTGATAGTATTAAGATTATACTAATGAATGTGTGATTATGTATGAGACATCGAGGATAACACAATGATGATACTAACAAGCATGCATAGTGATGGATATAAGTTCAAGGACAGGTAATCCAGGAAGCAAAGATCAAGAGGGAGCACACTCTAGTTGTTCCTGCAAGGAAGCAAAGATAAAGAGGGAGCACACTCCAGTTGTTCCTACAAGGAAGCAAAGATCAAGAGGGAGCACACTCCAGTTGTTCCTGCAAGGAAGCAAAGATCAAGAAGGAGCACACTTCAGTAGTTTCTGCAAGGATGCATATATTCAGAGGGAGTTGACCACTTCTCACAATCCACATCAGAATGGAGTTGCAGAAAAGAAGCAAAGACTGAGAGGGAGTCAACCCAACAAACAAACAAAGATAAGTTATTGAATTATCATTCCTTGCATATTTTATTGTTTAAATAATGTTTTTCAACAATGTATATACTCATATTCCTAGAATTAGGTTGTGTATTATGCATATTAGAATAGTTGCATTGATGAACAATATACTACTAATATACATGGGTAAGTGGCCTATGGTACTATACAACATTCCATTACTACTTATCTAGAATGAAACCTCTTTGCTGACATGTTGGGACTTGTGCACACTCTTAACAATGTTTTGGTAGAGATTGGAAGGCATCTAGAAAGTTACGGGATATGGATAAATGTTGTATTGAAGCATTGGCTAAGATAATTGCATCACTATATGACATATTTCTTTATGTGTAAGAATTTGTTATGAAAACTATGAGATGTTTTCTAATCATGCAATTTAACTTGTTGTGTAGGAAAGATCGTATACCATCACCTACAAAAGAAGGACTACAACATTTGTTCAACAACCAAGTTATCTATTGAAAACATTGAAGATATTGAAGTTCCCAGGATCTAGGAAGAATGCCATGATCGAGGAGTACTAGTCGATCATGAAGATGTTTGGGATGCAGTCCCAAGACCTAAAGGGGAGTTTGTAGTGACTTCCAAGAGGATCTACAAGATCAAGCATGGTGCAAGTGGTAGCATAGAGACTTTTGCTCCTGTAGACAGATACACTTCCATTAGATCCGTACTTGCTCTGGCTGCAGTGATGAAATGGAAGATATACCAGATGGATTTCAAGACAACTTTCTTGAATGGTGTAGTTGAAGAAGAAGTGTATGTGGAGCAGCCACTTGGTTCTGAGACACATGACAGGGAATCATATATGTGGAGAACTTGGTATGGTAGGATAGACAAATTTCTTTCCAGTTTGGGCTTTACCAAGAGTAAAGCGGATTCCAACCTTTACTACAAGGTTGAGGAAGGAAATCCAGTGATACTACTTTTGTATATGGATGACCTATTTATTACAGGTGAAGATAGATTGATTTCCAACACGCACCGGAAGCTTGCTGCCGCGTTCGAGATGAAGAACTTGTGGATGATGCACTATTTTCTAGGTATGGAGGTGTGGCAGAGTGCAGATGGAATCTTCCTCAGACAAGGGAAGTATGCAGTAGAGATCCTGAAGAGGTTCGGGATGATGGACTACAAGGCCATGGCCACACCTATGGCATCAAACTTGAATCTTCTGTGTGATGCTTCATCTGAGTCAGTTGATGTCACTATGTATCGTCAGATGATTGGGTCCTTGATGTACCTAATGAACACGAGACTAGATATTTGCTTTGCGATTAACACATTGAGCCAGTTCCTGATGGATCCGAGGAGTGTTCACCTGGTTGCTGTAAAGCATATTATGAGGTACCTGAAGGGTATAGTTGATTAAGTGCTCAAGTATGATGCGAATCAAAATTTTAACCTACAGGGTTATGTTTATTCAGATTGGGAAGGCAGTGCTGCAGATAGGAAGAGCACTTCTGGGTGCTACTTCAGTATGGGATCAGGTGTGATCTCTTGGTTTAGCAGGAAGTAGTCCTGCGTAGCACTGAGTACAACCGAGGTAGAGTATGTTGTAGCCTGTTTGGCTAGTTGTGAGGCAGTATGGTTGAGGAAGCTACTGTCTGAGTTATTTGATCTACCATTGGAGGCTACTGGTATATTTTGTGACAACCAAAGTTGTGTGAAGCTGTCTGAGAACCCAGTGTTCCACGACAGTTCGAAACACATAGAGATCAAATATCACTATATCAGGGATATGGTGCAGAGAGGAGCAGTGAAGCTCCTGTATGTTGCGACGGATGAGCATATTGTAGATGTGTTGACGAAGCCACTAGCCAGACTGAAGTTCAAGTACTTCAGAGAGAGGCTTGGTGTTCTTCAGATCGACAACACTTCAAGGAAGAAGTGATGGAAACATTTGCTGTAGCCATTCCTATCATGGTGGAAGGGGGATCATTCACATGGCTGTGGATGTAAGTGCTGGATGATGAGCATCAAGATGATGTTCTAGTTTATGCTTTGTATGATCAGTTGGATCATTTATGTATGTACTCATCATGTTGGATGCTAGATATGATCAGTTGGATCATTTATGTATGTACGCATCATGTTGGATGCTGGATATGATTAGTTGGATCATTTATGTATGTATGGATCATGTTGGATGCTTGGACCATGTATCTGTATATGTATCAAGTGGATACATTGTATGATCAGGTAGATCATATATGTTGATATGTATCAGGTAGATACATTGTGTGGATCATGTATCTATGTATGTATCAGGTGGATACACTGTGTATGGTGATATGTATCATGTAGATACTTGGTATGCATCAGGTAGATGCATTGTATGATCAGGATGATCGTGGATGACGAGCTTCTCCAGATGACATGCACTAGGACAATGCAGTGATGATGATCAGGATGATCATGTGTACATTAGGATGATGTATGGAGAGTATTAGGTTGATACTCTGTGGCCGTGGACAGGTTGTGCAGATGAGCATGTAAGTAGACCTGGGAGATCTGGACAGGATGAAAAAGGCCTCAGATGCTCTTTCGAGGCATTGCTCTGGGAGGACATGTAAGTAGACCTAGGAGATCTGGACAAGATGAAAAAGGCCTCAGATGCTCTTTCAAGGCATTGTCCTATGGCATGTAAGTGGACCTGGGAGATCTAGATAGGATGAAAAAGGCCTCAGATGCTCTTTTGAGGCATTGCCATGACCACATGTAATATGCTCCTGGGAGATCTGGACAAGATGAAAAAGGCCTCAGATGCTTCAGCCAGGTTTTGTGTTGGACCACATGTAATGTACTCTTGGGAGATCCGACAGGTAGAGCTGTGTGCTCGTAATAGCTTGGGATGCTTCAGCCAGGTTTTGTGGTAAGATCACATGTAATGTGCTCCTGGGAGATCTGACAGGTAGAGCTGTGTGCTCGTAATAGCCTGGGATGCTTCAGCCAGGTTTTGTGATGGGTCACATATAATGTGCTCCTAGGAGATCCGACAGGTAGAGTTGTGTGCTCGTAATAGCCTGGGATGCTACCACCAAGTTTTGCGATGCACGTAATAAGTCCTGAGGATTCCACAGTATGGCTAGTGATGATGAAGACTTGCAGGTGGTGGGCCTACATCCAGTATGAAAAAGGACTGGCTCTGTAGAAATTCCTATGACGAGTAGATTCAGATATTGATTGAGATAACAGTATCAATGACGATGATGATGACTTGATGACGATTATCCAGTGACGATGATCCAGAGAAGAAGACTTGTGCTAGAAGACTTGTGTCGAGAAATACCTTCCTAGTTAAGAGGGAGTGTTGATGTATATGTAACTTCGGAATGTATTTCATATATGTATATTGTACTCCTATAGAGATGGTATTATTTCGCTATACGGAAGTGTTTGTATTCCTATAGAGATGTTATTATTCCTCTATATGGAAGTGTCGTCATTTATATTGTAAGTGTCATAGCTTATACTTGATGGGTTATTAGACCACCTTGTTGGGGTCGGCCCTGTATAAGTCATGTGGGTCGAAGGGTTATTAGACCACCCTATTGGGGGTCAGCCATGTGGGTCAAAGGGTTATTAGACCACCCTATTAGGTGTCGTCCCAGTCAACTTTGTGTTATGTTGTTAAGTTGAGGCCGACCTAGTAAAGGTTATTAGGCAAGTCAAGTCAAGTATAAATAGAGTGCGGGAGGAACTCTATTTCATCATTCTATTCTCTCTCACACTCTCAGAAGAGTGGTGCACTTGTGGAGGAGGAGAAGCTGCTGCTACGAGATGTCTATCTCTTATGCTTGGGTTGTATCATTGCTTTATCTATCTTTGAGGAAGTTATTGGGGTTTTTCACCTTTATGGTTTTCCCCAGGTAAACTCTGTGTCTCTTGTGTGCTTGCATTATTGTGTCCATGATTGATATGCTATACATGTTGTTCTCTCAGTTAATATCCTAGATTAGATTGAAGTAAATTCTGAAAAACTAACAATAAAATCATTGTAAAAACACATTTCATGGTTTTTCCTATCAGCCTTATTTGTTAGTGTGCATTAGAATGTATTGATGCACCATTTGCAATGCTTCCATATATAGTAAGTGCATTTCTAAAAGAAAAACTAAGTAATTTTTTTACCTAACCATTGCGGCTCAAAGTGTACTAGTACTTTATATGTGGTGCACAATATAGAGTGTGTTGTCGTAAACAACAAGTATAGTTTTGTATATATAGAGGCACTATTTACTCTCTCTCTCTCTCTCTCTCTCTCTCTCTCTCTCTCTCTCTCTATATATATATATATATATATATATATATATATATATATATATATATAGAAGCGCATACCGATGATCATGGTCTGAATTACTGTGATGCACCATGCACTAGTTACAATGTGATTCATGTAAATAAGCAATGTTAATGATGCTATCTATTTTTTAAGGCACATAAATAATGTTAAGGAAACTTAAGAAAACACTCAATCTTTAATAAATAAAAATGATCATTTAAGGGATGGTGGAAGCTAATGAGGGTCTCTTTTGACGAATTAGATGCAATAAAAAAAACTTACACAATGAATATTGATTTGTGTAAAAAGTATGAAATGTAGGAAATTGAATCACATTTCCAAATATATAAATTTTATATATTGAAATTGTTCATAACTATCTCAAGTTTGATCTTTTTAACTGGTGCTTTTTATTTTTTTGATAAATTATAAGGTATAAGTGTTTGTAGGTACAACCTTTGAGTGCCTAATTGATGGAGTCAATCTACAAAAAATGGTATACATATAGAGAACAAATAGTATTAATGAGGCACTATTTTTCCAAAATAAATTTAATAACTTTTATATTTTTTAATTATTTAAGTTATCAAAACTAGAAAACAGTATACCAAGTGCGGGTGTAGCTTTTGAAGGTCTTAATGCAATGGTCATGACCCAATTTTTGTATAGCATGTAGAGGTCAGTGTCCAGTAGTGCATCATACAATTTATTTTTAAATGCTTGAGAAATAAAAAAGTTATGGAAAAAACACTAACAGTGTGTTTTTTGAGTTAAGGAGTAATGACACAATTAAAATAGAAGAAAAAAGATATTCTTTTAAATAAATTACATATTTGGAATATAGAAAAAAAAATGCTATCCGAGTCTAAAATTCCTTAAAAAATGATTGTGTGTAGAATAATGTAACAAGGGGTAAAACACGGTCATATTGAGAAAAATGGTGAGATGCCGAATAAGCTATGGTTTACCATATTCCATACCATAAGTTTGGTTAATCCGAATCTAAGTACGAAGCAAACACCTAGGAAGAGTGATGACACCTAGACAAGTGATAAGGATCAATCTTAGAGCTAAGAAATGTGAGTGTGTTTCTTTTAAATTCAAAATTTTCTTTCTCACCTATCAGGGTGCCACAAAAACCAAAATGTGTGCCCATTTTAGCTCTACAAAACGCATACATGTTTTCGTTCTAGAAAATGTTAATGCATTTTGTATAGATAAAACGTGACCATGTGTTTTTGTAAAAAGAAAATTTACTTTAGGGGTAAGGGGGAGGTGGGCGGTTGGGGGGGTAGAGGTTTAGGGAGGATTAGGGTAGTTAGAGGGAAGAAGGTGTATGGGGTTGGGGTAGAAAGAGAGATGGGGGTGGTAAGTGGTGGTGGAGGGCGATTAGGAGAGACAGAGAGTGAGGGGTAGAGGTAGGTGAAGTAGGAGAGATAGAGAGTGTTTGGCCTAGCATATTTTGGGTACCATTTTTGGCAAAGGCAATTTTGGTGTGGATAAAGGCATAATAAAAGTGGTTCGACGAAGTGGTCAACTCCGATGAAGCGGCTGAGAAATTAGGGAAACAATCATGTTGATTATCTCAAAGGGGTGAAGTTGAGTCAGTTAGTTAGAGTTTTTCCACTTACATTAATTAGTAGAGTAGTTGGTTAGTGGGTTAGTGGGAGCAGGGCAAGCTGTGTGCACCCTATAAATATGTAATATGAGAGGAATTTTGAGGTTGTTAGCTAGTTGAATAGAGAATTGTGGGAGTTCAAGGATATTTTGTGTCTGTACTGAAGAACTACTTTATGTATGCCAAAGTTGTTTTGAAGAGTTTAGTTGCATGATCTGCAGATTGGGTGCGATGGTCTTTTTTAAGTAAAGGAAGAATCTATAAGTCATAATCATGAAGTGCTTATTTATTGGTTGCAACTCATAATACAAACAAAGTGCTTCCATGGTTTTTCCCAGATTAGGTTTCCACGTTAAAAAATGGTGTTCTTGTGTGATGTGATATGTGTTTCTCTCCTTTTTTTATAAACTACATGAATGAATGAATTCCCATGTTTAATTGAGAATCCTATAAAGGAAAAATATAATGTATGTTATATGAATCTGGTTAACTTATGGATTATGTCGAAGTTATAGAATTGTCGATGTTGTAGATATGTCATTGTAATGGGTTGTTTCTTTAAATGATTCGCCTATCATGATATTCCCCTTCTGCACTATAGAATCTTGGTTCCTACAGTCCCCATATGTACTTTAGGTGAGACCTCATCTACTTTGCAGTTGTTTCTGAAAGGGATAAACCCCTTTCAGGTCAGTAGTTGTGGTGTTTTTTTATTGTTGATTGGATGTTTGAACCATGGTAGAAGTAAAAGTCAGTTCTATCGAAGTTGTTATGGAAATGCATTAATGTGTCGAATATTTCAAGAAACCCCAAGTTAATTCTGTGTTGAAGTAATTTCCGTCTTCTATGGGTTGAAGTCTTCTTTGTCATTTGGAAACCCCAACTTATTTTCCAGTTGAAGTAATATATCATAAAAGGGGGGGTTGGTGGTCTATCATAGTTTTCTATGTGGAATTTCTCAACCTGTCAAAGTTGTAATTGACGAGCATTTATTGCTTCTTTTATGACGGGCTTAGTGGCGACGTTGGTGGGATTTTTATATTAATTTCTGAAAAGACCGAAGTGTGTGAAAACATTCTCCGCTGCCACCATATTGATTTCTAGTATCGAGTACATTCAATTTGCAATGGGAATGACAGAATGATCACACATGGGAATTAAATTTAAAACTACATGTCTCTATTGGTTGGAACTCATTGTTTCATTAATGTTGATGTGTATTGAGCACACCAGAGCTCAGGCATTTTATGTAGATATAATTTAGTGCTACTGGGTATCAAAATCCAGGTTGATCTTTCATCTACTACTGAATTCCAGGGCTTTGTCAAAGAAGTTCCCATGCAAGGCTCTATTCTGGTTAGTCCTGAGCAGCTGGAGGTTGTCTCCTTGCACATTCCTTTCAATGTGCCAAATAAAACACAAAGAGAAAATCGACCTAACTTATAGATGCGAACAAAGGGGAGTCATGATGTTGAATCATTTGGCTCTTCAACTCTATGTCCGAGCTGTGTTCCACCAAGAAAAACAGGTGAGTGACCTGTTAAAGTGCCGACAAATTCCTAGTATAGTATGGTTACCATTCTTATTCTGAAGGGTGTCATGCTTCAAGGTGATATCCTCAAAAACATTAACAATATTTCTTATGCGGGCCATGACATCACCAAATTACAAGAGTTCCATTACAAGAATTACATGAGGAGTGTGACTACAACTGAAGGAACACCGTTGGATCTCGAGCCCACGCAATGTGCCATTGGGTTGAAAAGAGAAAGCATTTTATCATTGATGCATATCCTGCATTTTGGTCGAACTATGGAAGATAATGCTTGTGTCAAGCCTTTTTTGATTTGTTTCCATGGAGGATGTATGTGGTTAGAGACCAAGGTGTTGGTGGATACCGAATTGATAGAAAAAATCGTAGGGTTGCCTAAGGCTAGGATAGAACTTTTTCAATACTTTGTAGGAAAGGAAAGAGACCATGAATTAGCTGCCAAAATGAAATAAAAATATCAGTTGTCGAAGAAAAAATGTGGGTTTGGCATGGCCTCTATCAACGACCAGGAAAATCACTTCATTGCAAAGGCATTAGAGACCAAGGTATTACGGAAGGTTCGACTGAACCAGGTGACTACGTCGGTAATCGTCGTGGCAGAGCAGTGTTCCTAAAGAGTGCATATGAACTGGGAAACATTCTTATTGAACGAGTTTCTTGACGATTGCACGAATTCCCAAGACAATGGTAGTCCTTTTACTTGTTCTTGGATCTTATTATTAGTTTAGTTTGTAGGGTGGGTAGAACCATAGAATTATTAGGGCATGGACCCAAATGGGACCTGTTATGCCTCTCAATACATGAATTTGTGGTATATTGACATTAGGATTAGGAAACAGGAGAGTAATATTTCAATGTATCTGCAAAAAGAGGCCTTGCAGTTTTATTCTGTGAAAATAGCGCACATTGATGACACTGTTGTGGTGAGGTACCGTGGCATCGCAAGGTTCAAAGTGGGACCTCACCACATGTGTATTCAAGAGATGAGAGAACCACATATGGAATGGTTTTATATTGGGATCAAGTTTGCACTAGAAGAAGTTGATGCAATTATTTAGGAGTGGCTAGCAGAGTGGCAAGTCCCCATTGAGCCAGAAAATATATTTCTGGGTCCATCGCAATAGGATCGATGGCAAGAGGGTACCTCAGGGAAACAACAGAACACAAGTCAAAATATGCAAAACATCAGTGTGGGTGGTGATGAAGGAAACCTACCACATCCAGAGCAAGAGGATCAAGAATCAAGCCAGACTCCAACCGATCTGGGTCTGGGGGAAAATCACAAGTTTGGAACATCGACACAAGGGGGACAGAAAAAGCAGAAATCACATAAGACCAACACTATCCAAGATTTAACAAATAATGATATCAACACAGGATGGTTGAGGTTGTAGAGGAAAACCAGATTATTGTGGAAGACAAAAAATTCTAGTTGTTTAGAAGTGTGATGTATATATTAGATACACTTTGTCAATTCATCTAGAGGATTAACATCTCAACTCCACGAAAAGTTGATAAGTCATAGGTTGAGGATGCACATGAAGAATAAATTCAAGCATAGTTGGACCCACCAGCTTCGAATGGAGGAGTGTTCAAGGTGTTTCCAAGAGAAATAAGTTATGATGAGGCAGGCCCAAATACACAAGTTCCAAAAACGGGTTATGCAGAATTGAATCTCTCTGCATTACCACCTTTTATGTTGCATAAATTACAAGAATGCATTGTGCAGGAGTTGAAGGATAGGGAAATGTCACTTTTAGACCTTATGAAGTTTTATAAAAATCAAGCGAAAGTATTAAAGGATTTTTTGATGAGCTTCAACAGGACAAGGACCTCCTTCATCAAGAGAACCATAAGTTTCAGGAGGTCGTCTAAGTAACATGCCACATAGTTCTTGAGGAAGAAATAATTGAAGAAATGATGTCAAAGGAGAAACTGCAGTTCCTAGAAGCTGTCATTTCAGGTTATCGACATAAAGTACAAGAATTAGAAGCCAAGGTGGTGCCCAACAGCTCGCTCGAAGTGAAAGAGAAAAGACAGACAGAGGTCTGTGGAACTATCTAGAGCATTCAAGAAGCATATGTTCAATGTATGAAGATGTACGAGGAGGTATCGCAGTCTTGGGTTTTGATTCTTGAGGATGCAGAGCTAGAAGAGGTCACTACAAAAATTGGGGATACTGAAGAAAAAATGAATAGTCTGTAGGGTCAATTAAAGACTTTGCCACCAGTTGAGAGGATGAGGAGAGCTACCGAAAATAAAGCATTGCAGAATGATATTAATCAGTTGAGGGTGCAACATAGGCAGCGTATGGAAAGAGTGGAAGCACTCCAGTTAGAGTTTGAGCACATGTCTAAAGTTATTGGAAATTAGCGCACTTCCATCTAGCTGGAAGTTACCCAGACTTTTGAGCAGAGCAAAGAACACATTACTGTTGAGATGGTCGAGGCCATCAATCAGGAAAAGGAAGAAGTCCAACAATTAGCTGAAGTAACTAGGAAGGTATACGAGGATTTATTATCGAGAATGGAGGAACCTATACCGCAGTATTGAAGTGGCTTGGGACGAGCCACATATGAGTGTTGGGGGCCTATTAGGCCTATCATATTTTGGGTACCATTTCTGGTGAAGAAATTTTTGGTGTGGACAAAGGCATAATAAAAGTGGTTCGATGAAGTGGTCAAATCTGACGAAACAACTGAGAAATTAGGGAAACGGTCATGTTGATTATGTCAAAGGGGTGGAGTTGAGTCAGTTAGTTAGAGTTTGTCCACTTACATTAATTAGTAGAGTACTTGGTTAGTGGGTTAGTGGGAGCGGGGCAAGATGTGTGTGCCCTATAAATATGTAATATGAGAGAAATTGTGAGGCTATTAGCTAGTTGAATAGAGAAGTGTAGGCGATCGAGGATATTTTGTGTTTGTACTGAAGAACTACTCTATGTATGTCGAGCTGTTTTTGAAGACTTGAGTTGCATGATTTGTAATTTGTGTGCACATGTCTTTTGTAAGTCAAGGAAGAATATGTAAACCATAAACATGAAGTGCTTATTTATTGGTTGCGACTCAAAATACAAACAAAGCGCTTATGTGGTTTTTCCTAGATTTGGTTTCCATGTTAAAAATGGTGTTCTTGTGTGATGTGATATGTGTTTCTTTCCTCTGTTGATAAATTGATCTGGATTTTATGAGTAGAATGGAATGAATACAGATTATTATTAGATGCTTAACACAAAATAACAAAGTACAGTAAAACTGATTTTCTATTCAATAAGGAAATAAGCTAAAACTGTACAATGCAGCAGAAAACAAGCTTGCTGGAATGGGATTTTATGAGCAGAACGAAATGAATACAGATTATTATTAGATGCTTAAAAAAAAAAAATAGAATACAGTAAAACTGGTTTTCTATTCAATAAGGAAATAAACTAAAACTGTAAAATGCAGCGAAAAACAAGCTTGTAGGAATGGTGGCGGTTTATCTCTGAGAAGAGATGTGACAACTGTGCTCATTCGGAACAAGATGGTTACAATGAGGCTCTGAAGCCCTTTTACAATAAACAGGAATGTCAAAAACCCTAGACAACCAAAACCCTAAGCCTAGGAGATGAAGCGCCAAAAGTCATGTGGGCCCCGTTTGGGTAAGTTAGTACATCAACTTCCCGGGGTCGTAACTCTTGCATACGATCTCCGTTTGGGGTGTACAATAGCTCATTGGAAAGATCTATTCAATGAATACAAAAATATATGGAAAATATCGAGCCCAGCACATGCAAATGACAAGCATGCATTACTCGTAATTGTCTAAGAATTTGACACTGAAAAAACATCGTTTAGGGCCTCAAAATGGCTTCGGAAGTTCAGGACCTGAAAAACTACTAAAAATAGTATATTACCAAAATTGTCAAAAACCTGTTTTGAGCTAGTTGGAAAGGTGGGTGGCCACCGATATCCACCTGGATCAATCCTCCCTCCTTAGGAAGCAATGGTCTCCATTGCATTGAGTTCCCCCATCAGATGAGGAAATTTCTGCTGAATTTGGTCTCAGGTGAGTCACTTGCCCTGGTGCAAGAGCTGCCCTGCTTTGACAACTCGATAAAGTTGGATCCTTTGATGTTGAGTGCCCTTGATCTGTGTGTCTGCAATATGATCACTGGATGCCTATTGCAGGAAGTCAATGTTGAGCTCTGTTGGTGTCAACTGCTCTACTATCTCTGAGGTGTCTAATAATGGTGGGAAATATGGCCAAAGGAGAGCCACATTGAAGATTGGATGCAGACCAAGGAAGGGGGGAATGTTAAGCTCAAAATCATTGTCACCCACCGCCTTGGTGATGGTGTATGGCCCATAATAGAGTGGGAAAAGCTTCCGATGGGGCCCTGTAAGGTGCTCTTTCTGCAAATGCAACCAAACTTTGTCTCCCACCTGAAACTTATGTGGCACCCGAGGTTGATCATGGCGCTGCTTGTACTTGGCATTAGAATTCTATAGAATATCATGAACCTGTTGGTGGATATGCTAGATCCATTCAATGAACCGGGTGGCTTTGTTAGCTTTTGGGGATGAGTCAGCCGAGGTGGTCGCCAGGGGAAGTGCAACATCCATGGGGCCCAATGGTTGGAATCCCAACTGCACCTAAAAGGGGCTGTGGCCAGTTGAGCTGTGTAGGGCTTGGTTGTAGCTATGCTAGACATAGGGAAGACTCTCATCCCATGTCCGGGGGTGTGTTGAATTGTACATGTGCAGGATATGTATGACCATCCGGTTGATGACCTCGGTTTGGCCATCTATCTGGGGGTGGAAGGTAGTGGATTTGGTGAGCTCGATATCCAGTTGTGAACAGAGTCTCGACTAGAATGAGATGAGTAACTGACTATCACGGTCTGAGATAATGGTCTGTGGGATCCCAAAATGTACCCAGACTCATTCAAAGAAGAGCTTGGTAGTGGCTTCTGTTGTGGTGTTCTTCTTGCAGGCGGCTAGAATCGCCATCTTGGAAAGGCAATCAACAACCACAAAAACACAGTCATTCGCCCTCTTGGTTGAAGGGAGGCCCGACATGTAGTCCATTGAGATGGACTCCCACGGCCTGTCAGAAGTAGGCAGAGGGGTGTACAGGCCCTATTTCTTAGTGGTTTATTTGGCAATAGCGCAAGTGGTGCAGGAACTGATATACTTGCCGACATGCTGTTGAAGATTTGGCCAGTAGAAATGTTTCTGCAACACTGCCACTATCTTCTCGACACCAAAGTGTCCTGCCACCCAACTGTAGTGAGCTTCCCAAATCAGCTTCGCATGCTTGCTTGATGGAACGTAGAGATGGCCTAGACGACACAACAACCCATCTTGAAGATGGAAATTATCAACCATTGAGTTGGTGCCTAACATGTGGTAGGTGGTGGAGAAATCAGGGTCTGTCTCGTAGAGGTGGGGCCATCCATAGGTTTCATGGCCGCAAGAGTCTAGCATTGTGGTGAGTACCATGACTGGAGGTCGACTGAGGCAGTTAGGAACTCAGTTGGTACTCCCTATTTTATATTTGATGTTGAGGTGGAACTGCTGCAAGTATGTTGACCACTTCTGATGGTGGTCATTCTGCAACTTTCCTTGGGTCTGCATGAACTGTAGTGGCTTGTGATCGATGTGGATGACTGTCGCCTTCCCAAGAATTTAATGTCTCCACTGCTGGCAAGCTTGCAAAATGGAGTACATTTCTTTGTTGTAAGTAGGGTACTTACGGACAGCATCTGAGAGTGTCTCACTATGATATGCCACGAGGTGGCCATGTTGAGTGAGAATGGCGCCCACAGCATAATCTAAAGCATCTGTCTCAATATCAAAGGGATGTTGCAGGTCCGGTAATGAGAGTACCGGCGATGAGCACAAATGCTTCTTCAATTCATTGAAGGCTTGTTGTTGGGATAGGCCACACACAAATTTTGCCTTACCGTCGCCCCTGGTAAGTTGGATGAGGGCCCATGCGATATGAGAGAATCCCAGCATGAACCAGTGATGGAAATTGGTGAGGCCCAAGAAGCTCCAAAGTTCAGTGAGTGTGGTTGGGGATGGCTAGTCACGGTTACCTAGATCTTGGTTGTATCCACATGCACACCATGTAGATCAATGATGTACCCTAAGTAATGGACCCTGTCCATGCTAAAGGAGCATTTTTCCAAGTTTGCATATAGTTTGTGTTGTTGCAGGGTGTACAGAACCTATTGAATATGTTGCAAGTGTTCCGCCCAAGTCTTGTTGTAGATGAGGATGTCATCCAGATACACCACTACAAAAGTATTGGTGAAAGGTCATAGGATATCATCCATCATCCTCATAAACGTCACTGGATCATTTGTCAAACCAAAGGGCAAGACCAGCCATTCAAAAAGACCTTCTTTTGACTTGAAGGCAGTCTTCCATACATCTGTCTGTTCTATTTGGACCTTGTGGTAGCCAGACTTAAGATCAATCTTACTGAAGTATTTGGCCCCCGTGAGCTGATCAAGGAGGTCATCGATTCGGGGAATTGGGTACCGGTTGTAGACTGTGATTTTATTTAGGGCCCGGTAATCAATGCAGAGTCGCCAGGTCCCATCTTTCTTCTGCACCAGCACGATTGGGCTCCCATAAGGTGATGAGCTGGGATGGATGTGCCCCTTGTGGAGCAATTCTTGGATCTGCCTTTTGATCTCCTCGTTTTCCAACGGAGACCGACGATAGAATGGCCCATTGGGTAGCATTGTGGCTGGGGTCAGATCGATGCGATGCTTGACCTGGAAGTGAAGAGGTGCCACGGTAGGACAGGAGAAGATATTTGAGTATTCTTCCACCACCTTATCCACTTGCTTCTGTTGTGTGGAGAGATCAGTCGCGAAGGCCCTGGATGTGGCTGCGATCTTTCTCTTATTCGGAGAGCGAATCACGAAGCAGACAAATTTCCTGGTCTAAGAGATGACCTTCCTGCATTGCTTGGTAGAGATCAAGGAAATATCACTAGGAGGGGCTGCCTCGGGTATCCTTTACAATTTCTTGTTCAAAGAATTAATAACACTATGAGGCCTAGACTCATATACAGCATGACGTTTCCATAAATAAGGTTGGCCCAAAAGAACATCTGAAACTTCGAGAGGAGAAACATCACACAATACCTCATCCTTGAAGGGATTGATGTCGTATGACAGTCGAAAATGTTGGCTGATGCGGAGATCGCTTCCTTTGCGGAGCCATCGAATGGTGTAGGGTTGTGGGTATGGCATTGTCAGAAGGGCCAGGCACTTGACAACCTCTGCCGAGATGAGGTTCTTCTGGATACCACTATCAATGATGAAGTACAGTGGGGTGCCTTTTACCCACATCTATGGATGGAAGAGGCGTTCTCCTTCTTCTGGCTCGTCTGGCTCATCAGGCTAGAGCTTGGTGGTAGATATGGTGGCACTAGATTTTGTGTCAATGATCTCTCTTCCCCTTTCTAGGTTGGTCTGAAAGTCAGAATCTGCATCTAATTCAGATGCTTTCACTTCATCCACCAAGGACTGCTTTGAGCGACAATCAACAGTGTTATGCCAAGGGCTCTTATGGAAGTTGCACCCCTTCCCAGTATCTTTATTTGTCTTTCTGGTGTCTTTTGCTTGCGGCTTGGACTGGTTTTCCTGATACTGTCCATCTTTGCTCTGTCCTTTATTCTGTGGGTTGGGGCCGCCCTTTCCTGTCTTTTGCTGTGAGGGGTTCCCAGGCCCACACTACCGCGTCTTTTGTTTGAGCTTCTGCTCGATTTTGACGACATATCGGTAGGTCGCTCCCAACAAGGAGATGTCCAAAAATTCCATTTCGGTCTAGATGTAACTATGCATACCACCACGATACTTGAGCACCAGATGTCGCTCTGAATCCTTGATACCCAGCTTGGTGTGCAGGGTATGGAAGATATTTGTGAACTCTGGCACTGCTTGGTCTCTTTCTTGTCGCAGCATGGTCCATTTGGTATATAAGTCGTCATAACTTCCAATAGGGTAGTATTGTTCCTTAATATCATCCTTGAAGGATTCCCAGGTTGCCATGACTGAAAATAATGAGGTTTCATTTGTGTCCTTTTGTTCATAGATAGTATCCCACCAATCTTTGACACGGGGAACGACTTTGAGGACTGCAAAAGTAATCTTTCCTCTATTCGAGAAGTTATGGACAGAAAAATATCCTTCTAGTAGATTCAACCAATTATCTACAGCATCTGCGTCTATCTGACCTTCAAACATAGGAATATCGAATTTGATTTGTACCTTGAAGGGGGCAGCACCTCCGCTCGAGGAAGACGCTTCGCTTGTTGCTTGTCACCGAAGGATTTGCGTGAAACTATCCATCATCTCGTTCCTCTGTTGCATGAGGGATCCCTCAAGCAAAATTTTGAAAGGATCTCCTGTCCTGTCATCTTTTTTTTCTCCTGCCATGAGAGGTCGCTAGGGAGTGCGAGAGCTTTTGTCCTTAAGAGAAACAAGCTCGAGACCCAATTCTTTTTACCCTAACCTCGTTGGGGACATGCATTAAGACGACAAGGAGCAGACCGCTCTGATACCACTGGTCTAGATTTTATGAGCATAACGAAATGAATACAGATTATTATCAGATGCTTAACACAAAATAACAGAGTACAGTAAAATTGGTTTTCTATTCAATAAGGAAATAAGCTAAAACTGTAGAATGCAGCGGAAAACAAGCTTGCTGGAATGGTGGTGGCTTATCTCTGAGAAGAGATGTGACGGCTGTGCTCATTCGAAACAAGATGGTTACAATGAGGCTCTGAAGGTCTTTTAAAATAAACAAGAATGTCAAAAACCCTAGACATCCAAAAACCTAACCCTAGGATACGAAGCGCCAAAAGCCATGTGGGCCCTGTTTGGGTAAGTTAGTACATCAACTTCCCGGGGTCATAACTCTTGCATACTATCTCCATTTGGGGCGTACAATAGCTCGTTGGAAAGATATATTCAATGTCTACAAAAAAAATGGTAAATATCGAGTCCGACAAGTGTACTTGATAGGGACACATTTCCTGTATTTTTTCAAGAATTTGATGCCCAAAAAACGTCGTTTAGGCCCTCAAAATGGCTCCGGAAGTTCAGGACCCAAAAAACTGTTAAAAATAGTATATTACTGAAATTGCCAAAAACTTGTTTTGAGCCAGTTGGAAAGGTGGGTGGACACCGATATCCACTTGGATCAATCCTCCCTCCTTAGGAAGCAATGGTCTCCATTGCATTGAGTTCCCCCATCAGATGAGGAAATTTCTGCTGAATTTGGCCTCGGGTGAGCCACTTGCCCTGGTGCAGGAGCTGCCCTGCTTTGACAACTCGATAAAGTTGGATCCTTTGATGTCGAGTGCCCTTGATCTGTGTGTCTGCAATATGATCACTAGATGCCTATTGTAGGCAGTCAGGGTTGAGCTCTGTTGGTGTCAACTGCTCTGCTATCTCTGAGGTGTCTAATAATGGTGGGAAATATGGCCGAAGGAGAGCCACGTTGAAGACTGGATGCAGACCAAGGAAGGGGGAAATGTTTAGCTCAAAAGCATTGTCACCCACCGCCTTGGTGATGGTGTACGGCCCATAACGAAGTGGGTGAAGCTTTCGAGGGGGCCTTGTAAGGCACTCTTTCTGCAAATGCAACCAAACTTTGTCTCCCACCTGAAACTTATGTGGCACCCGATGTTGATCATGGCGCTACTTGTACTTGGCATTAGACTTCTATAGAATATCCTGAACCTATTGGTGGATATGCTGGATCCGTTCAATGAACCGGATGGATTTTTCAGCTTCTGGGGACGAGTCAGCCAAGGTGGTCGCCAAGGGAAGTGCAACATACATGGGGCCCAATGGTTGGAATCCCAACCCCACTTGAAAGGGTTTGTGGCCAGTTGAGCTGTGCAGGACTCATTTTTAGCTATGCTGGACACAGGGAAGACTCTCATCCCATGTAAGGGGGTGTGTTGAATTGTACATGTGCAGGATATGTACGACCATTCTGTTGACGACCTTGGTTTGGCCATCTGTCTGGGGGTGGAAGGCAGTGGATTTGGTGAGCTCAGTGTCTAGCAGTGACCAGAGGCTCGACCAAAATGAGCTGAGGAACCAACTGTCATGGTCTGAGATAATGGTTTGTGGGATCCCAAAATGTACCAAGACTCAGTCAAAGAAGAGCTTGGCATTGGCTTCTGCTGTGATGTTCTTCTTGCAGGCGGCTAGAATCGCCATCTTGGAAAAGTGATCAACAACCACAAAAGCACAGTCATTCCCCCTCTTTGTGGAAGGCAGGCCCGACACGTAGTCCATTGAGATGGATTCCCACACCCTGTTAGGAGTAGGCAGAGGGGTGCACAGGCCCTGTTTCTTAGTGGTCGGTTTGGCAATAGCGCAAGCGGTGCAAGACCTAATATACTTACCGACATACTATCGAAGATTCGGCCAGTAGAAATGTTTCTGCAGCACTGTCACTGTCTTCTCGATGCCAAAGTGTCCTGCCACCCGACTATAGTGAGCTTCCCAAATTAGCTTCGTGCTCTTGCTTGATGGAACACAGAGATGGACCAGATGACACAACAACCTGTCCTGAAGATGGAAATTAGCGACCACTGAGTTGGTTCCCAACATTTGGTAGTTGGTGGAGAAATCAAGGTCTGTATCGTAGAGGTGAGGCCATCCAGAGGTCTCGTGGCTGCAAGAGTCTAGAATTGTGGTTTGTGCAGCGACTGGAGGTCAACTGAGGCAGTCAGCAACTCGGTTGGTACTCCCTATTTTATATTTGATGTTGAGGTGGAACTGCTCCAAGTATGTTGACCACTTTTGATGGCGGTCATTCTACAACTTTCCTTGGGTCTACATGAACTGTAGTGGCTTGTGATTGGTGCGGATGACTATCTCCTTCCCAAGAATTTAATGTCTCCACTGGCAGTAGGCTTTCACAATGGAGTACATTTCTTTGTCATAAGTAGGGTACTTATGGACAACATCTGATAGTTTCTCACTATGATATGCCACAGGGTGGCCGTGTTGAGTGAGAATGGTGCCCACAACATAATTTGAAGCATCTGTCTCGATCTCAAAGGGATGTTGCAGGTCTGGTAATGAGAGTACCGGCGATGAGCCCAAACACTTCTTCAATTCATCGAAGGCTTGTTGTTGGGATAGGCCCCACACAAATTTTCCCTTACTTCCGCCCCTGGTTAATTGGCTAAGGGCCCATGCGATATGAGAGAATCCTATCATGAACCGGCGATAGAAATTGTCGAGGCCCAAGAAGCTCCGAAGTTCAGTGAGTGTGGTTGGGGATGGCTAGTCACGGATGACCTGGATCTTGGATGGATCCACATGCACACCATGTAGATCAACGATGTAGCCTAAGTAATGGACCCTATCCATGCTGAAGGAGCATTTTTCCAAGTTTGCATATAGTTTGTGTTGCTGCAGGGTGTGTAGAACCTGTTGAATATCCTGTAAGTGTTCCACCCAAGCCTTTTTGTAGATGAGGATGTCATCCAAATACACCACTACAAAAGTATTGGTGAAAGGTCATAGGATATCGTCCATCATCCTCATAAACATCGCTGGAGCATTTGTCAAACCAAAGGGCATGGCCAGCCATTCAGAAAGACCCTTTTTTGACTTGAAGGTAGTCTTCCATACATCTGTCTGTTCTATTGGGACTTGGTGGTAGCCAGACTTCATATCAATCTTACTGAAGTATTTGGCCCCCATGAGCTGATCAAGGAGGTCGTCGATATGGGGAATTAGGTAACAGTTGTAGACTGTGATTTTATTCAGGGCTCGGTAATCAATGCAAAGTCACCAAGTCCCATCTTTCTTCTGCATCAGCATGATTGGGCTCCCACAAGGTGATGAGATGGGATGGATGTGCCCCTTGTTGAGAAATTCTTGGATCTGCTTCTTGATCTCCTAGTTTTCCAATGGAGAGCGGCAATAGATTGGCCCATTGGGTAGCAGTGCGCCTAGGGTCAGATCGATGGGATGCTTGACCTAGCAATGAAGAGGTGCCCTAGTAGGAGAGGAGAAGATATGCGAGTATTCTTCCACCACCTTATCCACTTGCTTCTATTGTGTGGAGAGATCGGTCGCGGAGGCCCTGGATGTGGCTACGATCTTTCTCTTATTCCGAGATTGAATCACAAAGAAGACAAATTTACCGGTCTAAGAGATGACCTTCCTTCATTGCTTGGCAGAGATCAAGGGAATATCACTAGGAGGGGCTGCCTCGGGTATCCTATACAATTTCCTGTTCAAAGAAATAATAATACTACGAGGCCTAGACTCATATACAACATGACGTTTCCATAAATAAGTTTGGCTGAAAAGAACATCTGAAACTTCGAGAGGAGCAACATCACACAATACCTTGTCCTTGAAGGGATTGATGTCGTACAACAGTCAGCACTGTTGGCTGATGCAGAGATCGCTTCCTTTGCGGAGCCATCCAATGGTGTAGGGTTGTGGGTGCATCATTGTCAGAAGGGCCAGACGCTTGACGACCTCTACTAAGATGAGGTTCTTTTGGCTACCACTATCAACGATGAAGTGCAGCAGGGTGCCTTTTACCCACATCTGTGAATGGAAGAGGTGTTCTCCTTCTTCTGGCTTGTCTGGCTCATGAGGTTGGAGATTGGTGGTAGCAATGGTGGCACTGGGTTCCGTGTCAATGATATGTCTTCCCCTTTCTGGTTCGCACTCAGAGTTAGAATCCGCATCTGATTCAGATGCTTTCACTTCAGCCACCAGGGACTGCTTTGACCGATAGTCAACAATGTTATGCCAAGGGCTCTTATGGAAGTCGCACCCCTTCCCGGTATCTTTCTTTGTCTTTCCAGTGTCTTTTGCTTGCGTCTTGGACTGTTTGTCCTGATACTGTCCATATTTTCTTTGTCCTTTATTATGTGGGTTGGGGCTACCCTTTCCTGTCTTTTTCCGTTAGGGGTTCCCAAGCCCAAACTGCTGCATCTTTTTTTGAGCTTCTGCTCGATTTTAACAGCATATCGGTAGGTCGCACCCAATGAAGAGATGTCCATAGATTCCATTTCGATCTGGATGTATCTATGCAGACCACCGTGATACTTGAGCACTATATGTCGCTCTAAATCCTTGATACCCAGCTTGGTGTGCAGGGTATGGAAGATATTTGTGAACTCTGGCGCTGCTTGGTCTCTTTCCTATTGTAGCGTGGTCCATTTGGTATACAAGTCGTCATAACTTCCAACAGGATAGTATTGTTCCTTAATAGCATCCATGAAGGATTCCTAGGTGGCTGTGACTAAAAATAATGAGGTTTCATCTGTGTCCTTTTGTTCGCAGATAGTTTCCCACCAATCTTTGACATGGGGAATGGCTTTGAGGAGCGCAAAAGTAATTTTTTCTCTATTCGAGAAGTTATGGACAGAAAATATCCTTCTAGTAGATTCAATCACTTATCTACAGCATCTGCGTCTATCTGACCTTCAAACGTAGGAATATTGAAGTTGATTTGTACCTTGAAGGGGGCGGCGCCTCTGCTTGAGGAAGATGCGTCGCTTGTTGGTAGTCGCCGAAGTATTTGGATGAAACTATACATCATCTTTGTTCCTTTGTTGCGTGAGGGCTTCCTCAAGCAAAATTTTGAAAGGATCTCCTATCCCGTCATCTTTCTTTTCTCTTGCCATGAGAGTTTGCTTGGGAATGCGAGAGCATTTGTCCTCAAGAGAAACAAGCTCGAGACCCAATTCTTTTTACCCTGATCTCGTTGGTGACATGCATTAGATGACAAGGAGGAGATTGCTCTGATACCACTGATCCATATTTTATGTGCAGAATGAAATGAATACAGATTATTATCAGATGCTTTACACAAAATAACATAGTATAGTAAAAATAGTTTTCTATTCAATAAGGAAATAAGCTAAAACTGTAAAATGCAGTGGAAAACAAGCTCGTTGGAATGGTGGAGGCTTATCTCTGAGAAGAGATGTGACGGCTGCGCTCATTCAGAACAAGATGGTTACAATGAGGCTCTAAAGGACTTTTACAATAAATAGGAATGTCAAAAACCCTAGACATCCAAAAACCTAACCCTAGGAGACGAAGCGCCAAAAGTCATGTGGGCCACGTTTGGGCAAGTTAGTACATCAACTTCCCGAGGTCGTAACTCTTGCATACGATCTCCGTTTGGGTCGTACAGTAGCTCCTTGGAAAGATCTATTCAATGACTACAAAAATATATGGCAAACTTGAGTCCAAAAAGAGGAAATGACAGGCGCATAGTACCCATGTTTCTCCGAGAATTCGACGCCCAAAAAACGTCATTTAGGGCCTCAAAATGGCTCCGAAAGTTCAGGACCCGAAAAAATGCTAAAAATAGTATATTACCAAAATTGCCAAAAACCTGTTTTGAGCCAGTTGCAAAGTTTGGTGGCCACCGATATCCACTTGGATCAATCCTCCCTCCTTGGGAGGCAATGGTCTCCATTGCATTGAGTTCCCCCATCATATGAGGAAATTTCTGCTGAATTTGACCCCAGGTGAGCCACTTGCCCTGGTGTAGGAGCTGCCCTGCTTTGATAAGTCGATAAAGTTGGATCCTTTGATATCGAGTGACCTTGATCTATGTGTCTACAATATGATCACTAGATGCATGTTGCAGGAAGTCAGGGTTGAGCTCTGTTGGTGTCAACTTCTTTGCTATCTTTGAGGTGTCTAATAATGGTGGGAAATATGGCCGAAGGAGAGCCACATTGAAGATTGGATGCAGACCAAGGAAGGGGGCAATGTTGAGCTCAAAAGAATTGTCACCCACTGCCTTGGTGATGGTGTACGACCCATAACGGAGTGGGTGAAGCTTCCGATGGGGCCCTGTAAGGCGCTCTTTCTGCAAACGCAACCAAACTTTGTCTCCCACCTGAAACTTATGTGGCACCCGATGTTGATCATGGCGTTTCTTGTACTTGGCATTAGAGTTCTGTAGAATATCCTCAACCTGTTGGCGGATATGCTGAATCTGTTCAATGAACCAGGTGGCTTTTTCAGCTTCTGGGGACGAGTCGGTCGAGGTGGTCACCAGGGGAAGTGCAACATCCATGGGGCCCAATGGTTGGAATCCCAACCCCACCTGAAAGGGGCTGTGGCCAGTTGAGCTGTGCACGGCTCGGTTGTAGCTATGCTAGACATAGGGAAGGCTCTCATCCCATGTGTGGGGGTGTGTTGAATTGTACATGTACAGGATATGTATGACCATCCAGTTTACGACCTTCAGTGGTTTGGCCATCTGTCTGGGGGTGGAAGGCAGTGGATTTGGTGAGCTCGATATCCAGCAGTGACAAGAGGCTTGACCAGAATGAGTTAAGGAACCGACTGTCATGGTCTAAGATAATGGTCTGTGGGATCCCAAAATGTACCTAGACTCATTCAAAGAAGAGCTTGGCAATGGCTTCTACCGTGATGTTCTTCTTGCAAGCAACTAGAATCGCCATCTTGGAAAAGCAATCAACAACCACAAAAACACAGTCGTTCCCCCTCTTGGTGGAAGGGAGGCCTGACATGTAGTCCATTGAGATGGATTCCCACATCCTATCAAGAGTAGGCAGAGGGATGTACAGGCCTTGTTTCTTAGTATTCGGTTTGGCAATAGCGCAAGAGGTGTAGGACCTGATACACTTGCCGAAATACTGTCGAAGATTCGGCCAACATAAATGTTTCTGCAGCACTGCCACTATCTTCTCGACGCCAAAGTGTCCTGCCACCCGACTGTAGTGAGATTCCCAAATCAGCTTTGTGCGCTCGCTTGATGGAACACAGAGATGGCCCAGAAAACACAACAACCAGTCCTGAAGATGGAAATTAGCGACCACTGAGTTGGTGCCCAACATTTGGTAGGTGGTGGAGAAATCAGGGTCTGTCTCATAGAGGTGGGGCCATCCAGAGGTCGTGTGGCTGCAAGAGTCTAGCATTGTGGTGAGTGCCGCGATTGGAGGTCAGCTGAGGCAGTCAGCAACTCAGTTGGTACTCCCTATTTTATATTTGATGTTGAGGTGGAACTGCTGCAAGTATGTTGACCACTTCTGATCGCGGTCATTCTGCAACTTTCCTTGGGTCTGCATGAACTGTAGTGGCTTGTGATCGGTGTGAATGACTGTCTCCTTCCCAAGAATGTAATGTCTCCACTGGCGGCAGGCTTGCACAATGGAGTAGATTTATTTTTCATAAGTAGGGTATTTATGGACAACATCTGATAGTGTCTCACTATGATATGCCATGGGGTGGCTGTGTTGAGTGAGAACGACGCCCACAACATAATCTGAAGCATCTGTCTCAATCTCAAAGGGATGTTGTAGGTTCGGTAATGAGAGTACCGGCGATGAGCACAAACACTTCTTCAATTCATCGAAGGCTTGTTTTTGGGATAGGCCCCACACAAATTTTTCCTTACCGCCACCCCTGGTTACTTGGCTGACGGCCCATGCGATATGAGAGAATCCCAGCACGAACCGGCGATAGAAATTGGTGAGGTCCAAGAAGCTCCGAAGTTCAGTGAGTGTGGTCAGGGATGGTTAGTCATGGATGACTTGGATCTTGGATGGATCCACATGCACACCATGTAGATCAATGATGTAGCCTAAGTAATGGACCCTGTGCATGCTGAAGGAGCATTTTTCCAAGTTTGCATATAGTGTGTGTTGCTATAGGGTGTGTAGAACCTGTTGAATATGTTGCAAGTGTTCCGCCCAAGTCTTGTTGTAGATGAGGATGTCATCCAGATACACCACTACAAAAGTATTAGTGAAAGGTCATAGGATATCGTCCATCATCCTCATAAACGTCATTGGAGCATTTCTCAAACCAAAGGGCATGACCAACCATTCAAAAAGACCTTCTTTTGACTTGAAGGCAGTCTTCCATACATTTGTTTGTTCTATTGGGACCTGGTGGCAGCTAGACTTAAGATCAATGTTACTGAAGTATTTGGCCCTCGTGAACTGATCAAGGAGGTCATCGATTCGGGGAATCGGGGTACCGGTTGCGGACTGTGATTTTATTCAGGGCTCGATAATCAATGCAGAGTCACCATGTCCCATCTTTGTTTTGCACCAGCATGATTGGGCTCCCACAAGGTGATGAGCTGGGATGGATGTGCCCCTTGTGAAGCAATTATTTGATCTACCTCTTGATCTCCTCGTTTTCCAATGGAGAGTGACGATAGACTAGCCCATTGGGTAGCAGTGCGCCTGGGGTCAGATCGATGGGATGCTTGACCTGGTAGTGAAGAGGTGCCCCGGTAGCAAAGGAGAAGATATCTGAGTATTCTTCCACCACCTTATCTACTTGCTTCTGTTGTGTGGAGAGATCAATCATGGAGGCCCTGGATGTGGCTGCGATATTTCTCTTATTCTGAGGGCGAATCACAAAGAAGACAAATTTCCTGGTCTGAGAGATGACCTTCCTGCATTGCTTGGTAGAGATCAAGGAAATATCACTAGGAGGGGCTGCCTCAAGTATACTGTGCAATTTCCTATTCAAATAAATAATAACACTACGAGGCCTAGACTCATATACAACATGACGTTTCTATAAATAAGGTTGGCCCAAAAGAACATCTGAAACTTCGAGAGGAGCAACATAACACAATGCCTCGTCCTTAAAGGGCTTGATGTCGTACGACAGTCGACACTGTTTGCTGATGCGGAGATCGCTTCCTTTGCGGATCCATCCAATGGTGTAGGGTTGTTGGTGCGGCATTGTCAGAAGGGATAGGTGCTTGATGACCTCTGCTAAGATGAGGTTCTTTTGTCTACCACTATCAACGATGAAGTGCAGTGGGGTTCCTTTTACGCACATCTGTGAATGGAAGAGGCATTCTCCTTCTTCTGGCTAATCTGGCTCATCAGGATGGAGCTTGGTGGTAGAAATGGTAGCACTGAGTTCCGCGTCAATGATCCATCTTCCCCTTTCTGGTTCGGACTCAGAGTCAGAATCCGCATCTGATTCATATGCTTTCACTTCGGCCCCCAGCGACTGCTTTGAGCGACAGTCAGCAGTGTTATGCCAAGGGCTCTTATTGAAGTCGCACTACTTCCCGGTATCTTTCTTTGTCTTTCAAATGTCGTTTGCTTGCGGCTTGGACTGGTTGTCCTGATACTATCCATCTTTGCTCTGTCCTTTATTCTTTGGGTTGGGGCCACCCTTTCCTGTCTTTTGCTGTGAGGGGTTCCCAGGCGCAAACTGCCATGTCTTTTTTTGAGCTTCTGCTCGATTTTGACTGCATATCAGTAGGCCTCACCCAACGAAGAGATGTCCAGAAATTACATTTCGGTCTGGATGTAGCTATGCAGACCACCATGATACTTGAGCACCAGATGTCGCTCTGAATCCTTGATACCTAGCTTGGTGCAAAGGGTATGGAAGATATTTGTCAACTTTGGCACTGCTTGGTCTCTTTCCTGTCACAGCGTGGTCCATTTGGTATACAAGTCGTCATAACTTCCAACAGGGTAGTATTGTTCCTTAATAGCATTCTTGAAGGAATCCCAGGTGGTTGTGACTGAAAATAATGAGGTTTCATCTGTGTCCTTTTGTTCGCAGACGGTTTCCCACCAATCTTTGACATGGGGAATTTCTTTGAGGAGCGCAAAAGTAATATTTTCTCTATTTGAGAAGGTATGGACAGAAAAATATCATTCTAAAAGATTCAACCAATTATCTACAACATCTGTTTCTATCTGACCTTCAAACATAGGAATATCGAAGTTGATTTGTACCTTGAAGGGGGCGGCACCTCCGCTCGAGGAAGACGCGTCGTTTGTTGGTAGTCACGGAAGGATTTCCGTGAAACTATCCATCATCTCGTTCCTCTGTTGAGTGAGGGCTTCCTCAAGAAAATTTTTGAAAGGATCTCCTGTCCCGTCATCTTTCTTTTCTCCTGCCATGAGAGGTCGCTTGGGTGTGTGAGAGATTTTGTCCTCAAGAGAAACAAGGTCGAGACCCAATTCTTTTTACCCTGACCTCGTTGGGGACATGCATTAAGACGACAAGGAGCAGACCGCTCTGATACCACTGATCTGGATTTTATGAGCAGAACGAAATGAATACAGATTATTATCAGATGCTTAACACAAAATAATAGAGTACAGTAAAACTGGTTTTCTATTCAATAAGGAAATAAGCTAAAACTGTAAAATGCAACGGAAAACAAGCTTGTTGGAATGGTGGCATCTTATTCCTGAGAAGAGATGTGATGGCTATGCTCATTCGGAACAAGATGGTTACAATGAGGCTCTGAAGGCCTTTTACTATAAACAGGAATGTCAAAAACCCTAAACATCCAAAAACCTAACCCTAGGAGACGAAGCGCCAAAAGTCATGTGGGCCCCGTTTGGGTAAGTTAGTACATCAACTTCCTGTGGTCGTAACTCTTGCATGCGATCTCTGTTTGGGGCGTACAATAGCTCGTTGGAAAGAGATATTCAATGACTACAAAAAGATATGGCAAATCTCGAGTCAAGCACATGGATATGATAACGTGCAATACTTGTATTTGTCCGAGAATTTAACGCCCAAAAAACGTCGTTTAGGGCCTCAAAATGGCTCCGGAAGTTCAAGACCCGAAAAACTGCTAAAAATAGTATATTACCGAAATTGCCAAAAACCTATTTTGAGCCAGTTGGAAAGGTGGGTGGCCACCGATATCCACCTAGATCATAAATTACATCAATGAATGAATGCTTGTGTTTAATTGAGAATCCTATAAATGAAAAATATAATGCATGTTATATGAATTTGGCTAACTTATGGATTACATCGAAGTGAATGATATGTCAAATTTCTAGATCTGTTGATGTTGTAGATCTATCATTGTAATGGGTTGTTTGTTCAATGATTGTTCTGTCAAGATATTCCCCTTTTGCACTGCAAAATCCTGGTTCTTGGAGTCCCGATAGGTACTGCAGGTGAGACCTCATCTGCTTCACAGGTGTTTCCAAAAGGGCTAAGCCCCTTTTGGGTTGGTATCTGTGGTGTTTGTTGGTGTTGATTAGATGTTTGAATCCTGGTTGAAGTAAAAGGGTGGCAACAAAGAGAGAGATTGCTAGGGTTACAGTAAGTAGGAGAGAGAAAGAGGGGTGGCAGGTGTGGTTATGGGTAGGGAGAATAGGAGGGGTTTAGGGAAGGGTATTTTTTAAGGATTCTAATAGTATACTTAAGTGTAGTATTCTAGGCAATTATTTTGGATTGAAAAAAACATATATATAGATAGGTAGGCGAATATTAAATATGAAACATACAATTTACTACTAAAAATTGTAAATTTTGGCAAATATTATGATAAAAAAACATATTTTATGTAAATATAGGCGACATTAGAGACTAAAAATGACCAAATAGCGAATTTATTTTTTGAAACAAAGCTCAAAAAATAGCCAATTGACGAAATTTCGCCCCTAAAAATTTCTCTGGTTTAGGGAGAGAGAGGCCGGGTTAGGGGTAATGGGAGTGAGAGAGAGAGAGAGGCAAGGATGTTAGGGTGTTGGAGGAGAGAGAGAGAGGTGGGGGTAAGGTGTAGGTGGAGGAGTAAGAGAGAGAATGAGTAAGATATGGGGTTATTAGGGGTTGGGGGGAGAGAGATAGAGATGAGGAGGGGGGATAAAGGTAGGAGGATAAGTAGGGGGTGAGAGACCGATAGAGGGGGTTAGTAAGGGTTATGGAGAGAGAGAGAGAGAGGATTGGGGTTAGTTGTACAAGGGTGAGAGAGATATATGGGGGGGATGTCATATGAAGGTGAGAGAGAGACGGGGGTCAGTCGAACGAGAGAGAGAGAGAGCTCAGGGGAAGAGGGGAAAAGGTTGTGGTTGATTAGGGGTAGGGGGATGGGGGTTGCAGGAGAGAAAGAGATAGAGATTGGTTTGGGGGGAGGGCTATGATTTTAGAGAGGATTAGGGAAGTTAGAGAGAAGGGGGGTTTAGGGTGGGGCGGAGAGAGAGAGAGAGAGAGAGAGAGAGAGAGAGAGAGAGAGATTAGGAAGAGGGGTGTGGGAATAGGAGAGACAAAGGGAGAGGGGTTTAGGTGTAGGTGAGTAGGAAAGAGAGAGAGAGAGCCAGAGGGGGTGATAATGGGTAGGAAGAGTAGGATGTGAGAGAGATAGGTGGGGAGGTTGTTAGGGGGTTTTGGGGGGGAGAGAGAGAGAAGCGAGAGTTAGGCATAGGTGGATGAGTAGGAGAGATAGAGAGAGTGAGGGTTAGGGGGAGAGGGGCAAGCAAGAGAGATAAGAGAGAGGAGGAGAGGGGATTATAGGTAAGAGGAGGAGTAGGGGGGAGAGATAAATAGGGGTTTAGCAAGAGAGAGAGAGAGAGAGAGAGAGAGAGAAGAGAAGAGAAGATGGGGTTAGTGGTAGGGGGAGGATTAGGGGTGTGTGTGCGTGCATGTGTGTGTGTGTGAGAGAGAGAGAGAGAGAGAGGAAGAGAGAGAGGGGGGGGGGATTGAGGGAGTGTTTGGGTGTTATGGGAGAGAAAGGGGCGTGGGGTTAAGGGTAGTTGGAGAAGTAGAAGAGAGAGAGAAGGGGGGGAGCGAGGCAGTGTTAGGGGTTTAGGGGAGATAAAGGGGGGTGGGGTTAGGGGTAGGTGGAGGAGTATGAGAGAGAGGGAGGGAGGGGTTGGGTTATTAGGGGTAAGGGGGAGGATGGGAGTTGGGGGAGAGAGAGAGATAGGGAGAAAGAGAGAGAGAGAGAGGGGGGGAGGGGTACGGGCTTAGGGATGATTAGGGTAGTCTGAGAGAAGGGGGTAGAGAGAGAGAGGGTGGTAAGTAGCAGGGGGAGGGGGATTAGGAGAGACGCCGAGAGGGAGGGGGATATGAGAGAAAGAGAGACGGGCTTAGGGGGTTTTTATGGGTAGGGAGAGTATGATTGAGGTTATGGGTAGTGAGATGTGTTTGAGAGAGGGGGGTGTTAGGGGGTTGGGGGAGCGAGAGAGGGGTGGGGGTTAGGACTAGGTGGAGGGGTAGGTTATAGGGAGAGAGAGAGAAGAGGTTACTATCCATTAGGGGGGGATATGGGATCATGAGAGAGAGAGAGAGAGAGAGAGGAGGGGGAGGAGGAGGAGGAGGGGGTGTGTCACATACCCAAATTTCCATATTAGTAATTTAGTGAAATTTTCAAGGTAAATTTTCACAATGGTTACTTAACTTTACAAACTTCATACATATGAGATAAGATATCCAGTCATGGCTAGAGGTATCAAACCCTAAATGCTCAATTACAGATTCATAAGCTCTCCTACTTAAAGTTTGGTCATCTTCTTCTATCTTACTTGAGACATTTATAAAGAGGAGGCAGTACATCTATATTGCATATCTAACCCTCATAATTACTTCAAGCAATTTCATACCCAAGAGGGTCACTCAATTTTTTTTTCCCTAACGTGCTTAAACAAAAATCATAATATATATTTGCATTAATATTACATGATTATATGCAATTCAAGGAAATATATTTTATCATAACAAAGCGACTTGTCATAGTATACTCATACATCAACATAGCTATTACCTAATCAATATGATTAATAACTAATTATCATTCATCAACACATATACTTATCCAATGACATAAATAACAGAGGTATCATAGTGGTCAATAAAAACATAAGGTACACATAAGAAAAATCAACCTGAAAGTCAATGATACATATCAATGCAACACAATATCAAAATGATTACACACAAAGAGACACATAACATGGATACCGTTTTATCGTGGTTCACCCACAACTTGGGATACGTCCACAAGGAAGGTCTTATCATATATTAATATCTAAACATAGGGTTACAATCTGCATCAAGGTACTACAACCATTACATTGCATTTTCCTTAAAGCCCCTCTCCTAGAGGGCATTCTCCCGACATCCGACATTAACATTAACTTAAGTACTACTTTCTTGTTCCAAGAGGTTCATCCATTTGTTCCATACTAATATATTTATATATTTATTTATACATTTAACCCTTTACCACAACACACAAAAGGAGCATGAAACTACAAGCATTCCAAAGCTCTAGCGAATATATAGACATTACATCCAACTAAGATTTGGGGTCATAAAGGAGCATGTCTTTCCTTATTTGACCATGGGTACAAATTACAACTTCTTAATATCAACTAAGCAATTTAATAGAATTAAATATATATTATTAATTATATTCAACTCAAGGGAATCAAGGCTAACCTCGACATTTTTATAGAGATCTAAAAGTATGATGCCATAAATAGCTAACCCATAATAAATCTTCTCAACCTATTAGGGGAGTTTTGAAGTAAAAAATGGGCCTCAGAGAAAATAATATACCATAAAAATTCACATAAAAAATGTATATATTAAAATAGGTTTTTTATTGAAATTTTCATTTTTGCATGTCGTGGGTGCCTCAGAATTATGATGTGTGGATATGGGTTGGATGATCCGCATCCAACTAGTGCCCAAAGTTGAAATTTGGATAAACCGTTAAGGAGATATGTCAAAATTTTGATTAGAAAAAGTAGTTTTTCTTTTTCCTCTCTAAAATTTAGAACTTTTATTTTATTGTTTCCCTTAGGAGCCCTTTTTAGACCTCAAAACTCCCCTAATGCATTATAAACTATATATATAGATAGCGATAATTAAAGGCATAAGTTGATTGATTAGGGATCACACTCACGATCTCAAACCATATTTAAGAACGGAGATCTAATGAAAATAAGCAAAGATTATAATCTATTAACTTGATCCAACCTGAAGATTATAAACTATTAACTTGATCCAACCTGACCATAGAGATCTTAATAGTTTTTATAATAAAATATGTAAGGATTTATTTATTTATTTTTACTATGATTTCAATCTGAGTGTCTTCGTCCTACATAAAGTGATATGCAGAGATCTCATATTGCAATGGAACATGATGAAAATAAATTAGGCAGAGTTTGTAAAGACTATGATCCCAATCCAACGTCAAGCACTACTCAGAGAATCAATTCAACAAAACGTACTATGTGGAAACCCTAATGCGATTTCACTGTAAGTGATAGCAACATGCAGCTATATCAATTTGGTAACGCTAGTAGACTACTTGAAATAGGCAGCAAGATAACATAATTTGCTAGCAAGGATTAGGCATTTGGAAAAACAACCCATATACATAAAGACCATTAAACAGGTTCCGGCCGCCCTTTTTAACAATCAACAGGGTTTATTATATTACTTATGCACAGAGGATTGTAACCCTCCCATCTATACACACACTCCCAAATAAGGGTTTATTATATTACTTATGCACAGAGGATTATATTAAGCATAATTACATCTATACACATACCAGTCCCAAATTTGCAACATATATCTGTCCGATGCTCATCTCTTAAAGTTCGCAGACTATATGATAATATATACGGAGATGGTTTCATCAGATTGCAAGCAGCTTAATAAACCTAGGTAAGATAAAAATGGAAAACCTAAAAATATCAAACTGCAACCTTATCCCCGCGTTCCCCATGCAGATTATGAATTAGCAGGCATACACTTATAAACACACACTAAAACTATCCACGCCTGCCATCGTAGAGATTACGAAATCAGCAGGAAGAAAGATTACACCCAGAGAGGTTATAAATAAAAAAGATTGTGATTAGCAGGGATGTTAATTACTGAGCTCACATCAATCCTAACAAACAATTCGCCAGGCAGAGATTTTTACTATCAGTTACAGTTCAATAAAGAACATAAGGCTTAGAGCACAGCTTTTCAGGCTCTCCTATGCCCTTCTCTCTACAGGGATCACTCTCAATAATTTCCCAACTCTGTCGTGGATCCCTTTATATCTATCTCCCACCGAAACTTAAATACAGAGCTTATTATAAAGAAAATGCTTAACAGAAACACGAACCATGCAATCACATTATATGTCATAAGCAAAAACTCTACAGAAATTGTAAATGTATAAACAATTTGGGATCGAGCTCTATTGGGGCTGTCCCTTCCCATTTCTTACACGCAGTAATGAAATAAAATATTTTCCGAAGTGTTGAGAACCAGCATACCTCCAAGTGCTCTGTGCATTGCATACAATTTCATCAAAATAAAAAATACAACTGACCAAATATATAAACATTTACAGGGTTCGCGCTTACAGGAATCCATCCCTACCCTTGACTCCGCACTTCAATGGCTGACAGTAGATAGTATACTTAAAACGCATCCATGATCTACTGAAACCAACACAGAGATCAAGCTATCAGTAGCCTTCCCTTCCCAACTGTGCGGCAAGGGATAAACTCGAACCGGTAACTCCAGGTGTTAACAATGCACAAGCAGTAAGGAAGTAGCATAGAACACAATGATTCCAGCGAAGTTAAATCCACCGTCAAGCTCCCTTTCCAGAGATGCGAGTATCTCCCTAAATACACCGGCAACTCGGCTCCAGATGGCGTGGTAAGGAGTTGGATAGGGAACAGATGGCAAGTTTCAGAAATTGGTGTTCCACTTAGTAAGTGGTGACGTAGGGCTCGGGTGCTCCACTAAGGAGGTCGTCCCCTAAAAACTCTCTAAGTGGTTTACTTCATTAAGTATTTCTCATAACCACTAATTTGATTTGTTTGAGGTATGTGTGATTATATCTCTCTCATATAATAGATTTGCTCATGTACATATATTTATAAATATATGTAATTCATAGGGTCAGTTTAAATCATAAATCTCTTCTTGCCTTATATTTGGATTCATATATATATATATATATATATATATTATTTTTGGATTCATATATATATATATATATATATATTATTCAATGATAGTATATAAGTTATATCTAGAATGAGATAAGCCTCTTATACATATATATAATTATATGTATATTAATCTAATTATTTATTTCTATAAATAATTTATGACTTAAATATACAAATGCCTCAATTGCATGATATAACTTATCGACAGGCTTACTAATATCTCATAGTAAGTATACTAATAATTTATAAGTATACTAATCAATAAATAAGCTTAGTTTGTTTTAGCTTAGGAGTTTGTTGTGCTCCCTAACACTCCCTCTCGGAATAGGTTTAATAGTCATTCGTACCATATAGTGTAATGCTTAAGGCATAGGTCATACAAGCTACTTATTGTTTTGTAACGAAAGGTTAATGTCCTCCTCTTTAGGACATTGTATGAAAGTCTTAGGATAGACATCATAGACCCCAATATAATACTTATGTCCTAAAGACTTCTAAACAATATTGTTTAGCTTTTCAAGGCTTTCCCTTGACCTTACCTTCTCCCCATGGTTAATTTTTCATCATCCAGTTGCGTCGCTGCTCTCGTCTCCTAAGTTATTTTATTAATAACACTTGCGAACATAACAATAGTTCCATGGTCCACTAGTGGGGCCTTGGCCTTGAGCTCCTCACCAGGGCCATATTCATAGTTACAATATGATTTTATAAAATTTACTAAGGCTAAAATGAGGGATGTTACAGGGTGTTATAGGTAGGGGGAGGAGTAGGGGGTGTGAGTGAGTGAGGGAGGGGGTTTGTAAGGGTTAGGGAGAGGATGGGAGAGAGAGAGGGTGGGAAATGGGTTAGTGGTAGGGGTAGGAGTAGAGGTGGGTATGTGTGTGTGTGAGAGAGAGAGAGAGAAAGAGAGAGAGAGAGGTGGGGGTTAGGGGTAGATGTAGGAGTAGAGGTGTGTGTGTGTGTGTGTGAGAGAGAGAGAGAGAGAGAGAGGTGATAAGTGGTACTAGCAGGGGATTAGAGAGATAGATAAATAGATAGAGACAAAGAGAGAGAGAGACAGATAGATGGGGGTGAAAAGTGGTACTAGGAGGGGGATGAGAGAGAGAGAG
Source organism: Larix kaempferi (assembly GCA_027924585.1). NCBI lineage: Eukaryota > Viridiplantae > Streptophyta > Pinopsida > Pinales > Pinaceae > Larix > Larix kaempferi. The sequence continues at coordinate 6,292,792 of BSBM01000061.1, forward strand.
AGAGATGGGGGGTGGTAAGTTGTAGGGTTATGGGGATTAGGGGAAAGAGAAGGGAGGGGTTTTGGGTAGGGGAAGTAGGATAGAGAGAGAAGAGTAGAGGGGGTGGTTATGGGTAGGGATAGTAGGAGGAATGTTAGGGAGAGAGATGGGGTTTAGGGGTAGTGAGACCGTGAAAAAGAGAGGTTGTTTTTATGGAGTTGGGGGAGAGAGAGAGAGAGGGGTGGGGGTTAGGTGTAGGTGTAGGAGTAGGGGAGAGAGAGAGGGGGTTAATAATGGTTACAGGGAAGTGATGAGAGGGAGAGGAGGAGGAGGAGTGAGAGAGTGGTTTATATATAGAGAGAGGAGTGTTAGTTTTTCAGAATTTTGAATCTAATCTAAGATCTTAACTGAGAGAATAACATGTACAACATATCTACAACATATCAATCATGGACACAATAATGCAAGCACACAAGAGACACAGAGTTTCACCAGGGAAAACCAAGAAGGTGAAAAACCCCGCAATTTTCTCAGAGATAGAAAGAGCAATGATACAACCAAAGTACAAGAGATAGCCTTCTCCTAGCAGCTAATCCTCCTCCTCACATGTGCACCACTTTCCGAGTGATGGAAGAGTGAGTAATGAGATGATCAAATAGAGATCTCCCGATCTCTATTTATACTTGTCATGTCCTACCCAATAAACTAGTGGGGTTGACTTCTCTAACTTAGCATAATAACCCATGGTTACATTAATCCGGGCCGACCCCACACTTGGTGGTCTATAAACCCATTTACCCACATGACTCATACAGGGACGACCCCATCAAGGTGGTCTAATAACCCATCGGCAAGTTACAACACTTGCGACACTTGTCAATACAAATGAAGACACTTCCATATAGAGGAATAATAACATCTCTATAGGAGTACAATATACATAGATGAAATACATAGGTGAAATACATTCTGAAGTTACATATACATCAACACTCCCTCTTAACTAGGAAGGTCTTTCTCAACATAGATTTGCTAGCACAAGTCTTCTTCTCCAGATCATCATCATTGGATCATTGTCATCGAATCATTGTCACTGCTGCTATCTCAATCAATTTCCAATCTACTTGTCATAGGAAGTTCTACAGAGACAGTCCTTTTTCATACTGGATGTAGGCCCACCACTTGTAGGTCTTCATCATCACTGGCCATACTGTGGAATCCTTGGGACTTATTACATGCATCACAAACTCTCGTAAGAGCATCCCAGGATTGATTACGTGCACACAACCCAACCTATTGGATCTCCCAGGTCTTATATGTGACCCTCATCACAAACCCTCGAAAGAGCATCATAGGAATTATTACAAGCATGCAGCAACCTATCAGATCTCCCAGGTCTTATATGTGATCTCTACAAACCCTCAAAAGAGCATCCCAGGACTTATTACGGGCACACATCCCAACCTATCAGATCTCCCAGGTCTTACATGTAATCTCTACAAACCCTCGAAAGAGCATCCCAGGACTTATTACGCACATGCATCCCAACCTATCGGATCTCCCAGGTCTTACATGTAGTCACCACCACAAACCCTCGAAAGAGCATCCCAGGACTTATTATGGGCATGCAGCCCAACCTATCGGATCTCCCAGGTCTTACATTTGGTCACAGGACAAACCCTCAAAAGAGCATCCCAGGACTTATTACAGGCACACATCCCAACCTCTCGGATCTCCCAGGTCTTACAAGTCCTCTCAAGCAAAACATGTCCACAGCCACAGAGTATCAACCTGATACTCCCCATACATCATCCTGATGTACATGATCATCCTGATCATCATCACTACATCGTCCCAATGCATATCATCTGGAGCAACATCTTGAAGCTTGTCATCCATGATCATCTTGATCATACAGTGCATCCACCTGATGCATACCATGTATCTACCTGATACATATCATCATAAATGATCCACCTGATCCAAGCATCCAACATGATGCATATACATATACATGATCCAACTGATCATAACAAGCATCCAACATGATGCATATACATATACATGATCCAGTTGATCATAACAAGCATCCAACATGATGCATATATAGAGCAGTAACTGGAGCATCATCCCGATGCTCATCATCATGCGCTTACATCCACAGCCATGAGAAGGATCCTCCTTTCACCATGCTTGGAATGGCTCCAGCAAATGTGTCCATCACTTCTTCCTTGAAGTGTCGTCTAACTGAAGAACACCAAGCCTCTCTTTGAAGTACTTGAACTTCACTCTGGCTAGTGGTTTCGTCAGCACATCTACAATTTGCTCATCTGTTGCAACATACAGGAGCTTCACTACTCCTCTCTGCAACATATCCCTGATATAGTGATATTTGATCTCGATGTGCTTCGACCTGTCATGGAACACCAAGTTCTCAGACAACTTCACACAACTCTGGTTGTCACAAAAGATACCAATAGCCTCCAACGGGAGATCAAATAACTCAGACAGTAGATTCCGGAGCCATACTGCCTCACAACTGGCTGAATAGGATGCAACATACTCTGCTTCGGCTATACTTAGTGCTACACAGGACTACTTCCTACTAAACCAAGAGATCACACCTGATCCCATACTGAAGCAACACCCAGATGTGCTCTTCCTATCTGTAGCACTTCCTACCCAATCTGAATTAACATAACCTTGTATGCTAAACTTTTGATTCGCATCATACTTGAGCCCATAATCAACCGTACCCTTCAGGTACCTCAGAATATGCTTTACATCAACCAGGTGAACACTCTTCGGATCTGTCAGGAACTGGCTCAATGTGTTCACCACAAAGCAAATATCTAGTCTCGTGTTCGTCAGGTACATCAAGGACCCAATCATTTGATGATACATAGTGACATCAATTGACTTAGATGAAGCATCACACAGAAGCTTCAGATTTGATGCCATAGGTGTGGCCATGGCCTTGCAGTCCATCATCCCGAACCTCTTCAGGATCTCTACTGCATACTTCCCTTGTCCAAGGAAGATTCCATTTGCACTCTGCCACACCTCCATGCCTAGAAAGTAGTGCATCATCTCCAAGTTTTTTATCTCGAACTCGGCAGCAAGCTTCCGCTGCGTGTCGGCAAACAATCTATCCTCACCTGTTACAAACAGGTCATCCACATACAATAGTAGTATCACTGGATTGCCTTCCTCAACCTTGTAGTAAAGGTTGGAATCTGCTTTAATATTAGTAAATCCCAAACTAGATAGAAAGCTATCTATCCTACCATACCAAGTTCTAGGAGCTTGCTTCAAGCCATACAAGGCTTTCTTCTACCTACACACATATGAATTCCTGTCATGTGTTTCAAAACCAAGTGGCTTCTCCACATACACTTCCTCCTCGACTACACCATTCAACAAAGTTGTCTTGACATCCATCTGGTGTATCTTCCATTTCATCACTGCAGCCAGTGCAAGTACTGATATGATGGAAGTGTACCTGGCTACAGGAGCAAAAGTTTCTTCATAGTTTATCCCCTTTTTTCTGGGAGAAGCCAGAAGCTACAAATATCGCTTTGTATTTCTCTATGCTGCCATCTGCAGCATTCTTGATCTTGTAGATCCATTTGAAAGTCACAACAAACTTCCCTTCAGGTCTTGGGACTGCATCCCAAACATCATTCTTCATGGTTGATTGGTACTCTTCGATCATGGTGTTCTTCTCGAATCCTGAGAACTTCAATATCTTCAATATATAACTTTGTTGTTGAACAAATGTTGTAGTCTTTCTTTTGTAGGTGATGGTATATGATCTTTCCTACAAGACAAGTTAAATTGCATGATTAGAAACATCTCATAGTTTTCAGAACAATTTTTTACACATAAAGAAATATGTCATACAGTCATGCAATTGTTTTAGCCAATGCTTCAATACAACATTTATCCATATCCTGTAACTTTCTAGATGCCTTCCAATCTCTACCAGAACATTGTTAAGAGTGTGCACAACTTCCAACATGTCAGCAAAGAGGTTTCATTCTAGATAAGTAGCAATGGAATATTGTACAATGTCATAGGTCACTTACCCATTACATGCATATTAGTAGTATACTGTTCATTAATGCAATTATTCTAATATGCATAATACACACCCTAAGTCTAGGAACATAAGCATATACATCATTGAACAATATTATTTAAACAAACAAATATGCTAGAAATGACAATTCAAATACTTATCTTTGTTTGGTTGTAGGGTGGACTCCCTCTCAGTCTTTGCTTCCTTTCTGCAACTCCATTCTGATGTGGATTGTGAGAAGTGGTCAAATCCCTTTGAATGTCTGCATCCTTGTAGAAACTATTGGAGTGTGCTCCCTCTTGATCTTTGCTTCCTGGATTACCTGTCCTTGAACTTATATCCATCCTTGATCACTATGCATGTTTACTAGTATCATCATTGTGTTACCCTCAAGATCTCATACATAATAATACATTCATTAGTATAATCAAAACACAATAATCTTAAACATGTATAGTCATGATCATTTCAAACATAGATTATAAACATTAATATTCAAGGTTTCAGGGAATACTTCTTTTACTCATGCATATTTTTATTTGACCAAAGGACTTTTCTGGTTAGTCATATCATCAATCAAAGTAAGAAGCATAATATGCCTAAACCCATCATTACTAACTTCAATGAATAATCATTATCAATCATGCCATGTATACTTATATAAGAGATCCTAACACAAGGTAGGGTTCTAACTTGATATAGGAAAAACATACCTGGATTAACATGCTAGCTAGTTATGTCTAACATACCCGCATAATGTCTTCTTGTTCTCTTCAATGACTTGTGCTAGTAACCTACATATCTCATAGGTTAACCATTATAGAACCAAGTTATACATACCTCGTAAGTAGATCTTCTATGTGATCCATGACAATGGATGAATATTTGTCTTCATGTCACCATGGTCATATGTTCTTGAACTAGAACATGATTTTTCTTTTTTGATGTGCCTTTCATGTTAGCGGACAACATCAACCTCATACAACACCACAATGCATTAGTACAATCATAAGTGTCAAAACTCTAATCAATGAATATTTGCATTCATAATTTTATTAAGGTGATACGACAAGTCTAAAGTTAATCAAGTTTGTACTAAACTTAATGAAGACAAACATACCATAAACAGATCTCAAAACATACCTGGATAAGTCATACCTGTCAAGATTGCTTGTAATCTTCTTTTGTAAGGCCTTAGCCTCATCTCCCTCTAAAGCAGGAACTTCTTTACTTATGCAGGTGACCAATCCATTCTCTTCTAGGATTAACCCAATCCACTTGATTTGCAGAAACTGGATCTCGAGCTCGATTAGGGTTTGTCAAAGAAAACCTAAAAATTCAAACTTTGAATTTCAAACTTTTGAAAGGATAGAAATATGCACCTTGATGAGTTGATCAAGCTGGTATACTCAGAATTTGAAAACTACAAAGTTTCACCCCTCAAAATTGCCTTTGAAACTTTCGGATCTTCTAGACAGGATCCCGAACTAGGGTTTGATAAAGCCCACCCTCTTGCCCAACCAAAAGTTTCGATCCAAAGCTCTAAACTTTGATTTTTCTGAGGAGCTTCCAGCCGTGGTCATAGACTTAAAAAATTCCAACTTTTGCAGAAGCCCTAATTTTCCACTTTTCCGATCAAAGTCCTGAACTAGGGTTTGATCAAGCCTGGACTTCTTTCCAACCAAAAAAATTGATCTTGGTCTCTAAATTTCAATTTTTATGAGGATAATTCAGCCGTGGTCTCTGATATAAAAATTCCAACATTCTCCGAAGCCCTAAATTCCCGGAGCCATGAATGAAGGTGCTCAAAATCCAATTTTGTTCTGACAGAAATATGCACCTTATTGTTTCTAGTGTAACTCTGAAATTATGAATCCGCAGGGTATGAAACTATGACCTGGGTAGCCTGACCTATCATCTTTCCAACCCCACAGGTCTGAACTCAATTAGATTCTCTGAGAGAGAGTTATGCCAAGTGTCGCAATGTGACTTGTTTATGGGATAAAACATGAGAGCGAACTTGTACAGAGTACCATGTGTCACTAGTTCACTTTCGGCCTCTGAAACTTCAGCCTGTGAAAGTACAATCCATGACCTACCTGTCACCTTTTACAAATTTTCATTTGGAGCTTCCTATCCCAAGTTGTGACCTTTCTTCCTAGGTCACCTGTTTATGACTGAGATCTGGAAGAGGCAGAAACCCTTGATTATACAGATCATAAAACACAAAGTACAATGAATTAGAAGTTTGCTTCGGACACAAGGTACATGGAGATCTTATATTCGACCTGTAAGAGTTTCAGATCCTGAAATCTCTCTGAAATGGATTTATATTGAAAGTGCTACAATGACTGGTTTTTTCTATATCAAGCCTTAGCTTTGCAAGTGCAACAAGTGTCATAAATTCCATACCATGCCTTCTTTCAGGCTAGCTCTGATACCATGTTAGTTTTTTAGAATTTTCAATTTGATACAAGATCTTAACTGAGAGAGTAACATGTACAACATATCTATAGCATATCAATCATGGACACAATAATGCAAGCACACAAGAGACATAGAGTTTCACCGGGGAAAACCAAGAATGTGAAAAACCCCACAACTTCCTCAGAGATAGAAAGAGAAATGATACAACCAAAGTACAAGAGATAGTATTCTCCTAGCAGCTGATCCTCCTCCTCACATGTGCACCACTTTTCGAGTGATGGAAGAGTGAGTAATGAGATGATCAAATAGAGATCTCCTGATCTCTATTTATACTTGTCTTGTCCTGCCCAATAAACCAGTGGGGCCGATTTCTCTAACTTAGCCTGATAACCCATGTTTACATTAATCCGGGCCAACCCCACACTTGGTGGTCTAATAACCCATCGGCAAGTTACAACACTTGTGACACTTGTCAATACAAATGATTACACTTCCATATAGAGCAATAATAACATCTCTATAGGAGTACAATATACATAGATGAAATACATAGGTGAAATACATTCCAAATTTACATATACGTCAACAAGGAGGAGGAGTGAGAGAGTGGTTTAAATAGAGAGAGAGGAGGAGGAGGAGTAGGGGGGGTGTTATAGGTAGGGAGAGGAGTAGGGGGTGAGAGAGGGAGATATATGAGGGGTGTTAGGGGATTGGGGGAGATATAAAGAAGGTTAGGAGTAATGGGTAGGTGGAGGAGTATGGAAGAGAAAGTGTGAGTAAGGACGAGAGGGGCAAGACTTGGATTGGTGATGATAAAAAATGAGAACATCAAAAAGCTTTGGATGGCTACGTATATATACTAAAAATCTTTCATGACTAAAGTGAATATGACTTGGTGTGTTAGACTTGTCTTGGTGATGATTTAACATTAATGATATTTGGATGGATAGGTATATAGAATGACACTAAGTATTAGTAAAGGTTAGAGAGAGAGAGAGAGAGAGAGAGATATTGGGGGTGGTAAGGGGTTAGAGGTACATAAAAAGGGGGGTACTTAAGGGGATAGAGGTAGAGACATAGGGGGTGTCAAGATATTGGGGGTAGGTGGAGCAGTGAATAAAGAGAGGGAGAGGAGAAAATGGGTGAGAGAGAGAGAGAGTAGGGAGGGGGGTTTCAAGGGACTTTGTGGAGAGATAGGGGTAGGTGGAGGGTGTGGGTGGTTATGGGTAGGTGGGTGTTAGGGAGCTGGAGAGGGGGTGTGAGGAGATTGGGGGGGGCTATTATGGGTTTTGGGGGTGTTAGGGAGTTGGAGATGGGGTGCAAGTGATTAGGGGGCAGGGGGTGTTAGGGGGTTAGGTAGGGGTGTTACAGAATTTGGGAGGGTGTGCTAGGGGGTTGCATAGGGGTGTGAGGGGGTGTTCAGGATGAATTTAGGGAATACAATAGTCTTTACAAAATGCATACATGTTTTTGTTCTCTAAAACCTAACACATTTATTCTCCTAGACTTTGTGGCATCCCACTTGGATGCCTTGGTATTTACCATTCATATGTTTAATAAAAACGCACACGTTGTTGAATTCTACAACAAGAACATGTTTTGTAAAACATCCCTTACATCTAAAAGGTCCCCCATCTTTGTGAGAGGACCCTTAAACTAATTTTTTATGTACATGTGTGTGTGTTTGCATGTGCATGTTACTAATGAAATATTTATTCAAATCATGGATAATGACGACAATAGGAGCAACAATAGTAGTAATAGTAGGTTGATTCAATAACTTTTTTATGGGAGCGGGAATCCTAAGAGAGAGAGAAGGATTTTTACCCTCATCCTATTAGAATACAAAATCATCTATTGTTCAACAATGTTGGCCTTCTCAAGTTTTATGAGGATGCTACATATCTTAGGAGTAACACAGTTCTATTGAGGCAGCTAATATGTCATTGATATCATGCCAGGTAGGCCTTCAAGGATTTTTGCAATATGTAGTACTAGCCCACAAAGGAGGATATATAATTCATTACTAGGATATCCAAGAGAGGGGATGATTTTCCCCATTTACCCTATCTCCCACCTGGAATTGAGGGAGAGATTCAAATATCTTATGTTCAAATATATGTCAATGATGGCATAATTTGCTCCTAGTCAACTCTAGGTTGTTTGTGGCTAATTGCATTTGTTTTCTTTTAGTGCAGATGAGATTTAGTTCCTATCACTTTTGGTCTAGTTAGTGTAATCTTACACCATTTATGTGCAGTGCATTAGTTTCCCTCTATTATACTATGTTGATTCTTTAGTGCATTGTCCTAAATGTATTATGTGGTCTACCATTTTTTTGAAACAATTTTGTTTATATCTAGATCATTGTTGTTCTATTTTTGAGGGGAGGAGGGGCTTACATTTTGGTTCCAATTTATTTTATTTATTTTTAAGATTTTTCTAGCCAATATGTCATCATTCGACTACCTTCCTCATAGACTGAGGAATGATGTGCATATGCACATCTGTAGTGCACATGTGGAGGAAAATGATGCCCAAGATTCCCATGTAGGATCACTCCAAAGGTACTTAAATGCTTTCTAGTGAGGATGATCACTCCTTGAATCATATGCAATACCCATATGTAGGGTTATACTAGTGAGAATGTACTCATGTAACATCCCGAAAAATACCAAAATTTAAAAAATAATTATAATAGAAATAATTATCAAAGTCATTAATGCGGAACATATAAATTAATTAGATTTCTTAACTAAGATAATTAGTAATGATGACATACTTCTTCAATAAATATGAGATATATTTGTATTTGCTATTTTGATTTGAACGGATGCTAAACTTCTTAACGAAAGATTCTTTTATGATTATGCATATGAGTACAGTTTGCATATTTGCTTAAGTTTTGAATATGATTACATGTTGTACACAGTTTGTACTAATGTGATGTTCTTGATGAAGTGCTGACAGTTTGTTTGTATGTTGACGAAGGGGTCCTACGAGGTACCCTGGGGTTTACTTAGCTACGATTAGCTAAGGCATTTGAAATTTGTTTCCATGTGCAGAACGCAGGTAAGAAATTCTACCACAACCCTGAGTTAAGAGTACATGAGTTCATTAATTCATCGTCAATATAGCATGAAACAAAACTAAGTACTACCCTCCGAAAACAAGTTACTAGAGGTATGGGTATTTTGGTTCCAATCCTAGTTTACGTGCTAGATTACAAACTCTTCAATACATCGTCAATTTGCTTGTTATAATGTTATTTATTTTTTATCAATGAGAGGTCATCTAAAATATCCATTACTATAACAACTCAATGACCCAATTTTTCCAATTGTAATTCTAATTGAAAGCTTGAAGAAGTAGTGATTACACTATTGAATTATCAATACAGCATGTAACTTTAAAACTTAGAGTATTTAATTCCCGAATTCATCATTTGATTATTTTACCTGGTTAATATGTGAAAATATAGTGATTAGTATCCATGCTATGAACTCATTGTTAAAGTGTACATTGCCACTTTTTAATTATACTTATGCTATTATATTTGTCGTTATAATTTGCAATACCAAGCAAATTTATAAAATATATTATGATTAAGGCATGTATGCTATGATCTAGCATTATAGAATATATTGACAAAATTGAAAACTATGGCTAAGACTTTATTTCTTTTTAAAATGGATTACAATATATATAATAAAACTATAGCATCGAATTACATATTCTATAGTGTCTATGCATAAACATTTTGGTATAATAATACCATCGATACGATGCCCATAACAAACCTTTGGAATATATAACAATGTGCATTTTATGGGTTTAACACCACAATGAATTCGAATTGTGACAAGTAATAAAGCTCAGTCCTTAACATGCTTGAACTAGCGATGAAAAGTCTTAGCTATTAATGTCAATCCACTTAATGGTTATGTGGAAACTCTGCTGTAAGATCTTCATGTGCTTGTGATTTCAACGATTTCCATAATGACGCTGAGTTGTGCTACGCACAAGCTCTCGGCCTGCTTACTTGGCAGTTGGTACATGCAGCTATTAAATGGTATTGATTGTACTACAGGTTCGAATATCAATGTTCCTTACCGGCAGTTGATCCACCGTTGATTTTCCTATGATCTAAGGCTGTGAACAAAACCCTAAACTTGCAATGGTAAGTGATGGAAGTTGGTTTATTGTCTTCATTGTTACGTTTAGTGGTGTCGACCGAATGCTGCAATGTAGGGTTGTTTGAATTTTCTGAGAGGACTCTTCCTCCCCAGTCTTGAACCTGAGACCTAAGTGAAATAGTTTAAAGTTACAGGCTTATGCTTCGTGCCATAGAGCCATGATACAGTCATAAGAAATGTGGTTCCTTTGTCAGCTGTTGAGAGTGGTTTGTATTTGGGGTTCAATTTCCCAATTTATGATATCGTCTTATGAGTCCTTGCATTTGTGAATGCTGCAACCATCTTCAGGCTTTGTCGTCTTTGCAGGAGTGGTGATTCTAAGATCAGAGGCTTCGTTCTAAAGGTAAGTAGTTTGATACTGAGTGTAATACTGTGAACTTAGTTTTTATTTGCATTTGCATGCTTTTAACCCTTCGAACTTGTATTTTGGCAGGTGCCCACCTTGCTAGACGGATTCAATACCAAAACTTGAGATGGAAGTGTTGCAACTGCTTCCAGGTAAGCCTCGGTGCTTCATGAATCCTCGTAGGTTCCTTTGGCATAGTTTACCTAGAGAAAAAAAATGGCGTGACTATAGTTGGAAATTTCAACTTGGTTCGGAAAATAGTTTGAGTTTTTAGTTCTACTGCTTGATTTTGGTTAGGATATGCTAGGAGATACACTCTCAGTTTTATGATGTTAATCGGCCCTGAAAGTCTTTCTTCGTTGATAGAGACGAGCTTTGAACATGTATTTTGCATTGCTATTTTGATAAGGGAATAACCCTATGTAGTTCTTGGAATCATGAACAGTATGAAATGTAACTCTGATAAAGTTTAATCTAATAGTTTTAAATATGAGCCAAGGGTGTACATTTTCTGTAAAACAATGGCTCTTTTGATAGGAACATTTTAAAATAACTGGTTGAGAGGTTAAATGTTTATTGATGTGAGAAGCCGAACGACGATAGTTGTTCTTGGCTAAAAGTTATGGGTTGCATAACTGTACAGGGTTGCTTCCTGAACTTCGTTATCGTTTATGATAATTATGTTTTGGAATGGTAATGAAATGGAATTTGGTTTATAATACGTTTTTGAAATGGTTTAAAGTCTCCATTTTATGTTTTACTTTTAAGAATGAAACCCTACCTGGGCTCTTCCTTGTCGACCTTACTTGTGCAGAGAAATTCAAACCATGAAATATGCCTTAGCTTGCATATGTGAATATTTTGAATCTGTATATGTTTTAATGCTAGGGTTTTGAGCTAGTGTTCGGCATTGATACGAATTGTGCTTTCGGCTAAGAGATAAATAATGTCTTACTGTTAGACTTGGAATAAATAAAAAATAGTTGAAATGTTATCTAGGGTTTAGATATCAAGCTACTGTAACATCGGCAATAAATGTCTAATGTTGCCAAGAATATTTGATGAAGTATTATGAACTGTATACCAAATAAATCTAGGGTATGATATATCATAGGGTTTTGATACTACCGTGAATAGATTTGTATTTTAAATACTGAAATAAATGGATGATGAATTAATAGGTGCACATATAATAATTTTGTACAGAGAATAGATTTTACAGATGCTAAATTTGTAGACTATACTTTACTTGAAAACATTAGGGAAATAAATGTTGAATTGCAAGATATTTCTATCTGAAAAAGATGTATTTGAAATGGAAACATATAAATCTTGTGCATAAATAAATTCTTGCAGCTGCTATTATTCTTGAAAATACACTTGCTTGAAAAACATGAAATGTATAATATTGATGTGCATTTGCTTACTATCTGAAATAAATAAAGTTAAAAGAAATATATAGAACTGTACAGAAACATACTGTGTTTTTCTTTCATGTATTAAATAAATTCTATACTGTTGTTTATACTATACTGTAATGTTTACTGTGTTTAAACATAGGACAAAATTTTAACCAGAACACTACTGAAATCATTTATCCAATCAATGGCATTCTTCCTATCTCTCATCTTTCCTTAATTTGCTTCTCTATACTAGAGTACTATGCAGAGAACAACATGGGGAAAAATATAGAGATGGTTATCAAATCAAATATTTCACAAAGCTTTTTCATTCAGAATCATACATAGATCAGAAAATAAAATAACTTCTTTTACATGACAGAGTTTAATAATTCTACTAAGCATAAACATTAAACTTTAAACAAAAGTAGGAACAGTAAAACCTGGTTGACTGTAGGAGAAACAAACAGCACAAGGAACCTATTCCACCCAACCAATTCCTGAAGACAACCAAGTTACTTACCTTAGGACCCCTAAGCTTGTTCACTGAACCACCAGGAGGAAGATTCTGTAGAAGCCTTAGCACATCAACTTACAATAGAATGTAGATTATCCAGTCATCAAGACTCAGTAGTCAAAGAGACATGCACCAGCACCTCTAGTATGCCTTCTCAGTATACTTAGCAGACTTACAGTTGCACTCTAACATAACCTCCCTATTTGAATCTCTCAGTGATCACTTGACGCACTTCAGGAATATTTCTGCAGAAAAGATTGTAAGTGAGCTGCCTACTCAATTCGAATTGCCTTATGTAGGTTGCCTAGGCCTTGTAGTGGTTAACTGGTCATTTAATGAGTTTGCTTCTCACTCCCACCCACTTGGGGGATAATGCCACATTTTTAGGGGTAGTCGTCCCATAACCAACAACTAGTGGTGAAGTGCAAATGATGCCATCTGTCCCATACCTTCTAACAACTTCCATTACTCCTAGTGGGTCAGTGAACACTCATTTAACAGTTCCCTTGGGTGTTTGTCTCCTACTTTAATTTATTAAATAATAATAATCAATAATTACATTCATCCTTGACCAAAATTGGTCATAATTACAAAACTTTGTAATTAAAATTTAACATAAAGTATTTTGCAAATAAAATAATATTCTCAGAATTTGAGTAGGTGACAACTCACGTCTTATTTACTCTGGATGAGCCAATAGATTGTAGAGGAAATATAAACATTATGTTTTCATTAATCTAGTTGCACTTTTTCATCTTATTTAATGCACTATAATTTATTATACCATTTTCTTTAAATTGTCTAATTATTGTTTTTTATTATTTTGTAGATATTAGCACATATGTTGGGGAGGTGCCTCCCCAATAGGATAAGGAAATGGTTGAAGTAGATGAGATAACTCAAATATTGAGACTTGACATGTTATATAGGCTATATCATAGGTTTTTCAAGGAGATGACAAATTAGCTATGTGCATTGTTGGCCCAACATGAAGTGTGCATTATATGAGTAACTCAATTCATATAAGACCTATATTTTTCTAGTATATGGGTGACCCTTCCACACAATTTGATTTTATTGAAGTCTCATGTTGTTAGTGTGGTGAAGCTAATAGAGAGGAGGAGATTAGCTTTCCATATCCATCAACCTTCTTCTTCATATTCATCTATTCAGTATGATGATCATCCACCTCCTCCAATCCCTCCTCCTCCTCCTCCAAGATTCAATAAACCCTCTTCTCTTATAAATAATTATCAACTAATTTCTCCTCCTCACAAAGTCGATCAATCAACATCCCATGCTCTATAACTTGACCAAACCCTATCTCCTCCTTTAAGAGCCAATCAACCACACTCTCCTCCTCCATAGGTTGATCTACCATCCTCTCCTTCTCCATAGCTCGACCAACCAAAATCTCCTAGAAAATAGATGTGATACCCCCAAGACATCATTATTTTATTTTATTTTTATATTTGTGAAATATTTCAAAAAAAAAAAACTTTTGTAAGAGTTATTTAAGAACTCAAAAACACTTACAAGAGGTGTGAGTGACACTTTGCAGAACAAACTATTATTTTACTATTAATAAAAGAAAAAGACACTTGGAGAATTCACTTAAATGAGGGGATACCACCATGAGACACAGAACATGTGTAAAGCAAGCAAATAATATTTTACCAATAAAATCCAATCTAAAATATGAACAACTAGACAATATCCTAAATCATAGGTATTGAAGGATTGATTGATATTTTATTAGGATGGCACAAGATTGGTAAAGCTATATATATCGATGCACTGAGATAGCACGGGACGCTGTGTGGTGCATGGAGAAATTATTCTAGTATGCACGAGTTGAGTATTTCTCTCTTGTATAAGTTCATCATTGAGCTGGTTGCAGATTATGAGGGAGAGTGTTGTGTGGAAGCTTGGCTTGTTGTTCTAGTAGTGTGCATGGTGGTGATCCAACTCGGGGGTGGATTCGAGCTAGCAGTCGTTTTGATCACTTCTATGGTTGGGAGGAGTTGATTCTCCAAGTTTTCATTTGTATTGATTCAAGTAAGTATATCATTTTATTATGTGGATGTATGCACAATATTAATAGTTCAAGTAAATTTTCGCCATTGTTGGTACACTGCGTATTCAGCGGGTATATTTATGATAAACTAGATCTAAATTATATATATATATATATGGAGGGTAAATTCTCTTGTATTTTATTTATTAAATGGTTAATATTATAGTTTTTAAGTGCCCAATGATTCACACTAGAAAAGTAGAAAAAAATATGTATAATGGGAGAAGTTTTTTGTGCATTTTATATAGTAAAATCTCTCTCAGATCGAACTATGTTCATACATAGAACTATGTGCATTCTGTTATAACCACTTTTTTATGGACCATTTCTTTTATGAACTCAGTAGTACATTTTATTTGAATTAAAACTCTCTCCATTTTCTTGGATCCTAATCTTGTCCACTTCCTCTTATGAACTCTGCATTGGTTTGGGTTGAAAACTATGTGCATTCTTTAGATTGAAACCTCGTGCACTTCTTTTTTTAATATAAACGTTTTTGTATTGAAAAATGAATTTTGCATTGGTTTGGGTTGAAACCCTATGCATTATTTGGATTGAAATCCTATGCACTCCTTTGTTCTTTATACATATGTTGTATTGAAAATTGAATTTCTACATTGGTTTGGGTTGAACAACTCTGTGCATCTTTCAGATCGAAATCCTGTGCAATCCTTTCTTTTACAAACGTTGTTGTATTGAATCCCAGTTAAAGGTTGAAGTTTGTGCAATTTTTATGAAGAAACGCTTGTATTGATTGGATCTCTCTCTCTCTTCATAATACAGTCGAATATTTGATATATTATCTTCACCTTCGTATTCAATTCTTTTTAAAACCCTATGTAAATTAAGATGATTGAACTATGTGTTGACCTCTGCTTTTTTTCCTTAAGGTCGGACCTCCGTGATTTGTGGTTGAAATATTATAGTCTATGTAAGATGTACATATTTATGTGTTATTTGCTATCATTGTGTCTAATCATTGTTTATAATCCAGATTGTGTTATTTGCTATCGTTGTGTGTGTAATCATGGGTTATAATCTGGAATGAATCCTTTGCATTCGATCTCTGTGTGTGATTTTTTTGTGCTTATGTCTTTCTGGAAGTCGACTTGTGGGTTGTTTGTTAAATCCTGGTTGTATATAAATATTACTTTAAGAGTATTTGAAAAACTACGATTGGATTTTGATCAATCTCGTGCTTTTATGTTTCTCCTAAAAAGACTTACATCTCCTTTTATGTTCAAACTTGAGTTCTGAGAATTCCTTTCACTTTGGCTATCTCCTTGTAGGTGGATATTGTTTAGCATGAAAACCAGTTGGTTTATAAATTTCGTGTGAATGTTGAGATATTTTCTTTTCTTCTTTTTAATTTGTTGTTGTTCAAGAGATGGGTGTGCCAACTCTGTTTCTTTCTGGTTTGATGTTGTTTACAATGTTTCCATACTCGGTAAAATTTTCACCTCGGTATATCCCCTTATTGAAGCCACATTAGAAAATGCATGGTGTTTTTCCTCATAATCCGAAGGACTTCGGTCTAGATTTTCGCTGAGACTGATTATTAATCTTCTTAGCTTCCGCCTCCGTCTATTTTTATGATCGTTTTCCTAGAATTTCAGCATCCACCTTTGCCTCATGTCAAAACCAATGGATGCGGATTTTAGGTTGCGTTGTGTAAAGAGTTATCGCATTTTTTTTACTATTTTATGATTTGAACTCTGCTCATGTTTATTAATCCTAGAATATTGGTCTAATTAAGTGGTGGGCGTAAACAATCTATGTTTAGGAATTGTGGGTGATAAAAAGGAAATGATTGCATTAAGAAATGTGGATAACAAGACATTAAAACGAATTCAAGTTTAATAAGAAATATGTCTTCTTATGAAGTATGTGTAATGATAACATGTATATTGAATGGGATAGATGTTAATGAAGTATTAAATTATAAAGTTGTGGTATATGGTTATGAAATAGGTGGCCATTAGCCTATATTAAATCATATATATATAGATAATTGAATCCAAAAGTTGTCATTTGATTTTGTGGTTATATATAGTGTAAAGAAAATTTCAGATTGTGACATATATATGTGTGTGTGTGGAACCACATTGTAGAATATAGAAATTTATGAGAATGATTGTCTTTGTGGGTATGCTTCGTCCCATATGCATATGCATATTTATAAGTGTAAGAAATTTTAAATATGAGATATGTATGAAAACATGTGTCTGTGTGTGTGTGTAATTTTTGAAAAACGTTGAAATGAGTTTTATAAACCTGAAAGAAATGTATTAAGAATTTATTTGAATTAATGCCTTTACATTATCATAGAAGTGATGGGTATACTTGGGGGTTATATTTGAATGTTCGATAGTTGTTCAAAATAACGATTTAAAATATCCATCAAGGTCTTAATTTTTTATAAGAGAAAATTGTTACAAATGATCTATTGATAGTAACGTAAATGATAAGTTTCAAGATTTAAATGTTAGGTATAATCTACTTAAAAAGTTATGTTTCACTTTTTATGAAAGGAATCAAGTAAAGATACTATTTCCATCCAATATGTTAGTGTTCATCAAAGTTTTAAATTTCCACAAATTTTATTATATTTTTGGGGTTCTTACATTGTGGTATCAGAGCTTAGGTTATGATACATGGCCTTATGGTGTCCATTTACTGTTGACAAAACTAATGATGTTGTATGTTGATTCTTCTTTACTTGTATAGAATAAATTTGTTTTTTACTAAACCACAAGAAGAAATGGTTAGAAGACGATCCCCTACCCCACCTGTTTCGGTCGAACTTAATGATGGGGATCAACCAAACAATAAAAATGTTAATCATGAGTTTTTACAAACAGTAAGAGACTTACAAGTTGAACTGATGAACTTTAAACCTGAACATGGGACAAAAATGAGGAATCATGAATATTTTAATGAGGCCTTACTGTTTAAACTAAATGAAGGGTCTAAGGATAAGTGTAAAAAGAAACGTAAACGAGAGGACACGTCCTATGAATATTCTTGTTTGGATGAAAGCCCTGTAGCTAGTGAATCAAAATATTCTTATAGTATCTCGGAGGGTAGACAAAGAAAGAAGAGAAAATTTAAAGATCAGATAACATTAGAATTTAAAAAGATAAAACCTCCTACCTTTGACGGTGAAGTCAAAAATGGAGAAGAGGTTGAGGCTTGGCTATCTGGGATGAAGAAATATTTTACTATATATAATTATTCCAACTCTATGAAGGGTAAAATTTCCATCTTCAATCTAGTCATGAAGGATGATATTTGGTGGAAGGACTTAAAAAGAGATTAAAGAATTAATGATAGAAAAATTAGTTGGAATTGGTTTTAAAAGGAATTTAAAAAAGAGTACCTTTTAGAGTATTACTATGAGGGAAAAGAAAAGGAGTTCTATGAATTAAGATTGGGTTCAATGTCAATGCATGATTTTTGTACTAAATTTTTAACCTTATTAAGATATGTGCCTTACCTAAATGAAGAAAAACCTAAAATTTAGAGATTCCTAGGTTGCTTACCTAGCTTGCATAAAGACATTAGAGTTGGATAACCCAAATTTTTTATATAAATCAACGAGGAAGGCCAAATTAACTTATGATTAGTCTAAAAATAAACATGAAAATCCTTATAATTTCAAGGAAAACGAAGGGAACGGTTTTAAAAGAAGAGAATTCGAACCCTTGAATAAACATACGAATTTTTAGAGGAATACTTTTAAGGATAGACAACAACCATTAAGAACTGAGTATAAAGATAATCTCTTTAATAAGAAGAAAGAAGAAATAAAAAGAGAACATTTACAGTGTTGGGGCTATGGGGAGAATCATTTCTATCGGGATTGTCCTCATAAGAAGGATTATAAAAATATTCACATTGTTTGAGAAGCATCCATGGTTGGATAGGTTTCTCGAAGCATATTGAATATAAGCGTAGCCTTGGACAATCATCAATCAAATTATCAACGTTCCATAATCGAAGTTGATGGTAAGATATTTGACAACCCTATTTCTATATTAATTGATTCCGAATCTACTTTAAGTTACATATCTCCTAAACTAGTAGATTGGTGTAAAATGAAAAAGTATGATTTTGAAAAGTCGTAGTTAGTGCAATTAGCCACAAGAACAAAAAGAAGGGTAACCAGTTTTATTTCTAGTTGTGAAATTTATATGCAAGATTTGGTTACAAAATTAGATTTCAACATTTTCCATTAGGATCATATGGTAAATTAATTGGCATGGATCAGTTAGAAAGGCATATATTTGTATTGAATTGCTTTGAGAAAACTTTCACTTGTATTGATGAAAAAGGTGAAAATAGACATGTTAAAGGGATTCCTAAGAAGGTTCTTACTGGGAACATATTTGCTTTGCAATTGAAAAAGTGTGCTAGAAAATGATGTAAATTATTTGTTGTGGATATCACTGAAAATAATGATGATAAAACAAAACCTAGTTTGGAATATTTTTCTCTTTTAAATGAATTTAAAGATGTTTTTCCATAGGAGATACCTAGATTACCGAGCCAAGAAGAGATATTTACCTTACCATTGAGTTGGTACTAGGAGCAGTGCCTACCTCAAAGGATCGTTATAGAATGAATACACCTGAGTTGGTGGAATTAAAATTACAATTGCAAGAATTAATAGATAAGAAATATATAAGACCGAGTGTGTCTCCATGGGGAGCACCAATATTTTTTGTTAAAAATAAATATGGCACATTAATACTTTGTATTGATTACATACAATTAAATAAATTGAAAATTAAAAATAGATACCCTCTCCCCCACATCGATGACATGTTTGATCAAGTACAAGGAGTGGTGGTATTATCTAAGATTAACATAAGGTCTGGGTACCGTTAAGTAAGAATTAAGGATGAGGATGTTCATAAAACAACATTTAGAACACGGTACATGCATTACAAGTTCTTGGTTGTACCATTTGGGTTGACCAATGCTTCAACCACGTTCATGTGTTTGATGAACAATATTCTCCATAAATACTTAGATACTTTTGTGATAGTATTTATTGATGACATCTTAATATACTATAAAAATGAAGAAGAGCATGAAGAACATTTAAAGTTAGTCTTACAAACCTTAAAAGAACACAAAATTTATGCAAAGTTTAGTAAATGTGATTTCTTTCAAGATAAAATTCAATACCTAGGTCATGTAATATCTAAGGAATGAATTTTCTAGACCCAGATAAAATCAAGGAAATCATTGATTGGTCAGTTCCTAAGGATGTAATTGATATTCGATCCTTTATGGGAATCATGGGTTACTATCGTAGGTTTAATGAGGGGTTATCCAGAATCGATTACCCAATAAATTCACTTCAAAAGAAAGGAACTAAATTTATATGGTCAAATTAATGTCAAGAAATATTTGAAAATCTTAAACACTTGATGACAACTGCACCTATTCAAGGAATAACGGATCCATACAAGGACTTTGTGGTATTTACAGATGCCTACATAGAGGGATTATGTGGCGTGTTAATGCAAGAGGATTATGTAATAAGTTATGAGTCAAGAAAACTTAAAGAACATGAGCAGAACTATGCAACACATGAATTGGAATAAGATGCTATAATACATGCCTTAAGAATGTGGAGACATTACTTAATAGGAATAAAATTCACTTTAATGTATGATAATATAAGCTTAAAATAGTTGTTTGATCAACAAAGTTTAAACTCTCACCAAGAAAGGTGGTTAGCCTTCTTGAGCGAGTTCAATTTTGATATTAAACACATTAAATTCAAAGAGAATCAAGTGGTAGATTCCTTAAGTAGGAACGCCATTCCACATTGTTCGACTGCTTTTAGTGGTTATAAGACAAATCTTGAAGATTTAATCAAAGATGCAGCTAAAAATAATGAAGAATACTTAAAAATTAAAGAACAATTGGAAAATGATTTTAACGGAAACGAACCCCCGATTTACTCTATAAGCTTTGAATATTTGCTAGTCTATAAACATTGATTATATATACCAAATTCTGAAGAAGTTAAGCAATTAATCATGAATGATCAGTTACATAAGAAATTGTATTCCGGACATCCGGGATACCAAAAGATGATAACAAAGATTAGAAGAAGTTATTATTGGCCTAACATGAATAATGACACTGCAAACTACGTATCTAGATGTATAGAATGTCAGCAAGTAAAAACAGAACATCAACATCCTGCCAGGTTACTTCAACCCTTGCCTATTCTAGAATGGAAATGGGAGATAATAAGCATGGACTTTATAATGGGGTTAACTAAAAATAATAAACAAGATGACTCAATAATGGCAGTTGTTGATAAGTTAAATAAAGTTGCACACTTCATACCTTTTAAATCTACCTTTAAAGAATTGACATAGCTGATATTTTCATGAAAGAAATTTTCCATTTGTATGGTATTCCGAAAGTTGTGATTTTTGATAGAGATGCAAAATTGACAAGTAATTTTTGGAAGTCTTTGTTTAAAGGTCTAGATACTCAGCTGAATTTTAGTACTGCTTACTATCCTCAAACAAATGAGAAAATTGAAAGAACTAACCAAGTGTTAGAAGACATGTTGTGAAGGTATGTTATGGATAAACTAGGTAAATGGGAAGACTATTTCCATTTAGTAGAATTTTCTTATAATAATGCATATCAATCTTCATTAAAAATGAGTCCATTTGAAGTATTGTATGGTAAAAAATGACACACTCTTATGTCTTGGGATAACCCCATTGATATGATTGTTCTAGAACATGACATGTTAAAGGAGATGGAATAGATGGTCAAAGAAGTGCAACAAAACTTAACAGTTTCCTAGGATCGACAAAAGAGTTATGCAGATTTAAAAATAAATCCAAGAGAGTTCAACGTAGGAGATCATGTGTATCTTAATTAAAACTAAATAAGAGTACCTTGATCTTGGGAAGGTGATCCAAGTTGGCACCTAGGTATTGTGGGCCTTTCGAAGTGTTATCTAAGATAGGGTCGATATCCTATCAGCTTGCACTTCCCCCTACTATAAAAGTACACAATTTATTTCATGTTTCCTTGTTAAAAAAATATGTGCATGATGCTACTCATGTAATTGATTGGAATATGATTCAGGTAGAACCCGAGGTGAGTTCTAGACCGAACCTTTCCTCATCCTAGACAAGAAGGAACGTATGCTACGAAATCGAGTCATGATTCAAATAAAAGTGTAAAGGAAGCACTTCATCCCTGAAGAGGCAACATGGGAAATGGAGGATAAAATGCGAGAGGAATATCCCTCCATGTTCTAGGATGAACAAGAGACCTTAGAATAAAGAACGTTGAGGATGATATTAAGAATGCCGGGGGGAGAAATTTGATACCCCCAAGACATTATTATTTTATTTTATTTTTTATATTTGTGAAAATATTTCAAAAAAAACAAATAATTTTGTAAGAGTTGTTTAAAAACTCAAAAACACTCACAAGAGGTGTGAGTGGCACTTGGCACAACAAAATATTATTTTATTATTAATAAAAGAAAAAGAAACTTGGAGAATTCAGTTAAATGATGGGACACCACCATCAGACATCGAACATGTATAAAGAAAGAAAGGAATATTTTACCAATCAAATCCAATCTAAAATATCAACAACCAGACAAGATCCTAAATCATAGGGATTGAACGATTGATTGAGATTTAATCGGGATAGAACAAGACCTGGGAAAAATCTATACATAATGGTGCACTGAGATAGCATGGGGCGTCCTGTGGTGCATGGATAACTTATACTAGTGTGCACGAGTTGAGTATTTATCTCTTCTATAAGTCCATCATTGAGCTGGTCGCAAATTCTGAGGATGAGGGAGAGTGTTGCGTGAAAGCTTGGATTGTTGGGATTGTTGTTCTAGTAGTGTGCATGGTGGTGATCTAGCTTGGGGGTGGAGTCAAGCTAGCGGTCGTGTTGCTCACTTCTATAGTTGAGAGGAGATGATTTTCCAAGTTTTCATTTGTATTTATTCAAGTAAGTATATGCTTTTATTGTGTGGATGTATGAACAATATTAATAGCTAAAGTAACTTTTCGCCATTGTTGGTACACTTCTTCTTCAGTCGGTATATTTATGATAAACTAGATCTGAATTCTTATATATATATATATGAATACGGAGGGTAAATTCTCTTGTATTTTATTTACTAAATGGGTAATATTATAGTTTTTAAGTACCAAATGATCCACGCTAGCAAAGTAGAAAAAAATATATGTATAATGTGAGAAGTTTTTTTGTTCATTTTATATAGTAAAAGCTGTCTCATATCGAACTTTGTTCAGGCATAGAACTCTGTGCATTCTATTATAAACCTTTTTTTTATGGGCCGTTTGTTTTATGAACTATTTAGTAAATTTTATTTGAATCGAAACTCTCTCAATTTGCTTGGATCGTAACCTTGTGCACTTTCTCTTATGAACTCTACATTGGTTTAGGTTGAAAACTCTGTGCAGCCTTCAGATCGAAACCCTGTGCACTCCTTTTTTTTATATAAACGTTGTTGTATTGAAAAATGAATTCTGCATTGGTTTGGGTTGAAACCATGTGCATTATTCAGATCAAAATCATGTGCACTCCTTTGTTCTTTATAAATGTGTTGTATTGAAAATTGAATTTCTGCATTGGTTGGGGTTGAACAACTCTCTGCATCTTTCAGATCGAAATCTTGTGCATTCCTTGTTTATATAAATGTTGTTCTAATGAATCCTGGTTAAAGCTTAAAGTTTGTGCGGTTTTTATGAATAAACGCTTCAATTGATTGGATCGGTCTCTCTCCCTCTGTAATACAATTGAATATTTGATATATTATCTTCACCTTCGTCTTAAATTCTTTTTAAAACCCCTTGTAAACTAAGATTATTGAAATATGTGTTGATCTCTGCATTTTTTCCTTAAGGTCGGAACTCTGTGATTCATTGCTGAAAATATTATAGTCTCTGTAGGATGTACATAGTTATGTGTTATTCTCTATCATTGTGTGTAATCATTGTTTATAATCTGGATTGTGCTATTTTCTATCGTTGTGTGTAATCATGGGATATAATCCAGAATGAATCCTTTGATTCGATCTTTGTGTGTATTTTTCTTATGCTTATGTTTTTCTGGAAGTCGATCCCTTAGGAATTCGACTTGTGGGTTGTTTGTTAAATTCTGATTGTATATAAATATTACTTCGAGAGTATTTGAAAAAGTGTGGTTGGATTTTGAGCAATATCGTGCTTTTACTTTTCTCCTAAAGAGACTTATGTCTCCTTTTATGTTCAAACTCAAGTTCTGAGAATCCCTTTCTCTTTGGTCGTCTCCTCCTGGGTGGAGATCGTTTAGCATGACAACCAATTGGTTTATAAATTTCGTGTGAATGTTGCGATCCTTTTTTTTCTTTTTAACTGTTCGTTGTTCAGGATATGGGTGCATCAACTCTGTTTCTTTTTGGTTTGATGTTGTTTGCAATGTTTGCATACTCGGCAACTCTAAAAGTTTCTCATGTGGAGATCTGCCTTATTGAAGCCACATTAGAAAATGCATGGCGTTTTTTCCTCATAATCCAGAGGACTTCAGTCTAGATTTTTCGCTGAGACTGATTATTAATATCCTTATATTTCACCTCCATGTATTTTTATGATTGTGACGCCCACACTTCCATCATCCACCTTTGCCTCATGTTGAAACCGATGGATGCGGATTTTAGGTTGCATGTGTAAAGAGTTATCACATTCTCTTTACTATTTTATGATTCGAACTTTGCTCATGTTTATTAATCCTAGAATGTTGGTCTAATTAAGTGGTGGGCGTAAACAATCTATGTTTAGGAATTATGGGTAGTAAAAAGGAAATGTTTTCATTAAGAAATGTGGATAACAAGACATTAAAACGAATTCAAGTTTAATCAGAAATATGTCTTCTTATGAAGTATGTGTAATGATAACATGTATATTAAATGGGACAGATGTTAAGGAAGTATTAAATTATAATGTTGTGGAATGTGCTTATGAAAGAGGTGGCCATTAGCCTATATATATGTGTGTTAGTTATATGTGGAACCACATTGTAGAATATAGAAATTTATGAGAATGATTGCCTTTCTAGGTATGCTTCGTCCCGTATGCATATGCGTATTTATAAGTGTATTGATGGGTATACTAGGGGTTATATTTGAATGTTGGATAGTTGTTCAAAAT
This sequence comes from Larix kaempferi, assembly GCA_027924585.1. Lineage (NCBI taxonomy): Eukaryota > Viridiplantae > Streptophyta > Pinopsida > Pinales > Pinaceae > Larix > Larix kaempferi. The sequence continues at coordinate 6,318,044 of BSBM01000061.1, forward strand.
AAAGATTTAAAAGATCTATCGAGGTCTTATTTTTGTATAAGACAACATTGTTGGAAATGATCTATAGATAGTGGTGTAAATGCTAAGTTTCAAGATTTAAATGTTAGTTATACTCTACTTAAAAAGTTATGTTTCACTTTTTATGAAAGGAATCAAGTAAAGATCCTATTTCCATCGAATATGTTAGTGTTCATCAAAGTTGTAAATTTCCCCAAATTTTATTATATTTTTGGGGTTGTTACAATAGACCATTAGTGCCTCTTCCACTAGCCAACTAACAACCATCTTCTCCTCCTACAATACTTATGGTTGACTAGTTGTTATACCCACTACACTTGTCAATACTATAAATGACTAGGTTCCATTGGGTGATGATAGTTTTGGTGGAGATATATATCAATTGCTTCAATCTACATTTTTATCTAGAAAATGTATTGTTGCCTTTGGATTTGGTGGTGAAGGTACTTGTGTCTTTGGCTATAGTGGTGGACCATCTATCTCATAGAAGTTATTGATCACATGTATACAGTTGATTGTCTTGATATATATTTTACATATATATTTGACTTGATATGTATGTTTGACTTATATATGATTATGATATTATCATTCATCTATATTATGTATTTTCATATTATGATGATGTTAATGTTGTTTTATCTATAAAAATTTTTGTACATGTTAATGATTTATATTATTAATGATTTTTCTTATTTTAAATAAAATTTGAGATGCATCTTTCATATTTCAAATTTGAAATAGCATATTATGTCTTTTCATATCACATTGATGTTGATAATGTCATTTATAAAATGTATTGTTTATGTAAATGATTAACATCATTAATGATTTATCTATTTTAAATTTGAATTTTAGATGTATAAATAACTTAAATTAGAGATTCCATATAATGTAACTACTATGATTATTGAACTTTATATTCATACTGCAATGATGTTAATTAATTATTTTTTAATTTCATTCTTTTATCAATTTAGTAAAAATATGGTAAATTTTAATTAAAGTTTTGATTCCATCAAAACAAATATGATATTAAATTTTCAAGATGTTTTGCAAGAATAGATTTGGACATAATTATAATTTCATTGTAAATACTATAATGGATGGAATACAGCTTGTTAACACAATAATTTTTTCATTGCATACTATTTAAAGGTGTAGTCTAAATATTCTAAGTTTTCAACTTTTTCCGAGCATATTTTCTATGCCATGGGGGTATTTGAGGGTGTTGAATCTATTTATGGATTCAAAAATAAAATTTAAACATGTAGAAATTTGGATTTTACCAAAAACAAATTACCAGGATTCCGACCAAAACCCACCAGTCTACAACGTACAATAAATAGACTACTCCTTATTTAAATATCAAACTTTCACAATAATTTTTTAATTGCATGCTATTTAAATATCAAAATTTGGCATTATAATATACACATTACACATAAAATTGATTTTGAACCAATTACAATGGTTTAATTAAAAATCATAAAAATTAAATTAACATACTATTTTGATTTTTCTATGATTTCATTTTTATTGGTAATAATTTAATATCATTATATTCTATTTTTTTAAATTATTCTTATATATTTTTACTAATTTTTTCAGATTCCAACCAAAACCCACTAGTCTAAAAGTAGAATAAATAGACTACTCCTTATTTAAATATCAAACTTTCACAATAATTTTCTCATTGCATACTATTTAAATATCAAAATTTGGCATTGTGATATACACATTACACATAAAATTGTTTTTTTTTTTAACAAAAACGGTTAAATTTTATTAGGACTTAACACGGTTGGGCCGTAGCCTAATCAACCCTTCTTACAATTTGCCACTTGTATGAAAAACACCTATTACTTATAATATAAGACTGTTAGGAACCTGCCTTCCTACGAGATAGGAGACCAAAGAGAATCAACTTCATTCTTGATCATCTCGGAATGAGCTAAGAGGCAGTCCTTATTGGCCTTTGCATCTGCTTCCTTATTAAGACTCCAGAGAATATGGAAAAAGGAGGTGGAGCTGAAATTTTGTAGCAGTTTACAAACCCTCTGCAAGGTCTTATTGAGCATCGCATTCTTAAAATTATCTTCCGTGATTAAAATTTTAATTAAGATTTCCGAATCCCCAAAGATTTGAATGGATTGACCACCATTTCCTTAGGTCAACTGACAAGCTTTGAGCAGTCCTAAAATTTCATCCTGGTTATTTGTGCTCTGACGAAGGCCCCAGCTGAAGGTGTCTTTATTGTGACCATCCAGACCATAGATGATTCTTCCAGCTCCTGTTATCCCTGGATTTCCTTTAGCTGCTCCATCGAAGGAAATCATGACTTTACCCTAATTCTGCCACCACTGTTGGAATTCTGATTCAGTGCTCCAAAGTCGCCACATAGGATTGCTGATAGGACGAGGATAGTTCTTATTCCTGGCTTGCTGCAAGGGAAATCCAAGCCAGCCAATCTCTTCAGGAAGGAGCAGATTATCTTTTTTAGAGGGTCGATTTTCCATTGTTTCTACCAGCAATGCTTTGGATTTTACAACCACCATTGAGGGGGAGCACAAGTTGTTTTGAAATATACCTTCATTCCTGGCTAAACACACTTCCCAGCAAATGTATTTTGGGAGTACAAACCAGATTTTTGACCACAGAGATTTTCTCTTAATCACGTGGGGGTATCGGTCTTTCCAGGTGGAAAAAAGAATGACAATAGTGCTCTGCGTAGCAATTTGAGCATTTTTCCACTGCAAAACCTTCTTCCACACTTCCTGCATGTAAGGCCAATCAATGAATACATGATCAATTGTTTCCTGGGCCATACAACAGAGAGGGCATCTGTGTGGCTCAATAATACCACGCTTAACTAAGTTCTCCCCTATCAAAATTCTTCTATGCATGAGAACCCAACTAAAAAAGTTAATCTTAGGGATGTTGAAGGGATCCCAAACATGCTTCCACAAAGTGACTGAATGATTCAATGTATGATGTGGTTGGAGGACAGGAGATCCATTAGTAGTTGTGTAAACTCATGTAAAACCCCATCCCCATTTATCCCGAGCTCGAAAATGCACCGGTGCTAACCTAGACAGCGCATCGAGCAATGTGTGTTCTTAGGCTTGCATCCATTCTGGAGGATGAGGTAAATTCCAGGCATGCCAATTTCCACCAGGGTCCCAAATAGAAATGTCTTCCAGCTTTAGAATGCCACGCTGAATGAACCAGTCATGTAACTCAGCAAAATCGATGGACTGCTTGAGAGGTTGTTTCCCCATAATATCGTCTTCCCACAGCCAGATGTTCTTTTCATTGCCAGGAATTCAATAGAGGTGAGCTTTGAATAATTCCCACCCTCGACTGCATAGCTTCCAGAGTGTGGTGCCTTTGTTGGATATGCCATCATCCATGCTATTTAAAGAGAGCCCATTCAAGTATTTTTTAATGAGAACTTGACTTACGAGATGTCTTTGGTTAGAGAATATCTTCCACAGAATATTTCCTCCCATAGCCAAATTAGCTAGCCCTGGATCTCTTACCTGGAGACCACCTTCAGTGAGTGGCCATTTCACAATGTCGCAACCGACAAGATGAATTTTTTTTTATTCCCCTTACCTCCTTGCCACAAAATATTTTGAATTAGCTTAGACATCTGCTCGGTGATCATTTTTGGAGCCAGAATAAATGAAGCCTGATAAATGGGAAGGGATGAGATAACCGATTTGATGAGAATGAGCTTTCCAGCGGTGGTGAGCCACTGTCCACCCCAGGCTGCCAATTTTCTTTGATTTTGGTGATGATTTCGAGCCATTGAGATGCCTTCGTGCTTCCCATAGTTAAAGGAAATCCTAAATACTTAATGGAATCCCACACTGTGTATCCCATAAAACCTAAGGAGTGGGAAATACGGAGGATGGTAGGTTGATCTACCTTCCATCCATACACAACACTTTTTCTCTTATTAACTAAAGCTCCAGAGACTCTACAGAAACTTTGGATAAATTTATTGAAAGCCCTTGCAATTTTGATGGAGGCACCTCCAAAGAGGAGAGAATCATTAGCGAACAGGGTATGATTTAAAGGTTCTAACTCTTTCATCACTCGGATGCCTAGAGTTGTCCTTGCTAACTTCTCTGCTGTCAATTTTCGGCTAAGAGAGTCTACCATTAGGATATATAGGAATGGGGACAAGGGGCATCCTTGCCTAATTCCCCCCGTGCCTTGGAAGTAATTGGTTGGCCTTCCATTTACCAAGGGGTCGATCCAAGTCTTTCCTATACATGCTTTGATCAGCCTTACAAATTCAAAACTAAATCCAAAGGAAAGGAGAACATGAAAAAGAAAGGATTGTCTTACTCGGTCAAAGCCATTATCCATATCAAGATTTACAAGCATCCCTTGCTCGTGCCTTTGATAGCTAGAATGGATGGTTTCCTACACAAGAATCACATTATCCATGATATGTCTGCCTTTGACAAACCCACCTTGACTGGGAGAGATGAGTATTTCCAGCAGTGGCTTGATTCTGTTCACCAGGAACTTGGACAGAATTTTATAAGAAGCATTGCACAACGAAATAGGCTTGAAATGCTCAAAATACCTAGGGTTTGTTTCCTTGGGGATTAAGGCTAGAAAGGTAGAATTTGTGCTATCTCCAACCTTGGATTTTCGAAGGAAGCCTTTGATCATCTAGAATAAGTCCAGCTTAATAATGTCCCAGCAAATTTTGTAAAAATGAATGGAAAAACCATTGAGTCCTGGAGCTTTGTCCAGTCTCATCGACCAGATAACATTGTTGATTTCAGTTTCGGAGAAGGGCCGCAAAAGACTTGAATTATCCTCCTCTTCAACAAGTCACGGTATGTGAGAAAGAAAAGCTGAGAATTCCTCCTCAGAGTCCATGACTTCTTTAGTGAATAGCTATTGGAAATGAGAAGTTGCATCCTCTTTTAAATGGTCTAAATATTTGTGAACAACACCGTCAAGAGAAGTGATTTCACCTCTGTGATTACAAGAAAGATGAGCTTTGAATTGGTTATGAAAGAAGGTAGTATTTATGTCGCCCGACTTGAGCCAAAGGATTCTGGATTTAAGCCTCCAATGCTCTTCCTCTTGCCTATAAGAGCAAGAGGTGGTAAGTTGGGCAGCTTGCTCATTCTGAATGTCTAAGAGGGTAATGTCTTTATTCTCCAGCTCATATTGCAAATCTAACAGCTAATTGGTAGTCTGCTTTCTACGGCTAGAAGGAGAGGCAGTGGGATTATTTAACCACTTTTTCAAGGCCACTTTGGTAGCTTTTAATTTCTGTTCCCAAACAAAGCTGGGCGAGCCTATGACAGGAGTGCACCAGGCATTCAAAATAGTGTCAAAGAACCCTTCTCTTTCATCCCAGAGGGGACTGAACTAGAAGGGGATGGGTCCTAGATTTTCTTCTTCCTCGAACTATAATAAGATAGGCTTGTGATCAGAAGTCAGTTTTTGCAGAACTTTAGTGAAGATAATATTTTATTTTATTTTTCTGTCGGAAAGGTACTTTGCAATAAGAATCTATCCAGCCGGGCTAAAATGTGGAAACCCCCAACTCTGTTATTTGACCAAGTGTAAAGCCCTCTTTTTGGTATGAAGTCCAACAAATCCCACTGTTGAAAAAGGCATTCAACAAATGGGAGAAAATGATCTCTGCTCATGTTGCCTCCTCGCTTCTCCTTAGGTTCAAAAACTAGATTGAAGTCTCCAGCAAGAATTAAATTCTTGGGAGAGCACAGCTCTAAACATTCAGACAGAGATCGCCAATAGTTGTTCTTTTCTGCATAAACAACTGGACCATAAAGATTGACAAGAGCAATGGTCATCTTACTTGTAGCATGACGGAGCTCGGTGAAGATCCAGTGCTGCGTCTCGAAGGAGATTTCCAGGTGTAATTTGTTATCCTCCCATAGAGTAGCCAGCCCTCCGAAGGAGCCCTTAGCACTTACTGCTTTCCCGACATTTTTTTTCCATTTCAAATTGTTGATCTCAAGAAGGGCTTCCCCTCCTATTTTAGTCTCTTGGAGCAAGAGGATCTCAGGAGTTTCCGATTTCAACAAATTATTTACAACCTCGGCTTTTAAGGGATTCCCCAAGCCTCTACAATTCCAAGAGACTAGACGCATTATTTACTAGCAGGTGAAGGAGCAGCTCCTCCCTTGGGAAGCCTGTTTCTAGTATTTATGCCTATGGACATCTCAACTGTATACTGGCTGCCTTTCATTTTTTGCCTCTCAGCTTCTTCTACCCTTGTCTCCCTATGATATTTTCTCCCGACTCTTTTCGATGGCCTCTCAAAGGTCTCATCTTCCTTGGATCCTGAAATCTTTGAATACTTCTTCCATGCCATTTCTGCATAGGAGAGTGGACTAGAGACTCCTGTTGGGGATCCGTCTTGTATAGGGCCAATTTCTTCCAGGTTTTTTTCTTCAACAATTTTTGTGGGCTGCTGTTCCACCTCAAGAATAGCTGAAGCTAGCTGGTCTTCCAGAGTGCTAAGAGTCTCAAAAGGATTGTTGATTATCTATTCTCTTGGAGGAGCTGAACTCCCTTCTCCTTGGAGTTGTCAAGAGGGAGGGACTTCACTCCCTGTGGGTGCCCCTTTACCTTTTGATCAACTCTTTTGTTTTGCAATGTTTGGTTTTTGGACTGTAGTCCATTGATCTACCTTCATTTTATCCGCATCCTTATCACCTTTGTTTTTGCAGTACCTGGCAAAGTGGCCATAACCATGGCGGTATCAGCATTTAAATGGGAGTTGCTCGTATTCAAGCTCTTGAATGTATGACCAATTAGCCACCGTGAGTTTAATTGCTTCAGGGATTCCTATCTCCAAATCCACCTCTAGACATATTCTTGTGTAGGTATACTGATCCTTCTACTCTGCACGGTCTATGTATTTTCCAAGCTTATTGCCTAAGGGTCTAGATAGTTGGGATTCCAGCAGTGGAGAGGTAAGTGAGGCAGGCGTACCCAAACTGGGATTTCCTAGGGCACATCCTGCGTCGGATCGAAGTCGGGTGTCCATTTATTCATATACAGCCCCTGAGGGCCCATAAAATAATGACCATTCCTAAAGATGAGATTCCTATCCTCATCATTGTCAAAAACAAAGACAAAAAATCCCTTACCAACTAGATAGCTTCTGATGCCATCTTGAATAAAATATCTCCGGTTTCGCTGCACCTAGTTGTCAACAGCTTTGGGCAAAGGCCAGAGGCTGGTGAACTGCCCGATGAGGCCTCGTTCAGCAAGATTTAAGGAAGATTTGCAAGGGTCTTCAATTGGTAGGGAAACAGAGGGAATGCTGGCCAAACGTTTCATGATTTTTTGTTGTTGCTCACTAGCTAGGCGTTTTCCACAAGCAACCACCAATTTCCTGAATGTTGCTAGCTCGAGAGGAAGACAAGAGGCCTCGGGGCCCTCATCGGGAGCCATGGCGAGAGGGATCAGCAGGATCCCACTGCATAGAGGGCAACACACTGATAAAAAATTTGAAAATCTCCAAGAAGCCTCTGTTCGCTCCAAGAAACGCATCCTCAGGTTAGCATCCTCAAACCCATTATTTACACATAAAATTGATTTTGAACAAACTACAATGGTTTAATTAAAAATCATAAAAAATAAATTTACTATTTTGATTTTTCTATGATTTCATTTTTTATTGGTAATCATTTAATATCATTATATTATATTTTTTTAAATTATTCTTAAATATTTTTACTAATTTTTTCATTAATTTTGATAAAATTAAAATTACTATAGTTAAATCTAACAAAATATTTATTCGTCCAACCTTTTTATGTAGTGATAGCATCATGAATAATAAATTATCATGAAAACAATTCTAATTAAATAAGATTTGAATTAGTTTTCACATTACTTTGTTTTATTAAATATTCTATTAAATCATGAAAATAATTCTAAATCTTATATTAAATATGCGACAAGATAAAACTACCTTAAGAAATAAACATGTTTACGTACTTATTTTTATTTTTTCTTAACATGTGACATTACATATGTATCAATATGAGGTTATCAAAATGGGGGATCTTCATCATCATTATTTTTTAATCAACATCTTCCAAATTATTTTAATTTATTTTCAACATGATGGTTGAAAATGGTTGTTATTTTTTTATTCCAACATCATAAATGATTAAAAAAAACATAACTGGACAATTATATATATCAAGAATAAAATATAATGTATATTTTCCAGCACCCTAATTATGTTCCTTGGCAATATAACATTGTTGTTCTCAATGTTAATTTTTGAGCATTAATTCAATATACTCTAGGATCTTTAATGAGAGAATAACATGTACAACATATCAAGTATAACAATGCATATCAATCACACCAAGCAATCACATGAGACAATGGACACACAGAGTTTCATTGGAGAAAACCATAAAGGTGAAAAACCCCACAACTTCCTCAGAGATAGAAAGAGCAATGATACAACCAAAGTACAAGAGATAGTCTTCTACAAGTAGCTCCTCCTCCTCCTCAACTAATGCGCCACTTTCCAAGTGATGTACAAGTGAATAATGAGATGATCAAATAGAGAGATCCCGCTCTCTATTTATACTTGTTCTGATCAGCCTAATAAACCTATGGGGCCGAGTCTAACTCAGCCTAATAACCCCAAGTTACATTAATCCAGGACGACCCTCTACTAGGTGGTCTAATAACCCATCAGCAGGTTACACCACTTGCGACACTTGTTAATACAAATGACGACACTTCCATATAGAGGAATAATACACCTCTATAGGAGTACAATAATATATAGATGAAATACATTCTGAAGTTACATATACATCAACGCTCCCTCTTAAGTAGGAAGGTATTTCTCGACACAGATTTGCTAGCACAAATCTTCTTCTCTGGATCATCATCAGCGAATCATCATCCTCGAATCATCGTCATCGTCATGGCTACTTCTATCTCAATCAATCTCTAAATCTACTCGTCATAGGAAGTTCTACAGAGCCAGTCCTTTTTCATACTAGATGTAGGCCCACCACCTGTAGGTCTTCATCATCACTGGCCATACTATGAAATCCTCGGGACTTATTATGTGCATCACAAACCCTCGCAAGAGCATCCCAGGACTCATTATAGGCACTCAACCCAACCTATCAGATCTCCCAGGTTTTATATGTGACCCTCACAACAAACCCTTGAAAGAGCATCCCAGGACTTATTACAGGCACACAACCAAACCTATCAGATCTCCCAGGTCTTACATGTGATCTCCACTACAAACCCTCGAAAGAGCATCCCAGGACTTATTACGAGTACACAGCCCAACCTATCGGATCTCCCAGGTCTTACATGTAGTCACCACTACAAACCCTCGAAAGAGCATCCCATGACTTATTACGGGCACACAGCCCAACCTATCGGATCTCCCAGGTCTTACATGTAGTCACGACCACAAACCCTCGAAAGAGCATCCCAGGTCTTATTACGGGCACACAGCCCAACCTCTCGGATCTCCTAGGTCTTACAAGTCCTCTCAAGCACAACATGTCCATGGCAATAGAGTATCAACCTGATACTCACCATACATCATCCTGATCATCATCATAGCATCATCCTGATGCATATCATCTGGAGCAACATCCTGAAGCTCATCATCCATGATCATCCTGATCATACAATGCATCCACCTGATGCATACCAAGTATCTACCTGATACATATCATCATACATGATCTACCTGATCATACAATATATCCACATGATACATATACAAATACATGATCCAACTGATCATATCCAGCATCCAACATGATGCATATACATATACATGATCCAACTGATCATAACAAGCATCCAACATGATGGATATACATATACATGATCCAACTGATCATAACAAGCATCCAACATGATGCATATACATGTACATGATCCAACTGATCATAACAAGCATCCAACATGATGCATACAGAGCAGTAACTGGAGAATTGTCTCGAAGCTCATCATCCAGCGCTTACATCCACAGCCATGTGAAGGATCCTCCTTCCACCATGCTTGGAATGGCTTCAACAAATGTGTCCATCACTTCTTCCTCGAAGTGTCGTCTAACTGAAGAACACCAAGCCTTTCTCTGAAGTACTCGAACTTCACTCTGGCTAGTGGTTTCGTCAGCACATCTGCAATCTGCTCATCCGTCCAACATACAAGAGCTTCACTGCTCCTCTCTACACCATATCCCTGATATAGTGATATTTGATCTCGATGTGCTTCGACTTGTCATGTAACACCGGGTTCTCAGACAGCTTCACAAAACTCTGGTTGTCACAAAAGATACCAGTAGCCTCCAACGGGAGATCAAATAACTCAAACAGTAGCTTCTGGAGCCATACTACCTCACAACTGGTCGAACAGGCTACAACATACTCTGCTTCAGCTGTACTCAGTGCTACTCAGAACTGCTTCCTGCTAAACCAATAGATCACACTTGATCCCATACTGAAGTAGCACCCAGATGTGCTCTTCCTATCTGCAACACTACCTGGCCAATCTAAATCAACATAAACCTACAGGTTAAACTTTTGACTCGCATCATACTTGAGACCATAATCAACCATATCCTTTAGGTACGTCAGAATATGATTTACAACAACTAGGTGAGCACTCCTCAGATCCATCAGGAACTGGCTCAATGTGTTCACCACAAAGCAAATATCTGGTCTCGTGTTCATCAAGTACATCAAGGAGCCAATAATCTGATGATACATAGTGACATCAATTGCCTCAGATGAAGCATCACATAGAATCTTTAGGTGCGATTCCATAGGTGTGGCCATGGCCTTGCAGTCCATCATCCCGAACCTCTTTAGGATCTCTACTGCATACTTCCCTTGTCCAAGGAATATCCCATCTGCACTCTCCCACACCTCCATGCCTATAAAATAGTGCATCATCCCCAAGTCCTTCATCTCGAACTCGGCAGCAAGCTTCCTCTTGGTATCAACAATCAAACTATCTTCTCATGTAACAAATAGGTCATCCACATATAGATGTAGTATCACTGGATTGCCTTCCTCAACCTTGTAATAAAGGTTGGAATCTGCTTTACTCTTGGTAAATCCTAAACTGGATAGAAAGCTGTCCATCCTACCATACCAAGTCCTAGGAGCTTGCTTCAAGCCATACAAGGCTTTCTTCAACCTGCACACATATGATTCTCTGTCATGTGTCTCAAAACCGAGTGGGTACTCCACATACACTTCCTCTTCAACTACACCATTCAAGAAAGCTGTCTTGACATCCATCTGGTGTATCTTCCATTTCATCACTGCAGCCAGAGCAAGTACTGTTCTGATGGAAGTGTACCTGGTTATAGGAGCAAAAGTTTCTTCATAATCAATCCCTTCTTTCTAGGAGAAGCCATGAGCTACAAATCTCGCTTTGTATTTCTCTATGCTGCCATCTGCAGCATGTTTGTTGTTGTAGATCCATTTGGAAGTCACAACAGACTTCCCTTCAGGTCTTGGGACCACATCCCAAACATCATTCTTCATGATCGACTGATACTCTTCGACCATGGCATCCTTCCATTCTTTCTTTTCCACTGCTTCTTCATAACTAGAAGGTTCTTTGTTCATAATGTCACAGAGTAAGGCAACATAACTGGTGTGGGATCTAGTTCTCTTCCTTGCTATGTGTTCTTCTTCTGGAATACCATACCTTTCTGCATCTTGAATGATCTCTCTAGCCCATGCAGGTTTTCTCTTGTGAGAGTCCTTCTCACGGGATGGATCTATAGGTTCTTATGGATCTTCAATTTCTCGATCTACTTCTGGAATTGCTTCAGTCATGGTAGTATCTTGAAATCTGGTTTCCTTTGGCTCTTCATGATCTTCAATAGGTGCCTTCCTTGATTTGATGAAAGTTGAATCTTCATCAAATGTTACATCCCTACTAACATCAATCTTCTTGAACCCTGGAAAGTATATTCTGTAAGCCTTCGAGCTTTCACTATACCCCACAAAGATACCCTTCTTTCCTGAAGGATCTAGCTTTGTCCTTTTTTCCTTTGGAACATGTGTATATATTGGACAACCAAATATTCTGAGATGGCTGACTTTAGGTTTCTTACCAGAGAAGACCTTTTATGGTGTCTTGTTGTCCAATATCTTGTGAGGTGTTCTGTTCTGCACATATACAACTGTCCTAGTTGCTTCTACCCATAGATGCATAGGCAGATCCTGGTCATGCAACATTGCCCATGCTGCTTCCATGATTGTTCTATTCTTTCTTTCTGCAACTCCATTCTGTTGTGGATTGTAGGGAGCAGTCAACTCCCTCTTAGTCCCTGCATCACTGCATAGTTTCTTGAAATCACCTGAAGTGAATACTCCTCCATTGTCGGATTTGAATGTCTTGATCTTCTTGTCAATCTGATTCTCCATAAAGGTTTTGAATTCCTTGAACTTGTCAAATACTTCATCTTTGTTTTTCAAGAAGTAGACCCAAGTCTTCCTAGAGAAATCATCAATGAAGGAGACATAGTATACATACCCACTCAGAGAACTGGATGACATTGGTCTACATACATCAGAGTGGATAATCTCCAAAATTCCTTTTGCTTTGCTTTCACTGCTTGGAAATTCTTTCTTAATGTTCTTTCCTTTTGCACATCCTTTGCAAACACCTTCATGCTTTGACTTGATTTCAGGAAGACCTTCTACAGCTTTACTTGCAATTGGTAGTGCTCTATGGTGTACATGAGCAAGCCTTCTATGCCAAAGTTCACTTGGATCCATGGATTCATTCACCATGGCATGTTCAGGTTGTCCCTTCAATTTGTACAAACCTCCCTCTTATTCTCCAATCACTACTGCATCATCTATAGTTTTACCCTTTGGCCACATTAGGACTTGGCCATCCACAAATGCAACCCTCGTGCCTTTTGCATCTAATGCAGAGATGGAGAGAAGGTTCTTCTTGAGCCGAGGTACAAATAACACATCTTTCATCTTCAAGGACTTTCCAGAGTCCAGGTTGTAGGAGGCTTCCCCACTTCCTTTGATAGGGTATTGATAATCATCCCCAAGTTTCACCTTATGGGGTGATTCATGTTCAGATAAATTTACAAAAGATTCTTTAAACCCAGTCATGTGTTTAGAAGCCCCACTATCAATTAACCAATCATTACAACCATGAGAAATAGTACCTGTGAGGGATGAGATTAGAACATATTCATCTTCACTAGATGAGTCATCACATTCTATTCTAGCCTTCTTTTTGGGAGGTTCATCATCCTCAGCAGCATGAGCATGATATATCTTGTTGTTGTTTTTCTTCTTGTTGAAGTTGTTGTTGTCTTTCTTCTTCTTGGGACAATCCGTAGCAAAGTGTCCCTTCTCATTGCATGTGAAGCATCTGATATCTTTCTTATCTTTATGATAATGGTGGTGAGAAGATTTTCTGAAGTGGGATGGCTCCCTCTTGAACTTTCCTTTCTTGGTGTGTGTTGTGAGAGCTTGATCTTCATTCCCCATATTTTCTTCTCAAGCCACAAGCCTAGCTTCTTCTAGAGAGCATTCTTCCCACAACCTACTGAGGGAGATCAGTTTCTTTCTTGCACAGACTCCTTGGATAAAGGAATCCCATGACCTAGGTAGGCCATTCAATGTGGTCATGACAACTTCACCATTGTCCACAATTTCATCCACAGCTTCAAGTTGTTCCTTGATCTGAGAGACCTTAGAAAAATAATATTGAATGGTATCTCCATTTTGAAGCTTTACCCCTTTCAATTGGTTCCACAGGGTCATCTTCCGATTTATGTTCTTCCCTTCAAATAGCTTGGTCAGGGAATCAAACATCTCTTTGGGTGTCTTCAGAGATGACACATGTGGGATGAGATGGTCCTTGATAGAATCAACAATGATCCTCTTTGCCTTGACCAAGTTCTTCTTGTGAAGGGATTTAGCCTCTTCTCCCTCTGGGACAGGGACCTCAGAGCATATGTAAGGGTCCAACTCATTTTCTTCCAGGATTAACCCAATCCTATACTTCCATGCTCGAAATTTATCAGCCTCTTCAAGCTTATCCTCAAGCTTGGTGTGGTGAGACATCTTAAAGATTACTTCAAATGGAAATAGAAATGATATAGGTCTTACCACTTGATTTGCTGAAAACTGGATTTTGTCCCAGATTAGGGTTTGTCAGAGAAACCCTAAAAATTCAAAATGTGAATTTCAAAATTCTGAAAGGATAGAAAGATGCGCCTTGATGAGCTGATCAGCCTAGTATATTCAGAATTTAAGATATGCAAAGTTTCACCCTTCGGAAATGCCTTTTAGTCTTCCCGGATTCACTACGGAGGACCCTGAATTAGGGTTTGAGTTTCTTGGAGCTTCACCCAACCAAAAATCTCGATCGAAAGTGTAAACTTCTACTTTTCCAAGGAGCTTCCAGCTATGTCTTCAAATTTCAAAAATTCCTATTTTTGAGGAAACCCTAATTTTTAGGGCCAAAACTGAAAGTGCTCAGAATTGAATTCTGATTGGATAGATAGATTCTCCTTGATGAGTAGAGTCAATCTACCTTACTGCTTTTCCAAAATATGTGGAGAGAAACCCAATAAACAAGAAACCCTGGTTTTCACCACTGGACAATGCCTTCTTCTTAGGGAAGCTCTAATACCAAGTTAATTTTTTAGCATTAATTCAATATACTCTAGGATATTTACTGAGATAATAACATGTACAGCATATCAAGTATAACAATGCATATCAATCACACCAAGCAATCACATGAGACAATGGACACACAGAGTTTCACTCAGAGATAAAGGTGAAAAACCCCACAACTTCCTCAGAGATAGAAAGAGCAATGATACAACCAAGGTACAACCAAAGTACAAGAGATAGTCTTCTACAAGCAGATCCTCCTCCTCCTCAACTAGTGCGCCACTTTCCGAGTGATGTACAAGTGAATAATGAGATGATCAAACAGAGAGATCCCACTCTCTATTTATACTTATTCTGAGCAGCCCAATAAACCTATGGGGCCGACTTGTCTAACTCATCCTAATAACCCCGGGTTACATTAATCCGGGCTGACCCCTCTACTAGGTGGTTTAATAACCCATCAGCAAGTTACACCACTTGCGACACTTGTCAATAGAAATGATGACACTTCGGTATAGAGGAAAATACATCTCTATAGGAGTACAATAATATATAGATGAAATACATTCCGAAGTTACATATACATCAACACTCAATAATTTATTTTAATCTAAGGGCATGTCTTAGTATGAAGCATGAGTCCACAGCTAACATGTCCAAGTAAAAAACACTTGGTTGTGATGTTTTCGAAAAACATAAGGCTCCTTCGTTTAATCCCACATTTTTCTAGAGTTGATACATATTATCCCACAATCATGATCTTCCTTTATATTACTCCGATCAAAGGTATCCCATCACTTGCATCTAAAAATAACACAATGGAAAGATGAGAATTCCACTTGCATGATCTCTTCTATCTTTTTGATGTAGTGTAACTTACCCTGTATTATGTTTTGATCATGGTAACTAGCATGACTAGAATGGTTGAACTCGATTTCCAGTCCACATTCTAGTGTTGCATGTCCATAATCAACATCCTCGATGAAAATATGATATACATATGCCCACATAGATGGGAACAAATGAACCTATAAAAATGTGAACAAATGCTAGTGCCATATGTATAAAAACTCAAGCATTAATAAAAACATGTAGATGTTATAATTCAAATGTTGCTTATAAAGTTTAAAATTCACTTAGAGAGATTATTATAGAGTTGTTGCACTTGACCCCTATGTTTAGTGCATCTTTGTCACCACGTAGATAACGACCAAATGCACCATATGTATCTAATCTATTCAGCCACCCAACCATTGGGATATATCATTGGCATATTTTATTTTAAATGTTCAGGATAAGGCATGATTCTACTATTCAATTGCCTAAATTATTTCATGTCACTCTTTGATTTCCTTTCTCTTATGTTTATACAATGTGACCAATGGTTGCATCACCTTCACATATTAAAGAATGAATTTATTTGTGGCAGCAATTTCTAAATTTGTTGATGTATTCATGAAATAAAAATGAATAGTATGGGATCAAATATGTATTATCAAGTTTAGTGTAAATATTTACGTGATAGAAATTTAATAAAATGTAAGTGACTTACTCTACATCATGCACCTTTTCCTATTCATTTGGAGTAGCCCCCCTTCCCTTTTGTCCTCATCTTATTGGTTGTCCCAAACCATTGTTCCTAGTGTTTCATTGATTGTTTTGATGTACACATTGGCATAATATAATTACTTGTATATGTAAGGACCTCTCCAGGTCCTTAGTTTAATTTAATGGAAGACTAGTAGTTTGATAATTTTCCTAATTTATTATGTTCAAGTCTATTTGTTTCCTTCAGTGGTTTTGCAAAATATTTTAGTTCTGAAATAGATTGCATTTCTAACAGGTAGAAATCAAATACAAACATGCATAAACAATCATCAATTTCTTAGTAGTTCTAAGTATATTTCTTTTCAACAGTTTATGCATATTATATATAAATTCAAAATGTAAAAATTGAAATTTCATACAAGTAAAATACCTATAGGATAGCATAAAACTCAACCCGCCAAAATAGGTTTTCCACCCTGCCAACTAGGAAAACCTCGCCGACTTCCTAGCTCCAAGAAACTATGGTTCTTGGACCCTTGAGCCCAAAACTTGAGTACAAACAGTCCAACCAGTTCAATGTTTCCTTGAAACAATGAGAAACAAACCTCCTTTGTTGTTTCTCAAAAAACCCAGGTTCCTTTCCTCCTGTTAAATTTTCAGAATTTACTTCAATCGGATCTAGGATCTTAACTGAGAGAACAACATGTACAACAAATCTACAGCATATCAATCATGGACACAATAATGCAAGCACACAAGAGACACAGAGTTTGCTTGGGGAAAACCATAAAGGTGAAAAACCCCAATAACTTCCTCAGAGATAGATAGAGCAATGATACAACCAGAATACAAGAGTTAGTCTTCTCCTAGTAGCAGATCCTCCTCCTCCACAAGTGCGCCACTCTCCTAAGTGTGAGTGAGAGAATAGAATGTGTAAAATTAGAGAGACACACTCTCTATTTATACACTAAATTGACTTGACCTTTACTCAACTAGGTCGGCCTCAACTTAACCACTTAACATAATGCTAACTGGGCCGACCCCCACTAGGGTGATCTAATAACCCTTTGACCCACATGGACGACCCCCAATAGGGTGGTCTAATAACCCTTTGACCCACATGACTTATACAGGGCCGACTCCAACAAGGTGGTCTAATAACCCATCAAGTATAAGTTACAACACTTACAATATAAATGATGACACTTCCGTATAGAGGAATAATAACATCTCTATAGGAATACAATATACATATATGTGAAATACATTTCGAAGTTACATATACATCAACACTCCCTCTTAACTAGGAAGGTATTTCTCGACACAGGTCTTCTAGCACAAGTCTTCTTCTCTGGATCATCATCACTGGATAATCGTCATCGAGTCATCATCATCGTCACTGCTGCTGCTATCTCAATCAATCTCTGAATCTACTCGTCATAGGAAGTTCTAGAGAGCCAGTCCTTTTTCATACTGGATGTAGGCCCACCACCTGCAGGTCTTCATCATCTGTGCAAACGGTCTGATAGAGGTGGCCTCTCAGGACTAATTTTATGTGCGGATGCAATACCGGAAAGAGTATCCCAGGAACATTTATGTGCCTAAGCATGACCGACAAGATCTTTCAGGACTGATTACATGCATCTCCTCCACAATACCTTTAAAGAGCATCCCAGGAACATTTATGTGCCGCAGTAGGACCGACAAGATCTCTAAAGAGCATCCCAGGACTTATTACAAGCACACAGCTCAACCTCTCGGATCTCCAGGACTGATTACATGTGGATAGACAAAACCTTTAAAGAGAATCCCAGGAACATTTATGTGCCGCAACATGACCAGCAAGATCTCTAAAGAGCATCCCAGGACTAATGACAAGCACACAGCTCAACCTCTCGGATCTCTAGGACTGATTACATGTCTCCGTAGTAATACCTCATCCCAGGACTGATTACGAGCACACAACTCAACCTATCAGATATCTGAGGACTGATTACATACTACATAGCAATACCAGAAAGAGTACCCCAGGAACATTTATGTGCCGCAGCACGACTGGCAAGATCTCCCAGGACTGATTACATGCTATTTGCACAACCTGCCACATATCATCTCTGACCTCCAAGTATCAACCTGATACTCATGATCCAACGGATCATCATCGCACGAGGCATCATCCTGATGCCCATGATCATACTGATCATCATCACTTGTACCATCCTGGTACATATCATCTGGAGAAACATCCTGAAGCTCATCATCATGATCATCCTGATCATACAATGCATCCACCTGATGCATACCAAGTATCTACCTGATAGATATCATCATACATGATCATCCTGATCATACAGTGTATCCACCTGATACAAATACAAATACATGATACATATCAACATACATGATCTACCTGATCATACAATGTATCCACCTGATACATGGTCCAAGCATCCGACATGATGCATATACAAAATACATACAAATGATCCAACCGATCATATCTAGCATCCAACATGATGCGTACATACATATCCATATAAATGATCCAACTGATCATACAAAGCAGAAACTAGAACATCATCCTGATGCTCATCATCCAACGCTTACATCCACATCCATGTGAAGGATCCTCCTTCCAACATGCTTGGAATGGCTTTAGCAAATGTGTCCATCACTTCTTCCTCGAAGTGTCATCGATCTAAAGAACACCAAGCCTCTCTCTGAAGTACTTGAACTTCACTCTCGCTAGTGGCTTCGTTAGTACATCTGCAATCTGCTCCTCCGTTGCAACATACAAGAGCTTTACCGCTCCTCTCTGTACCATATCCCTGATATAGTGATATTTAAACTCTATGTGTTTCGACTTGTCGTGGAACACCGGGTTCTCGTACAGCTTCACACAACTCTGGTTGTCACAAAAGATACCAGTAGCCTCCAACGGAAGATCAAATAACTTAGACAGTAGCTTCCGTAGCCATACTGCCTCACAACTAGCTGAACAGGATGCAACATACTCTGCCTCAGCTGTACTCAGTGCTACACAGGACTGCTTCCTGCTAAACCAAGAGATCACACCCGATCCCATATTGAAGCAGCACCCAGAAGTGCTCTTCTTATCTGTAGCACTACCTGCCCAATCTGAATCAACATAACCCCCAATCTGAATCAACATAACCCCGCAGGTTAAACTTTTCATTCACATCATACTTGAACCCATAATCAACTATACCCTTCAGGTACCTCAGAGTATGCTTTACAAAAACCAAGTGAACACTCCTCGGATCTATCAGGAACTGGCTCAATGTGTTCACCGCAAAGTAAATATCTGATCTCGTGTTCGTCAGGTACATCAAGGACCCAATCATCTGATGATACATAGTGACATCAACCGGTTCAGATGAAGCATCACATAGAAGCTTCGGGTTTGATGCCATAGCCTCACAGTCCATCATCCCGAACCTCTTTAGGATCTCTACTACATACTTCCCTTGTCCAAGGAAGATTCCATCTGCACTCTGCCACACCTCCATGCCAAAAACAAATAGTGCATCATCCCCGAGTTCTTCATCTCGAACTCGGCAGCAAGCTTTCATTGCGTGTCGGCAATCAATCTATCTTCACCTATAATAAACAAGTCATCCATATACAAAAGTAGTATCATTGGATTGCCTTCCTCAACCTTGTAGTAAAGGTTGGAATCCGCTTTACTCTTGGTAAAGCCCAAACTAGATAGAAAGCTGTCTATCCTACCAAGTTCTGCACACATATATGACTACACCATTTAAGAAGGCTGTCTTGAAATCCATCTGTGTATCTTCTATTTCATCACTTTTATGTTTCTCTATGTTGCCATCTGTAGCATGCTTGATCTGATAGATCCATAGGGAAGTCATAACAAACTTCCCTTCAGGTCTTGGGACTACATCCCAAACATCATTCTTCATGATCGACGGATCATGGCATTCTTCCCATATCCTGGGAACTTCAATATCTTCAATGGATAATTTTGTTGCTGAACAAATGTTGTAGTTGTTCTTTTGTAGGTGATGGCATATGATCTTTCCTACACAACAAGTTAAATTACATGATTAGAAAACATCTCATAGTTTTCAGAACAAATTCTTACACATAAAGAAATATGTCATACAGTCATGCAATTATCTTAGCCAATGCTTCAATACAACATTTATCCATATCCCATAACTTTATAGATGCCTTCCAATCTCTACCAGAACATTGTTAAGAGTGTGCACAACTCCCAACATGTCAGCAAAGAGGTTTCATTCTAGATAAGTATCAATGGAATGTTGTACAGTGCCATAGGCCACTTACCCATGCATATTAGTAGTATACTGCTCATCAATGCAACTATTCTAATATGCATAATACACAACCTAATTCTAGGAGCATCAGTATATACATTATTGAACAGTATTATTTAAACAATAAAATATGCAAGTAATGACAATTCAAATACTTATCTTTGTTTGTTTGTTGGGTTGACTCCCTCTCATTCTTTGCTTCTTTTTTGCAACTCCATTCTTATGTCGATTGTGAGAAATGGTCAACTCCCTCTGAATATCTGCATCCTTGCAGAAACTACTGAAGTGTGCTCCTTTGCTTTCTTGCAGGAACAACTGGAGTGTGCTCCCTCTTGATCTTTTCTTCCTGGATTACCTGTCCTTGAACTTACATCCATCCATAATCACTATGCATGCTTATTAGTATCATCATTGTGTTATCCTTGAGGTCTCATACATAATCACACATTTATTAGTATAATATTAATACTATCAAAACACAATAATATTAAACATGTATATTCATGATCATTCAGATAATAAACATTAGTATTCAAGGTTTCAGGGAAGTCTTCTTTTACTCATACATATTCTTATTTAATCATAGGACTCTTCTGGTTAGTTGAATCATCAATCAAGATAAGAGATATAATATGCATAAAACCCATGATTATTCAAACCTATACCTTCATGATTCTTCTGGTTAGTCATATCATCAATTATGGTAAGAAACATAATATGCATACAACCATGATTAATCAAAACTATGACTTCATGAATAATCATTATCAACAACACAACAGTATAAGATCCTAACACAAGGTAGGATTCTAGCTTGATATAGGAAAAACATACCCGGATTAGCATGCTAGCTAGTTATGTCTAACATACCCGCATAATGTCTTCTGGTTCTCTTCAGTGACTTGTGCTAGTAACCTGCATGTCTCATAGGTTAACCATTGTAGGACCAAGTTATACATACCTCGAAATTAGATCTTCTATGTGATCTATGACAATGGATGAATCTTTGTCTTCATGTCACCATGATCATATGTTCTTGAAGTAGAACATGATTTATCTTTCTTGGTGTACCTTTTATGTTATCGAACAACATAAACCTCATACAACATCACAATGCATTAGTACATTCATAAGTGTCAAAACCTTAATCAATGAATATCTTCTATTAAGGTGATACGACAAGTCTAGTAATTAATCAAGATTGTACTGTAATGATATGAAGACAAACATATGATAAAATTAACCATGAAACATACCTGTAAGCCATACTTGTCAAGATTGCTTGTAATCTTCTTATGGAAGGCCTTAGCCTCATCTCCCTCTGAGACAGGAACTTCTTCACTTATGCAGGTGACCAATCCATCTTCTTCTAGGATTAACCCAATCCACTTGATTTGCAAGAACTGGACCTCGATTTGGATTAGGGTTTGTCAAGGAAACCCCAAAAATTCAAACTTTGAATTTCAAACTTCCGAAAGGATAGAAATATCCTTAATGAGCTAATCAAGCTGGTATATTCAGAATTTGAAAACTGCAAAGTTTCACTCCTCAAGTTTGCCTTTGAAATTTCTGGATTCATTGGACGTGACCCCGAATTGGGGTTTGATGAAGCCCACTCTTCTGCCCAATCAAAAGGTTTGATCCAAAGCTCTAAGCTTCTATTTTTATGAGGAGCTTCCAGCCGTGGTCACAGATTTCAAAAATTCCCATTTTTGCAGAAGCCCTAATTTTACACTTTTCTGATCAAAGTCCCGAACTAGGGTCTGATCAAGCCCGGCCTTCTGACCAACCAAAAATTCTGATCTTGGTCTCTAAATTTCAATTTTGATGAGTAGCATTCAGCCGTGGTCTCCGATTACAAAAATTCCAACTTTCTTCGAAGCCCTAAATTCCGGAAACCATGAATGAAGGTGCTCAAAAATAATTCTTATTTGACAGAAATATGTACCTGATTGTTTTTGGTGTAACTCCAAACTTTTCTATCCATAGGGTCTGAAAATTTTTCCTGAGATAGTCCGACCTGTTATCTTTCCATCCCGACAGGTCTGACCTCAATTGGATTCTCTGAGAGAGAGTTATGCCAAGTGTCGTAACGTAAATTGTTTATGGGATAATATAGGAGAGCGAAATTGTACGGCATACCACGTGTCACTAGTTCAACTTCGGCCTCTGAAAAATGTTTCTAAGATAGCCTGACCTGTTATCTTTCCATCCCGATAGGTCTGACCTCAATTGGATTCTCTTAGAGAGAGTTATGCCAAGTGTCGCAACGTGACCTGTTTATGGGATAATACAGGAGAGCGAACTTGTACGGAATGCCACGTGTCACTGGTTCAACTTCGGCCTCTGACAATTTTTTTTGAGATAGTAAAATCTGTGTACTACCTGTCACTTTTTACGAAATTTCATTTGGAGCTTCCTAGCCCAAGTTATGACCTTTTTCCCAAGGTCACCTGATTTTGACTCAGATCTGGAAGAGGCAGAAACCCTATATTGTACAGATCATAAATCACAAAGTACAACGAATTAGAGGTTTTCCTTTGGACACAAGGTACATGGGGATCTGATATTCGACTTATAACATTTTCAGATCCGAAAACTTCGCCAAAATGGATTTATAGCGAAAGTTCTATGATGACTGTTTTTTTCTATATCAAGCCCTAGCATCGTAAGTGCAACAAGTGTCATACATGCCATATCATGCCTTCTTTCAGGCTAGCTCTGATACCATGTTAAATTTTTAGAATTTACTTCAATTTGATCTAGGATCTTAACTGAGAGAACAACATGTACAGCAAATCTACAGCATATCAATCATGGACACATTAATGCAAGCACACAAGAGACACAGAGTGTACTTGGGGAAAACCATAAAGGTGAAAAACCCCAATAAATTCCTCAGAGATAGATAGAGCAATGATACAACCAGAATACAAGAGATAGTCTTCTCCTAGTAGCAGAGCCTCCTCCTCCACAAGTGCGCCACTCTCCCAAGTGTGAGTGAGAGAATAGAATGTGTAAAATTAGAGAGACACACTCTCTATTTATACACTAACTTCACTTGACCTTTACTCAACTAGGTTGGCCTCAACTTAACCACTTAACATAATGCTGACTGGGCCGACCCCCACTAGGGTGGTCTAATAACCCTTTGACCCACATGGCCGACCCCCAATAGGGTGGTCTAATAACCCTTTGACCCACATGACTTATACAGGGCCGACCCCAACAAGGTGGTCTAATAACCCATCAAGTATAAGTTACAACACTTACAATATAAATGACGACACTTCCGTATAGAGGAATAATAACATCTCTATAGGAATACAATATACATATATGTGAAATACATTTCGAAGTTACATATACATCAACACCTCCCAGCCTTGAGTTGTCCCCCTCCTCGAAAGACTTCATTTCCAAAAATATTTCAAATTCCCTCACAGTTCACTCCAAAAGAACCCCCCGTTCTAACCCGTATGTTTTCACCTAAATACTATTTTCCTCCTACTAAAACCTTCAGGCTCACTCCAACGCCCCCATCAAATCCCTCGAAACCCCCAAAACATTTATTTCCATGATAATAAAATATGATATTCTTATGTACTTATTTTCTCGAGCATTTCAATGGCGTTAATGCCAATTAATTTCAATTAAGTGAGTTGAATGCACATTCATTAATAATTATTGATATATTCATTTGGGATTTTCACAAGATAGTGGGTTAATTACTAGTCCAACTCACCATTTTAAACATTAAATATGTTTGAATAAAATAATAATTTAATAGTTATTATTGTTGACTTTTCAAGTTGGTAGTGGTGGATGTCTTAAATGTATTATCCATATGGATGTGATGTCTTACATGGTAATAATTTAATAATAATATTATTTTAATGCAATACTATCTTATCTTGTTTGATCCAAATAAATAAATTAAATATTCCTTTTTAACTTTTCATGAATGCTTCGGTTAATCCTATTAATATTTACTTAACTCAATAATCCTATAATAATTTAGTTGATCCAATATGGTTTATAATAAAGGACAATTTTATCATTTATTAATATTAATTAAATAATAATAACAACAATAATAATAATTAGTGATTAATAAACAATAATAATATTTATTTGTTTAATCGAAAAGTACCCTAGTACCAACACAATATTCTTGTATTTGTAAACAAAGCACCCTTAAAGGTTTTAAACAATTATGAGAACAATTAAACAGTACAATTTTAATGATGCATATGGAACAGTATTTATGTTTATTCATGACAATTTCCTTGCGACAATTTCTAATTGATGATACTTAATAAATTACTTATTACAATGTTCACACATGCTTAGTAACTTGGACGTTCATTATTTGTATTGGATCAATGCACAATTAACTTAGTTATTCATAACAACTTATATAATTATTTAACATATCAAGTATTCATATATCAATACTAGCGTACATGTGCAAAGCGTGCATGTGTCGCCAACGTATGCACATGTTGTATATGTACTATAAGAAACATCATCTCACATATGCATACCTTCTAACTAATAATAATAATCTTCCAAGCAGGTAGAACAAGCATACATATAACATAATTACTTTAGCATTATTAGTTATTGTAACAGTTAACCATTTAATATTTCATATCATTATCTTTATGTTCACAATATTTTAATTAGTCAATTACAAGAAATGGTACCTACTACCACTAACTCATATCATAATGATCTATGAAACAAGCATAACATACTGAGTTACGACACGAGAATTAAGCAAAGGTTTTCAGTACACACACAGTAAATTATGTTTCCCTTTAAAATTCCATGACATTCCTATCTACCTACTTCCTTCTACCTAATTCACAATTAACTTCCACATACTATCCTTCCTTTGTTGGACTACACTGGAGCATCCACTACATGGCATCAATCCAGTTAGAACCCGTAAGTGGAAGTGTCGACTACATTGACCAAGCTTCCCCAATAGGCACCCACTAGTCATCATCACACACCTTGGGGAGCGTGTCATAGCACAACCCTCCCATGACTTTGGGTTTCAGAGGATAAACGGTGGGTAATTCCTCCACCCTCCTATGGAACAAGGGACTATGTCTACATCGACCTAGTGACTACGTTGCGACTGTTGTACTCAACTTTTGTCATCAAATAACCAAGTTGGGCGGTTGAGATTTATGAAACCCCACACATGCCCACACATCATGATAATAACACAATACTCATGCTAAAAAATAATGCAACACTTGCATACCATTTATCTTTCAAAATTCATATCCCAGAGGTACTCCCACCTCATAGGACTCAGCTACCACTTAGCTCTTTTAACCTGTAGGTTAGTCTCCAAACACAAGATCAAGAATATCATGCAATCATTAACGTGCATATATATTTCATTACTAATTAACAATAATGAAAATCATTTTTCTATGTACCATACACCTGGTATCATATCCATCCATTCAACATATAACTTTAACTTGGTATCCGCGTACCCATCATTTATTAAATTTGCATTCTAGAGACATAATCAAAACATGAACATAATTCATAATATTAACTTCACACTCATATATGTAAACTCTACAAAATAGTAAATCCATATGTTCACAGTGTAATGAACTAACGAAGTTCCACAATAAGGAGGAAATACCATTGGGAAATGGTGGTTCAAATGGTAAAGTCAAAACGAGGCATTACAGTATACTATGTACCCCTCCAACATAGACTCCTCAAGGTATTCCCTTTGCCAAACAAAACCCTTCAATTTATTCATGTACCTCTCTCAAACAAACATCCAATGATATGAGACCACCTGAGCTATTCATCCTTGTCAACTAAGTGAATTTGAATATGAACCTACAAGTACATCAAACTCATAGGCAATTCCTTTTCAAACATAAAATAATCTTAGTTATCTCTCGATGCCACTATGCAGTGTTGGACATATGAATATCCTTTCAAGTGATCCAATGTACAAATGTTGATAAATTAGATATAGAGCACCATAGGTCCTAGAGGAATTCATGATTCACACACCCATGCATGAGAAAAGATAATGAAACTACAAAATAAACACATACAAAATTAATTTCTATAAAACTTTGAGTGCATTGTATATTATAGCCTACACTATAGTAAAAAAAGGCATGTATTTGACATACATACCCTTAGAAGTTTCATATGGTCATGTGATTTCAACCATGAAAAATTTATTCTATAGTGAAGTAACACCACAAACTCAATCGATATAAAGAAGGAACCTTCAAACCTAATATAAATTCCTCCACTAGATAAAGATTGTCTTTCTTCAAAGTCCATGGGACAATGCCTTCTTTAAAAGACCAATAGGGACCAGTGTATCCTCTACCTTCTTCTTGGCCAATGTTTATTTGTAGTATTTGAAGAAATAAGATCTCTCCTAAAACGCAACATGTTTTATTTTAATAATATGTGCCTCCATCAGCAAGACAAAGCATTTTTAAATATATGCACGAGATCTAGTAAGTCGACAATATTAAGATGCTCCAAATATGGGAGATCATAAAATATATTTTTCCTTTTTATCGCAATGGGAATTTTTTCAACATTAGTGTCAAAAAATTCAACATCATTGAACATAGGTTTCCCATTCGAATTGTACAATTATTCTTCTAATTCCTTCTAGCTCTGTATGTCATATTCCCTAAGTCAATTAGGCGTTGTCATTATTTTAGGTTGTTGGGTTCTCTATAGTTTACAATTGAAACAAGATGTTGTTCCTATATAAGGGCGTTCCTCTAAGAGAAACGCCCTCGAATAATCATAAATAATCTTTTATAGTTGGTTGGACCACCTATACTTATAGAAGGTCAATAACATTTACTTCCATGATACCCTCTTGTTACAACACCCGCGATGTTATTATATATGGAGCACATTAGTGTTAAAGAAAACAATTGCACCAAATTAACTACATGAAAAATAATATTGGTATGAATATAAATAGATCAATCAATATGCTCACTAGAGCACACTCCTAATCCAAGATAATCTGGTGTATACACATATGCACATATCACTAGTAGTTTTTGGTGATGCCTTTTGGTCTTTTCAATGCACCTTCCACTTTTAAGAGCCTCATGAACAAAATATTTTGACCCCTTCCATGCCATTTTGTCTTGGTCTTATTTGGTGGCATCTTGGTCTATAACAAGACTTGGGCAACACATTTGGATCAAGCCTTGCAACTTCTTTATAATCACCAATTGTTTTTCAAATATTCTAAATGTGTCTTTGGTGTGTCCAAAGTGGAATATTTGGAACACATTGTTAGTGACCAATTAGTGCTCTTCTACTTACTACGCTTCTCTAAGGTTTAGGAGGTGGACAAACCATGACAACCCATCCTGGCATTCTTCATATCCTCAAGCATAATTTGGCATTGGCTTGAAATTAAATGAAGCAACAAGATTATCAACATCACTTTGAATGTTACCCTAAAGAAGGGGATCAAGTGTTCCTGCATCTCTAGTCTTATAAACAAACATCACTCAAGGAGAAGAACCACCAAAATTTAGTACCTAAGTTTTACAAACCCTATACTATACTTAAACACAGTGGTTCGATAGATTACAAGTTGGCTCTTCCTAGCCATTCTAAGTTGCGTCTAAGTTCCACTCAACGTTTCATATGTCCTACTTGAAGAAAGTAGTTGGGTTTAATTGTTGAGTTCAAACCAATCTTGCCAAAATATATGAGGAAAGCTTCATTTGGTTGCATCCTAAGGTCATTTTGGACAAACATGAGCACCAACTTCACCAACACAATATCTAGGAATTCTTGATCCAATGGAAGGATACAAAGCATGAATATCAAAGCAACATATATTTTCCACCAATTTCCTCATCTCCACCCTTCAAGAAAACATTACCTTGTAAGTTAAGTTGTAGGGCATGCTATAGTCCCACTTTAACTCCCCTAGTTAAGAGAATAAGTTGTTACATAATGTATTGGGGCCATCTCTATTAAATAAGGTCCATAAAGTAGTAGAATATGAAATCAATAAATTTAAGTTGGCCTCTAAAGAAGGTCCACTATTTAATGGTTGCGACCTCATTAATGTAGGCCCAACAAGTAGTTAGGTTTTAGTAAGATAGAAACTATTCATACTAGTAGAAGTTATGTGTAAGTGCAAAGTGAATAATATTGTATTCGAAGATATGCTTAGTTAAAGATTATCTCATCAAATAAGCATGTCCATATTAATCTTTATTCTAAATATCAATAAAGGTTTGCTCATTATTATTATATTCATATTATGGTTTTGCTTATTTGCTTTTCATAATTATATTTATGTCTATGCTACTTTGAATAATATATTTCAATTAACAAAGAACACTATAAATACAAGTAAAAAATAAAAAAGAAAAGACATTTTTCGTTACCTCAAAATATGATCTTCATACTCATGGTCAAAGATTATGTTTGAATATGCAATCACATCATAGAGATAAATTAAGATCTTCATGCAAGAAATATTAAGAGACAAGATCTCATTCTCACCCATAGTGAAAACAATAAATACAAGTAAAAAATAAAAAAGAAGACATTTTTAGTTACCTCAAAATATCATCTTCATACTCATGGTCAAAGATCATCTTTGAATATGCAATCACATCATAGAGATAAATTAAGATCTTCATGCAAGAAATATTAAGAGACAAGATCTCTAGTGAAAACATTGGTACATCAACTAATTTAGTGAGCCCATGTGTATGCCATGTCCGGGTTGCAATCTCTTAATATTAGCATTGCAAATTAACTAAAATTGCGCTTTATATTATGATGGTAAATTCACTGAAATTACATTTTTTAAAACTCAGATTGCAAATTTACTAAAATTGAAGAGATTTTAAATATTGAAATTACAAATTTATTAAAATCACAAAAGTAAAAAAGTAAAATGGAGATCACATAATTTCTTCCAAAGATCAAGCAGGTCTCAAAGTTAAACAATCCCAACTTAAAAATTGTATGAATTAAATTGAATGCATATCTCAGGGTACAAAGGTACAATGATTCAAACGGTGCACCCCCTCACATAAAAAATAAGTAAAGAAATAAAAGGCAATAATGTAGAGCCATTGACCATTAAGTAAGATATTTTTAAATATTAAAAAACAAATTTAATAAAATATATAAAATAAAGATATTTAATAAAAAATATATATATTAATTTATAAAAAAATGAAAAAAATAAGTATATAAAGAAATTACATATAAAATTTAATATATATATAATCAAAATAAAATATAATTGTACTAATAAACAACAACATATATGTATAAAATATTTATTTTATAAAATGATTTTATTCCTCTCCTATTATAATATGTTCACATTCACAGGTTATTGGGTATATTCACAGCTTCTTGTTTTCCTGATTATCAATCTAGTGTACACTGGAAAAGTCGAAACGTTTTAAACCCACAATTAATTTTCAGTTAATCTACAAAACCGTTAATACAATAAAACAATTTGATTTAATTATAATAACATAAATTATAAGTTGAACCAAAATTTTGATAAATTATAATAATTAGAGTTTGCACTGCCAAAAACAAAAAAGAAATACCCTAACAGATATTGGTATTCTCTAAGTGGAGCCCTACAGGTATCATCTTATCATCTTGCCCCCTTCAAACCCTAGGGTTTTGCTGCTGATCATCATAGCCAAGCAAAATATGCAACGATACAGGCAAGAAGCGAAGAAGCCATTGCAGGAACGAAGGGCAAGGGAGCTCCTCCGGCCTCCAATCCAGGTGAAGGAGCAATCGCTTCCTCTGTCGCAGAGGACGCAACGAACATGGCCGATATGATCAGAAGAATCACAAAAGCAATTGTAAATCTGACGGACTCCATTGAAGGCGAAGGCAGATGAATTCGATTCCTGCTCAAATCAGATATCAAGATTAAAATTTAAAAAAAAAATGAAAAACCCTTACAAAGAAAGAAATGTCCAGGATCGATCCCCGAGGCTTACCTTAAGCAATGGAGATCACAGAACAGCAGCGGTCGATGAGCGATGGAAGCGAAGGCAAATATAAGTATAAAAAGGTGAGGCGGCACCGTGTAAAGACAAAAAGCCTGGAAGATGCTCTTTAACATTGTGTACCGCGCGCCTTACAGATGGATGTGAAAGAGTATGCCGAGGAATCCGGCTGCCTGTGAATAGTAACAGCAAGACGAAAAAACACACGGTGAATTTAGTTTTTCTGGATTCTTTCTAACCATCGTGATTCGTACCCGTGACCCCTGAATTAGTGCCGCGTATATTTGGATGCAAATTTCGAAAATACTACTTAATTTATAAGGTTGGATTCGTTTATAGCAACTCATTATTTCCACAAATAGGTGTCTTTTTGCGTTTATCGATACTTTTTTCCAAAAATCGTATTCCGAGAATAGAATCACAGATGAACAGCATAAAGTATTGTATTATATTCGGAGAATAGAATCACTGCTCAAAATTTCAATGTTTCACTGCCGTTTCAAATACTTTCTTTTAAAGAATCTTTTTAAGAGAATAGATTCACTTTTTTAACGTGTAGATATTCTGCTTTATCCATAATTGAAAATAAATTAAAGAAAGTAAACATGTGGAATATATTCAAGTTCTTGCGCAACCAACTTCTCAAGGATCTCAAAGTCTTGTCACATCCTTGTCCCTATTAATAATCCATAAAGAGTTAAAGTCGTCCCATGTTTAGATGTTCATTTCATTACATATGGGCTTTAGGCTATGTGGTGGGAGGGTGTATTTATATGGGGATTATTTATGAGATAGATTTGGGATTAAAGTTTTTAAATGGAAATCAAGGTTTGGTAGTATGTTAAAAGTTTACATGGGTTTTGTTTTGGTGGTTGGAAGGAGTTCTTGTTATCATCTTTACCCAAGTTCAATTTTATGAAGTGAAAAAATTGGCCTTTTATAATAAGGTTGGAAGGGTAGGTTCCCCGTTGAGTGGGAACTTGTTGGGTGTATCTCCAAACATCTTGGTCCTATGTTGAACTATGAGTTTCTGGTGTATGTGCCTTGCAGGCTATTGCTTATACTTGAGAAGGTTGTTTAGTTCCCCGCCCCCCATAAGTTCTATTAAAAAAGGTTGATCTGTAAATTGTCGTGGAGATTCGACTGAAACAATTTCATCATAATAAATCTTACAACTTAGTTCTCTTTATTAGCTTATTTCTATTGAATGCCAGATAGTTGAACTGAAAGTAAATAACTAGAGCAAAGAAATACACAATCCACACAATAAACACAAAGTTTATCTTGGAAAAACCCAACAAAAAATGAGGACTATGCCTTGCTCTTTTATATAGAATGCAATACAAAGGAATGGATACTCTCTATGGAGTTTCATATGACTTTGCGGCCAGAATGGCTATTACATGATCTCCTATCTCTGCTCTACTCTAATATCCACTACGGTGTTGTTGCTCAACTATGGAACAATACAATAACATCAAAAGAATGGAACCCCTTTTCCTCCTAATGGTTCAATATTCAACATAGCCCGATAGTCGTCTGGGGTTAGTTCTAGGGTTTTCTCATGCCCCAACTCCCGGTTAGGGTTAGGGTTTTAAAAATTCTAGAATGTTATTGAAAGTCCACACATGAATAACTCCGCATGTGTGAAAAATGAGAGCTGACGTGGAATCCACTCGGTACCATGGTGGTCAACTAGATAGCTCAAATTGTGGGAGGCATAACTTCCTCATACAGATTCAGATTGAGGCATTTCTTGCACCGTTGGAAAGGTCACCGTGTGTAGAATATAATTTTTTTTTTCCTATGTGTGTTTCGCACCAAAAATTCCATTTAAGCCCTCAAAATGTTCCCAAAAGTTTTTGTATGATTTTTTTACCTCAAATATGAAAAGTAAGATTTGCCCCTAAATTGGGCCTTGGAAACCAATTCGTCAAATCGTTCCAGCCAGAAAGCACCAAATAGATGAAAAATTATATAATGATCCATTTTGGATCACACATCCCCATTTTGGGAGGATTTTGGTCCCCAAAAGCTTTTACTATACGAGGTGAGTAAATTTTTCCTCTACCTTCTTTTTGGAGTACCATTTAGCCTTTCCTAGAATATGTCCTTTCAATCTCACCTACCTAAGTTCATATTGTCCTCGCTTTATTTTTCCTTACTTCTTCTGCAAAATGGTGTCTTCGGATAACTCTTCCTCGGTGGTAATTCCTCTACAGAAGGTAAGAATTGCTCAGATTCCTAATTGACCATGGAAGGTTCAAAGAGTTTCAAGTTTTCCACATTCACTACTGAGTAAATGTACATATGTGGAGGTAGACTGAGTCTGTAAGCATTATATCCTACCTTCTCCAACACTTCAAAAAGGACCATACCATAATACCTTGATCTTTTTACTAGGACCTTGAAGTCTTTCCTTATTCTTGAGTGCAACCATACTTAGTCTCCCACCTTGAATTTTTTCTCAACCATGTGTTGGTCATGTATTTCCTTGTACCTTTCATGTGACTTCTTCAGTGCCCCATGTACTTATAAATGGATCTTCCTAATCTTATCAATGAATTTTTCATCTCTTATTGCTTCACATGTGGTGTCTTCCCTCACTCTCCCTTGTTGTCCATAAACAACATCTAGAGGTGTAGGTGGCAGGTATCTTAAACAAGTTCTAAAAGGAGAGTTCCCAATGGAAGTGTGAACTGCTCTGTTATAAGAGTGTTGGACGTAGATGACATTTTCATCCCAACTCTTCGGATGATTCTAATTGTAACCCCTTTAAATTTGTACCAAAGTCTTGTTGACTATTTCTATATGTCCATTTATCTATTGATGGAACATTGTACATCTCTTCAACTTAGTCTCCATATTTTCCAAAAGTGCAGTCCAAAATATACTAAAAAATCTATTATCTATGTTTGAAATGATGCTCCTTGGTATTCCAAAGTGCACCCAAACCTGTTTAAAAAACATGTTTGTTGCTTATTGTCCTTTGATGGTCTTTTTACAGGTGACATACGAATACACATATTATTGAATCTATAAAATACAACAAATAGATAGTCGTGTCCCTTCCTACTGGTTGGGATACCACCCAAAAACACCATGGAGATGCTCACCCATGGTCTTGTAGGAACAGGTAAGTGATGATGTAGACCTTTCTTCCTCTTACTAGGCTTGCTTACAGTACATCAAAGTATGAATCATCTTATAAATCATGCTACATATTCTTGCATTCTAAGCCAATAAACATAACTCTATAAGTTTGCAACTATCTTCCATACACCAAAATGAACTACAACTTTGGCGGTGTGTGCCTCTTTGATAAGCTACAATCTCTTTCCTTTAGGAACATAGAGCTTGTTCATCTTATAGAGTAACCATCCTGGAGATGATAGTCAACCTTGTTGCCACCTTCTTCTACATGGAATTGTCCTTGCAGTTGCTAAAATACTTCCTTGAAGTCCTCATCTTTTGTGTATTCCTCCTTGTATGCATTATGGGTGAAAGGTTCCATGTGCATAAGAGTTCCCAAAGTTGTAATCTTGGTTGCAGGTGGTCTTGAGATCATGTCTTCTAGCTTGTTTGCAGTACCCTTCTTATACTTGATGATTATATGAAATTGTTGTAAGAATCCCATCCACTTATAATGTCTAGTCCATTGTAGCTTACTCTGGGCTTGCAAATATTGAATTGTTTGGTGTTCACTGTGAATGATGGTCTCATTTCCCATCAAATAATAGCTCAGAACCAAGGCACAGAGTTGACTTATTGTAGGGAATGCAGTTTAGGAATCTCGCATGAAACATTTTAGGATGATAGCATAATGTACTTCCTCCTTGCATTAGAACCGCTCCCATGGAATACCCACTTGCATATGTCTCCAATTGGAAAGGCTTTTGCAAGTTGGGAAATGGGAGAAATGGTGTTTGTTTGATCTTTCGATTGATCTATTCAAAGGATTTCCGTTGGTTCATTCCCCACTGGAACTCCTTGCTGGTGGTGGTTATGGCATGGAGAGGTGCAGCCACCACCAAAAAGAAAGAAATGAACTTCCAAAGGTATTGTGATGTCCCCCAAAATCTTCTAAATTTAGTAACATTTGTAGCAGTATGCCACTTAGTGATGGAATCCATCTTTGCAGTATCAATCTTAAGTTCTCCTCCACTAATCACATGTCGAAGTACACCAATGACTGTTGAACACAGTCACATTTCCTAATATTTTCCAGGAGTTGATGATTTTTCAAGGACTCCAACACTTACTTGAGATGTGAGATATGCTCTTCATATGTAGCACTATAAACCAATATGTCATCTAGATATACTATAACAAATGAATCTAAAAAAGGGTGTAATACATCATTCATTAAACACATTAATGTAGTTGGTGCATTGCATAAACCAAAACTTATTAGAATAAATTTGGGTAAAAAATGGGCCTCTCAACCCTAAAGTACAATTCCATGTCATCACATATTGGCCAATCAAAATGCTTGAAAAGCCAAAAGAGATGAATGTAAAAAAATTGGAGGGAAAAAACAAAAACTACTTTTTTCTTTCATATTTTCAACTTATCTCCTTCCAGGTTTACTCAAATTTCAAGCAGAAGCACTCGCTAGATTTACAATAAAAATTTTCATCCAACGATTACTAAACCTGCATACTTTTAACAACATCTACATCACAAACAATTGAATATACATACTTAAAAAACGTGTTTCTAGTGACTAGAAACACGTTTTTTAATGTATTTTCAAATTTTCATGATCTAGATGATGTTAAAAGTATTCAAGTTGGCTACTTGTTGGATTTGGAATTTAATTTCACATCCAACAAGTGCTCCTGCTAGAAATTTGAGTGAACCTACAAGTAGATAAGTTGAAAATACGAGGAAAAAATAGTTTTTTTTACTCTCTCTCATAGTTTTCCGTAGGATTTCTTTAAGAGCCCCATTTTTAATACAAATTTCCTCTAATGAATTATTAAAGAAAATTTGGGTTAAAAATGGGTGTCCTAAGGAAATCCCAAGGAAAATTATACAATAATGGTACAGAGGGAGTAAAAAAACTACCTTTTCTCTTGTATTTTCAATTGATATCCTTGTAGGTTTGCTCAAGTTTCAAGAAGAAGCACTCGTTGGATGCAGAATTAAATTATCTCACATACTTTCAACAACATCCACATCATGAAAAACTAAAAATACAAAAAAACGTGTTTCTAATGAGAGAAAAATGTGTTTTAACGTATTTTTATTTTTTCATGATGTGGATGTTGTTAAAAGTATACACAACATGTACTCATTGGATGCAAAATTTAACAAATCCTCCCACTTGAAATTTGAGTAAACCTACAAGGAGATAAGTTGAAAATATGAGATAAAAGGGTAGTTTTTATTTTTTTCCCTCCAATTTTTTTATATGCACCTCTTTTGAATTTTAAAGCATTTGGTTGGCTAAAACATGATGACATGGAATTTGAACTAG
Source organism: Larix kaempferi (assembly GCA_027924585.1). Classification (NCBI taxonomy): domain Eukaryota; kingdom Viridiplantae; phylum Streptophyta; class Pinopsida; order Pinales; family Pinaceae; genus Larix; species Larix kaempferi. The sequence goes on from BSBM01000061.1 coordinate 6,354,168, forward strand.
GGTTGGGAGGCACATTTTTCATCCAAATTTTCTCTAATCAATTGCAAGCCATTCATATAGACCTTGCTTAGTCTTAAAGGCGGTCTTCCAAGTGGTTTCTTCCTTCACTCGCACTTTGTGGTATCCCAATTTGATATCCAAATTAGTGAAGCAATTGGCATGCTACAACTGGTCCAATAGATCATCAATCCTAGGAAGAGGGTACCGATTATTGAGTGTGATATTATTCAATGATCTATAGTTAATGCACATCCTCCAAGTCCCATCCTTCTTGGGTACTATGATGATAAGTGACCCATAAGGTGAGGTTCTTGATTGGATCACACTACTCCAACCTCTCCTTCACTTCATCTACTTATATAATATATTTCCTATAGAGTCCGATGTTTGGAAATGGAGAAAATAGAAATAGATGTATCTCGTGCTCCACCTCCCTCTTAGGAGGTATTTCCTTAGTCTCTTGGAACACTTCTCTATATGCGCGTAGAAGGTTCTCCAACTGATGTTTTTGTTCTTTGGTACATATGTCCAGGTATTCCTTCAGTTTTACTTATTCACTTTCTTGATGAGTTTGTCTTAAGAAAAACAATGCAAAGTTCTTACTTGAATTGATCATCTTTTTTGCTTACTTGGAAATTACTAGAGAGACATTCAATTTACCTTTATATGCATTGATGATGAATAATTTATCGTCCTTGATCAAGCGGTATTGGTTGGCTCTCCTCATGAATATCACATCCATCATATACATCTAGGGTCTTCTGAACAGTACACCACAAATATTTGCTGGTACTATGTCTACCTCCACCTCAATAATGTACTCTACATAAATGGAAACCTTGATCTTGCACCATTTTGTGACTCTAGGTTTTGCATATTTATTTACCAATCCCAATGGGTAGGGATTGGGATGATCATGTACCTCCAATCCAAGCTTACATACCAGATTCTCTACTATGAGGTTTTCCTATGAACCGGAATCGAATAGAGCATTGATACTTGTCTTCTTGACCTGAATCTTGATGTGTAGAAGTGTTGTTTATTATAAGTTGTATTTTTTCAATGATATCAAAGGAAATTGTTGGCTCAACGGAGATAGATGTGTTTGTTCGACATTGTTGCAGATGCAGTGGAGGTTCCATTGTGACTAGAGGAAGATTTTGAATCCTCCTAGAATGGCAAAGTGGTTGATATTCCACCCTTAAAAGTGTTTCAACAAAAATTATGTCCTAAGTCCCTGTAGTGCCCCTAGACTACTGTAGACATTGATGGCACTTGCTTAGTGACCCGACTGTTTGAAACATTAATAAAATAATCCTTTGATTTTATTTTGAGTATATTTATGATTACGATTGATTGTAAATCAATAAAATAATGATCTATGTTTGTGAGAAATGTGTGTAGCGACAGGTGAAACAGTTCACCAAAGGACACACAAAGGAATATGAAGGGTCGTAGAGTACGGGTAAATCAAACACAGGGGGAGTGACGACGATGTCGACTTCTGACAAGAATACCACGCATGAGCAGATAAGCACTGATCCGCTTGCTCAAGAGGAATGCGTGAGGGCGTACGAGGTAGGCCACGACGGAGCTGGTCACGTACGAGTTGAGGGGCGTGCAGTGAGAATGGACTCACTCCTCAGCGCCATTAGTCCCTAGATAGCATGTAGATGGAGGATGGATGGTAACGATTCCTAAAATCCCTACAAGAGTTCCCGCAATTCAAAACGGAAAGATGGTGGAAGAAGGGCCCGACGATGCGGTACCCTATCGAGAACGGAAAGAATGGACGCAAGGACCCAACGATGCGGTACCATGCCAAGGAATGGAAACCATGGATGACTGGACCCGATGGAGTGGTGCCATGTCAGGGAATTAAAAATTAAGTAACCAGGAGCCCAACGGCGCGGCACCGTGATCCTAGTGAGTTTGATTGTTAAATTTAACTGCATAAAAACTTATAAGATTAACTCTAGATTATTACTTAGCAAATGCATAAAAATATTTTTAGGCATTTGCACATGAATAGTTATTTTTGTTGAGCATTTAAAATAATAGAAATCATTATTTAGGAGCAAAATAGAATCCTAAGATTAGACACCTAGTCAACTAAAAGCTAGGAGTTAACTAAAGTATCTAGGGGACAAACTTGAGGAAACCTAGGGATTTAGGTGCATCTCCTAGAAAAGCTGACACTTGGATGGGTGAATGTTTTCTTTTAAAATTTAAAAATAATTATATAATTGTGCATGAAGTGACATGTGTCGCAGGAGGTTTTCCTTTATAAGGAAGACATTGGGAAGGGGAAAAGGGCCCATAATTTGGACGATTGTCGTAATTTTCGAGTGCCTCAAAGACTTGCTGCTATTTAAAGGGTTTGGCTAAGAAATCCTGGGGGGAGGGGAAACCCAAGCTGGATTTCTGAAAAACGTGTGTGAGCTCTACGACCCGAAGCTCGGGGGAGGCCATGCGACTGAAAGGATGAGCCTATGGTTGGGTGGCGGAGCTAACGGTTGCTTCGCCTATGGTTATACGAGCTTTTTCTGGAGGGATCCTATAAAAGATGCGGACGACGACTACTCCTCCGATAGCGGGATTGACCGACGAATGACAGGTATGAGGTTCCACTTGTATCTTCTTAAGGTAAATTTGTTTACTGTAATTCAGTTTTCTATCTTTGATATGTTCTAATCTGTGTCATATTATGTTGATGAGTTTCATATTAGTTTTAGGGACGACCCCACAAATGGGGTCCCTACATTTGGTATCAGAGCCGGTCGAGCCTTGAGGGCACCGGACTCATTTCTTTTTTAGGGGTTCATCAGTGATTGTTGTGAAAGACGACGGAATTGGAGCTGCAGCATCAGAGGAATTTCGTCTTCGACTGGAACAACTATTCTACAGGTTCTAGTTTACTAAATATTTCATATTTGCATATCTGTTGAAATTTATATTTGAATCATTATATTTCCTGAGTCGATGTGAAATTTGTGAGAGCTAGGAAATTGTAATTCTGTTATGAAGTTAGTGAATGAATAATTTATTTTCTGAGATCTGCAAATTTAGTTTGTTTTTTTTTCTTTCTGTTATGAAAATGATATCTGAAATACTATACTTCCTCAGTCGATGAATGATTTTAAGATCCATGTATTCTTGTTTCTGCTAAGTAAACTGGTAAACTAATTTTATTTTTTTATATTCTGAGATCCATGAATTTCTGAGTCTGTGGTGTTATCGATTCCATTCTACGAGGACCTCGAAAGTCGACGACTGTAACTCCCGCCATATTGATGTTCTAATTTAACCTCTGATTTCGAATCCATTTTGAACTCTGCAAATTGTCTGAACTCTGTGGGGTATTCATTTATCCATCGCATTTATGTTACCCTCATCTTGGGCGTATTACGAATTTCTTTCCCATGGATACCATGTATAGATCATCTGAACTCTGCTTTCTTGGCATCGATTTCTACCTGTGGATTTATGTCTATTTCAAATCTGTTTTATCCGTGCTGAGATTAAAGTGATCTCTGCCTACGATCATGTTCCATTCCAAATCTTCCCAGCCATCCCGTTCCCTGATTTGATCTCTACTAAAAATTCGATTTCAGATATAAAGTAGCATTGATCTTCTACGCGTAGTAACCTTGGTATTTATCCTCCTAATCGCCAAATATTTATGGTCAAATCGTAATCATTCTGCGTTTTCAGTTATCTTTTTCTGTATAAGATAATCACCATAAGCTCGATTCATTCCGTCCTATATTTAAACAAAATAAAATAAAAGAAGGGTTTTATTAATTGGTCATGAACTTGAAATGGCAGATCTCATTCATGTGTGTTATCAATCAGATGATCATTGCGTAGGTGCGAAACTGTCCTTGTTATTCGTAAATCTTGAATTTGTGGTTGTTATAATTCCTATTTCTTTTCTAGTCTCCTTGAGATCACGGGTTTCTGTACACACTTAGCATAACCAATATTTTGTGATCATTATATCATTTAAATTCGAGCTATGGTTCTGTTATATTTATGGGGTCTAGAGAAGATTCTGTGTAAGGTTTCACACTCCCGACCGTAAGGAGAGCGTGGGTCTCTATGTGTTCAACATAGATAGGATTCCTTTTTACGGTGTTTAAAACTCTTTAAATTTCTGAAATATATCCTCTTCTTCATCCTCAATGCCGTATAGTGCACGTATAGTCCTGCACATAAGTAGAAAAACAAAATCATTATGAATTGAAATTTCAAACCTATAAAGAGTCTTTGGCTTTCTCATCTTGTTTCATTGCAAACTCATTACCAATCTATTTTAAAAATGAAAATAATTTAATCTTCCTTGAAGATGAATATGAGACTGGCAATAGATCAATCAACAACTTGATTTCTTAGATATTTTAATTTACTCTTAAAAAAAACAGAAATTGTCTCTGCTTTAAATGAAAATAAAGCCTAATTATCAATGATTTAAGCTTTACGAGTTCGTGATTATTGTTTTTTAGTGTGGACAAAAGAATTTATTAACATAAACATAGATTTCTTGAACTAACATTACCTGCAAAGAGTCCGAAAATGCTTCATTACCACGACGAGATTCTGTAAATTCTGGGTATGCCAGATCAGTTATATACTAAACAGAAGCTCCGACAGGCCATTGTAAAAAGAGATGAGAATGCCTTGAGCATAAGAACTGCCCCGTTACATGATTCTTTGTTGATTGCGGTTAACTCGAATCCGGACTGCCAATATAAAATTGCAGTGCTTGTTTTATTGAGAGTTTATTTAATTCATTTATTTATGTTATATGCTGTGATATAAATTTATTTTCTGGGTAAGTTATAATACTTATGATCCGAATCTAGGTTGTGATTTCTTCATGTGTAGTGTATATATATATATATATATATAAATTAAAAGAAGATCTGAATTTCGTAGAGTAAACAAATGCATTCCCAGTTATCTGTGCTTTTAAAATCGATTTTAAAACGCCATCTGTACTCTCTTAAGCCTGGTGTAACTAAAAGACTTGGTCGATTTGCGGCCTTCTGTATTAATTGGAATATTGAAGAAATCGCAGAGTGCACAAAGCGCCTAAACCTCTGCACTGTACACCTGGGTATCAGACCCACTATGTCCATCATTTAATTATCAAAAACCCTGTCTTCAAGAGAGTGATGCAGGATTAACAGAGATCCGCGATCACGATTTTTATGAAGCCCGCGTCCTACGATCCCGGAAGCATCGATCGGGGATCTGTTGAGGATCGTAGTAATCCTGGTGGTAGGCGTCATAAATAATGCATCCTGAGCCGGTTGACAGTCAGCAATGCTCCTTGGAATTATCGATGGGTGGATTAATAAATGGAGGTATGTATAATCGATATTTTCTTTCTGTAATCTTATAAATGGATGCATTATATATATGTTGAATGTAATTGATATTTCACTTCCAGTAAAGATTATAGGTGAATGTATTATCTCTGTTGAAAGGTAGTCGACATATTAGGATTTTTAATTAATACCTTCTTCCATGTTAACCCATCAATAGTTATGTGCCCTTTTTCGAATTAATAGATAGTGTAACTGCGCTTGAGTCCCTTTGAAACAAGAGATCTATCTCTTAACCAACCTCGTCAACCGCAAGCTCTAGACTCTCAGCCTCAGCATTTACATCGCCTAGATCACCTGCCACCGTTGGTTCATTAACTTAATGATTGAAGACTCCACTAAATCCCACTGATTACTCGAGTTAAGTAGGTTCACATTTGCTGAATACAACTCCATACGCATCTGATCATTTAATAAAAGCAAACAAATTATGTCTTTAATAATTGTAGAAAGGATAAAATATAAATACAAATGTCGAATTAAAGTTATACATGTACTTATATGCTATTGAGATGAAGTTTGAGTATTAAATTATTACATAATTATATACTGGTTGAATGAAAGGATTGCCTTATAGATTTTTAACTAATTTTTTATTTATTTAAAGGTAAGGAAGGTTATAGTAGCTTATGCTTGAAGAGATTAGATATTAGGAAACTTAAATTATGAAGAAATTAAATAATTCATATTATAAAAGATGTTGTTATGAAATTTAAATAGGAGGGATGCATTAGAGACATATTAGTTAGGCATAGATAGATTTGAGGTATTCAACAGTTTTATTGTTTATATTCATAATGCTTTGAACCATTTGATTGTTCACTTCTAGTTGTGATGGTTATATCTCCAGCAATTTCGATCCATTGAATAAATTTATAACCGAGTCGTATATCTAGTAGCTGTACCTTGTAAATTTACTATAGCGCAATTTATGGAATACATCTGGAAGATAGGCTTACAATATGAGTAATACTCCTAAACAATAAGTTATGTTATAGTATATGAAATATCTTGAACAGATAAGTAAGGTTAATACCCATAAAGCCAAGTGGAAGGCATGCCAAGATATAATTTAAATGATTTTGTATTAAAAAAAAAAAGAAAAAAAAAGAGAAGAATTATATATATTTATTTGTTGAAAATATGTATAATATATGTTATTATATAATTACATAGAAAGTGTTATTTATGGTATGAGATAAGGAGATATATGAGTTTATATATGTTTTTTTTTTTTAAAGAATTGTTTGTTATAAAAAAGATATATATGTTATATTTTAAGGAGTTAGTTATGTTTAGAAAAGATGGCATATTTGTAATAGATTATGTAATTATATGTAGAAGTATGGATATCCCGATTTATTAGGTAAAGATCATAAGGAATTGGTATATATAAAGTCCCTATGCGTAAGTGATTATTTTTGACATTGTCACGACATCTTTTGATTAGGTTATGTGTAAAATCATCCTTACCGACATATGTATGTATATTTAAAAGTTGTGCTATGAAAAGGCACCATTTGTTGAAATGTTGACAGATTGTCAAGATGATGAAATAGACGTGAAAGTTGAAAAATGAGATATCTTGATGTGAAAAATTAGATGAATCGAACATAGTGTCACTGATTTTGCAGTATGACGAAAAATGAACAAAAAGAAACTACACCCTTAAGTTGATCATGACCTTGTAATGGAAAAGATAAATTGGCTAACATGCCGAAGGGCTCAAACAAAAACGATTTTTGTAAAATGAAATATGGAGATGATTATCACGACAAGTTGAACATAATACAACTAACCAGAGGACATGGTTAAACTTACACGAAAAGATAACTAGCCCCAAGATGGAACTCAATGAGGTTAAGAAAACACATCTCGTGCAACTTGAAGAGTCTTTTGAAGAGGTTCTATGACAACAAAAATGGCGAAACGATGAGAGTTCTTGATAAGATCATTGACCTGAACATGATGAAAGGACTAGAATATATGGTCGAATAAGTCACTAAGTTCCGACCCTAGGAATCCTATCGATTTGAGAACCAACATTTAGGGGGTTTTGGAAGTAACCTTATGGAAATTGGTTTTCAAATATTTGAGGGTCTCTCTCTCTTGATTTGTTAAAAATGTGACAATGTCTTACCCATCTTCGATTGATAGAATATGTTATGGTATTTACCTTCTCGTCTTGGAGGGAATGATGACCAAATATATTTGGAGTCTTGCTTGATGGTGATTTACTAACTAATGGGTGGCTATTGATATTGTATAGCTTGTAATTAAGTTTGGATATCGTAGACCTTCGCAGATCTAGGTTGGTATTGACAATTATGAAGGCATTATTGGATTTACAATATGCTTGTTATGATTGAGTTCATAAGGATGTATTGGAACCATGTTGGATGAAAAAAAAAACTTATGATTAGAGTCACTAGTGCTTAAAGCCTTGATTGTTGGAGAAAAATAGAAGAGAATGACAAGAAGATGAGAATAGGAAATTAAAAGTTAAGCCTAGTGTCGTAAGGGTGAGGACAAAATTTAAACTTCGGGACGAAGTTCTATACAAGAGGGGGTGTTCTATGTAATGCCCCTAAAATGACTATGGACTTTGAGAGCACCTGTCGAGTGACCCGGCGGAATAGACTTCAATAAAGTGGCCCTTCGAGTTAGGATGTGTCTTAATAAGGGAGAATCACCTGATGATGTGCACGACTATAGTTGATAAATGAATTAATGAATTGAATTATATGTGTGGACTGGGATAATTGATTGATCCATTCTTGCTTAAATGATTAGCCTTGATTGGTCAAGTCAAAGTATTGTAGGACAGCTACAATCCTAGCTTTGTGACTTGGGAGGACGCAACTGAGATGCGTCATAGCTTTCCACTTTTATTCTGAACTTCGGGATGAAGTTCTAAATAAGTAGGGGTGTATGTAGTGCCCCTAGACTACTGTAGACATTGAGGGCACTTGCTTAGTGATCGACTGTTTGAAACATTAATAAAATAATCCTTTGATTTTATTTTGAGTATATTTATGATTACGATTGATTGTAAATCAATAAAATAATGATATATGTTTGTGAGAAATGTGTGTAGCGACAGGTGAAACAGTTCACCAAAGGACACACAAAGGAATATGAAGGGTCGTAGAGTACAAGTAAATCACACACAGGGGAGCGACGACGATGTCGACTTTCGACAAGAATACCACACATGAGCAGATAAGCACTGATCTGCTTGCTCAAGAGGAATGCGTGAGGGCGTACGAGGTAGGCCACGATAGAGCTGGTCACGTACGAGTTGAGGGGCGCGCAGTGAGAACAGACTCACTCCTCAGCGCCATTAGTCCCTAGATAGCATGTAGACGGAGGATGGATGGTAACGATTCCTAAAATTCCTACAAGAGTTCCCGCAAGTCAAAACGGAAAGATGGTGGCAGAAGGGCTCGACGATGTGGTACCCTGTCGAGAACGGAAAGAATGGACGCAAGGACCCAACGATGCGGTACCATGCCAAGGAATGGAAACCATGGATGACTGGACCCGACGGAGTGGTGCCATGTCAGGGAATTAAAAATTAAGTAACCAGGAGCCCAACGGTGCGACAGCGTGATCCTAGTGAGTTTGATTGTTAAATTTAACTACATAAAAACTTATAAGATTAACTCTAGATTATTACTTAGCAAATGCATAAAAATATTTTTAGGCATTTGCACATGAATTGTTATTTTTGTTGAGCATTTAAAATAATAGAAATCATTATTTAGGAGCAAAATAGAATCTTAAGATTAGACACCTAGTCATCTAAAAGCTAGGAGTTAACTAAAGTATTTGGGGGACAAACTTGAGGAAACCTAGGGATTTAGGTGCATCTCCTAGAAAAGCTGACACTTGGATGGGTGAATGTTTTCTTTTAAAATTTAAAAATAATTATATAATTGTGCATGAAGTGACATGTGTCGCACGAGGTTTTCCTTTATAAGGAAGACATTGGGAAGGGGAAAAGGGCCCATAATTTGGACGATTGTCGTAATTTTTGAGTGCCTCAAAGACTTGCTGCTATTTAAAGGGTTTGGCTAAGAAATCCTGGGGGGAGGGGAAACCCAAGCTGGATTTCTGAAAAACGTGTGTGAGCTCTACGACCCGAAGCTCGGGGGAGGCCATGCGACTGAAAGCATGAGCCTATGGTTGGGTGGTGGAGCTAACGGTTGCTTCGCCTATGGTTATACGAGATTTTTTTGGAGGGATCCTATGAAAGATGCGGACGACAATGGGCTAGATGGATCGGATTGACGACGACTACTCCTCCGATAGCGGGATCGACCGACGAATGACAGGTATGAGGTTCCACTTGTATCTTCTTAAGGTAAATTTGTTTACTGTAATTCAGTTTTCTATCTTTGATATGTTCTAATCTGTGTCATATTATGTTGATGAGTTTCATATTAGTTTTAGGGACGACCCCACAAATGGGGGTCCCTACATTCCCACTGAATCACACATAATACAAAGACCACACCACTAAAAATAGTACTAGAAAATCAACCAGGCAAATAAAGGTCCTTTCGATATTCAGTGTGCGTTGACTAAGTCCCATAGCTAAACAAAAAAGGTTCAAGAATAGTTACCTAGAACTCCATTGATAGTCCTTCTTGGTGCAAGTATCCCCACAAGGAAAGGGACACCCTCCAAGGGTATTATCAATTTGGCTCAAAGTTTGTTCAGGGTTTGCAGGAAGCACCCTTCCTTCACCTGTGTGGTACCTAAGACACTATACTATGGTCACCAATCCATAGTCAACATCCGAGGTAATAGTCGACAATTGGGATCATATGTATGGGTAGGGTAACTAAGAATTAAACCTTAATAGTACTGGAACCTCAAGGGGACCAAAGTTTGGTACTAAAGAAATCCCCATACACACAAAATCCCAAAAATGATCGATTTAAGTATCAGGGTGGTATTATCTTTAACTCAACCTCACACGAACTTCTACTTAACTCTTGTGTTAGTGGAGCTTCTTGGCCACACTCTTACGGTGTTGGATTTATTCATATCCTTTTGAAAAGACCACTATGTCTGCTAGTTTAAAATGGTCTTGGATCATTAACTACCAACCTAGTCCAACATCCTAATCTTAAGATAAATTGGTGAACCCTATCAAAAAATAAAGTTCTAATTGATTTTAGATTAGTCATTAGTTTTAGTGGATGTTATTACTCAAGGGAACATAAGTGAAACCATTGGTGTTCTTGACACATGCAACAATTAAAAAAACTTTTAAAGATATAAGCGTGGAAAGAAAAAATGCTCTTTCACTGTTTTAAGCGCTATATGACACTTCTTTCAAAATCCAAAGACTTTTTAAAAAAATTTCTCATTTTCTAGTGTTTTGTTCTTCTAACAAGAAACTACATAAAAGAAAAAATAAAATACAATCTTTTTCTTTTTCAGAAACTGAAAAGAAAAAGGCGCTCCAAGACAAAACAATTTTTTCTTTTTTCTTTTTCTTTTAATAACTAAAAAATGAATTCAATTTTTCAAAATAAAACAAACTTTTTTCTTTTGCGAAAAGAAAATAAACAATATTTTCCATCTTAACTACTTACAAGGAAATAAAGAAGCATATAAAGGATGCACACTAACTATTTTGTTTAAATCATGAATGCAAGAAAAGAAACAAACAACTACATTTAACCTCTTTTCTCAAATTGCAACAAAACGATTGAAACAAAACTTACAAAGGAAAACTTTTTATTGTTTTGTTTCAATGATATAAATGGAAAAAGGCACTAGAACATAAATCTTTATACAAAAATTAGATTACAAAATTTATACAAATAGTCCAATGAAAAAGATTATAGGAAAACTAAAATAAAATTAAAAAAAAAAAGATTTCTTTAAAAAAAAAAATTGTTTTTGTGAATAAAAAGTACTTCTCTTTGAACATACAAAACCAATCACAAACCCTAATAGTCAACTTAGACACATCAGAACCACATTTCTAGTTTTAAAAGAAAACAAAACTAAAAAAGGAAGTGGAACAGGGTGTATGCATGTTCTGCATAGAAAAGCTACATATACATGAGTGTCTAGTATAAAAGTTGCGTACATGTGAAAAAACTCAGTTATTTTGAAAACAATGCAAGCTACAGGACTTGTACGCACCTATGTGCACTATAACCCATGTAACACTATGGGGGAAGATTAAAAAAAAAATGTAAACCATAAAAACCACAAAAAATTCCCAAAAGGTTCCTAAGCTGAGGAGTTACTAATCTATTATATAAAGATTTAGAAAAAAACACAGAAATCAACAAAACAAACAAACCAGAATTGAAAACAAGAAAACCCTAACGTACCCAAAATTGGAGAAACTCCCTAGTGGAGTTGCCATTTATGTTTCGGGTATATCAATAACCCTAACGACCTTTAGGCATAGTCACCACAAAGCAATGCCCATAAAAGATGACTCACACTTTCAAGCAACTGAATAATCAACAATCTTTTACTGACTTTTAAATGAGCAAACAAATGAAGAAATTAACTCACCTAGATCCAAACATCTGATGAAAAATCCCTCTATCTGTGATGGAATCAATCCTTTTCTTCAAATCTCAAATGGAAACCTGAAAATAAACAAATATTTGACAAAAAGAGCATTGTTGCAAATATTGAATAGATAAATTAAATTGTTGAAAGACACATCCAAATTTCATTGATAAAAACAGTAGTTCAACACATAAAATGGACGGAAAAGAGAGATCTTTTATATAATAAGACAACAATGTACAAATGATAAGATACAACCTGAACCTCGCTATGGAAACATTTTGAAACTAAAGCTTGAGTTCCTCCACACGGTTCTTCACACATTCAAAATCCAATCCGGCTTTCTTCCTTGTGAATTATGCTTAAAAGAATCCCAAGCATTCTTTAGCATAATAATGGCTCTCAAGAAGGATTGGAAAACAAAGTTCTAGATATGGGAAAGGGAATTTTGTAGACTAGGATAACAAGGGTTCTTGATCAAATATCAAATGAACATCATGAGGGAACTCTCTTCAATACTTTGTATGTTTTTTCCTTCTCTTATGCCACTTTATATTGATGGGGAGGTTGTTTGGGAAGTTGGAGATAGTTACTTATGGGATTGGGACAAGTGGGAATGGTTGAAACCACTCTTTCTGTAAAAAGTAACATATTTTTATTCTTTTCCCTCGAATATACATGTACGTGAGTCTGACAATGGAAACCCCCGTATACACAACTATGTAGTATAAATGTCGTATACACCATGAAAAACTTGTTTTTTAAAATTATTTTTAGGTAAAGTGCTTGTTCACAGATCACAAGGGATTGGGGGAGTATGAAAAAATAGGAAAATGGATCAGATCATACCACCTAAAGAATCTATGGGACATGTGTGACAAAAGATGATATAACACCATCTTTACCAATTTTTGCATGCAGATCTTTTCCTCCTTTATCCTACCAACTCCTCTATCTGCAACGACAGTTAGGGGGGGAAATCCCCACCCAACCAACCCCCAACCAAATATCATCCCCCCTATCCCTCAATAGTTAACACTATGCCAGACCAATTGAGAGATTAACTCTTTTCTCTATCAATATTTGTCCTACCCTTACCTCCTCCTTAGCCTCCATCTTAAACAGCTGCAAATAAAACATAAAACTAGCAACCAAGCCACATGCCCAAAATCCACTAGGGAGACTAGAGCCCCTTACCTCTTGATATTTCCCCCTTTTTGTTACTTAATTTTTATATTTGATTCAATTTCTTACCTTTTGCATGGATGACACAGTTGTCAGATATGCACCTAAATTAAGTTACAATGCACATTTTCCTTTTTTATTTTATATATACTGCTTAACAATTTTATTATTACCATATGCCATTATACTTATACTAATTTCTAATGTTGAGGTGTTACAGTATGCCCTACTTGGAATCAAACAAAATTGATAGATAGTCCAAAATTATCCTAGAAGTTATAGGCTATGTTTTTCCTATGTCTAGAGGTCATCCATACATTGTATGACTTACTACTAGGCATGGCATTTATTGTTGGGTGTGTGTACCACCACTTAGTAAGGTGTATTACCTCTCTAATGAAATGTATTATCTCTAGTCTAAGAAAATATCTCTTCCTAGGAACACTCATTTTGTTGTCCTAAAGGTATATCCATATTATTCTTTTGGCTTGACATTTCTTAAAGGGAGAGAAACCATTGGATGGTACAAAACATTGGTAGCATGCCTTTATGTATTGAACACATTATAATGAAAATTTTCTTGAAACCATTGGATGGTACAAAACATTGGTAGCATGCCTTTATGTATGGAACACATTATAATGAAAATTTTCTTGAATTGGAGTAAGAAAATTCTCATCACGATATTTAGGAGTAAATCCATCTATTAAATAAATTATTTAAATATGCTTTGCAGGGTTTTAATGAGTGGGCATGAGGCTTAATGACGAAACACGCCATTTATTACATTTTGATGGAAAATTGAATATATTTTATATGGACTGATGAATTTTCCATGTTATACAAGTATTTAGTAAATGAAATGCACGTCATATGATATTCATATCAAACTTGCTCATTGGATTGATGCTTGAGTGGAGAGGAGTTATATCTTATTATATGCACAAGTAAGAAACCAAGAAGTAAAATATATGGATGGCGGAAATGAAAAGGAATACTACCACTTTTCTCCCAATCTTGACAACACTTGTAGTATTTGGCTCGGAAACAAAGCATTGCAAGATAGACCATCTTATCATAACTTAAGAAAAGGAGCAACCTTTAAAAATTTTAAGAAGAGAAATAGATCCATTGCTTGAATTCTTAATTGGTGATTCAGATAGAAGAATTTAACTTAGTATATTGATTATTATTGGTATTATTATTTATTTGTTGTGTGCAAGCTACATCGAGAACAAAGATATCTGTAAAACACTAAGAAAAAAGGCCAAAAATTAATTCCATGAAATTAATGTGTTGGTAAATAGAGTTGGTTATAAGTCCCTCATTTAAATATCGCAAGGTATCAAAGAAATTGAATCCTTGACCACGACACAACTACCAAAACTTTGTAGGCCTAGCATGGGTAAAGAAAACAAAAAATCATTGGAATACCTTAAGGAAATCAATGTTCATATTCAAGAAGAGAACAAGAAATTGAATGAGAAGATACATATGTATGACCCTTAGCGAGTAGATATGGAGAAAAACCTCAAGACTTGTACAAAATTGTTGTCACTACTCAAGAATATATTTGATGAATTCCAAGGATCCCTCACTATGGTTACAAAACATTAGGATAAGCATAGAATGCATCTTATGAAATTGGGAGAGAATTTCATCCAAATGGATAGTTCTAAGAGGATAGCATCAATAAGATGATGATTCAACTACATCAATAATTGAAAAAGAAGGAAGAAGCATTGGAAATACTACAAACAATCATTCAAGAGCATCATGAAGCAAGGACACCTTCCATCGCCATTGTTGAATCAAGCACTATGATTGAGACCAAGATGGTAAATTCATCTTGTTTAGACCCTTCCCAAGAAAGTTTTAGTGAATTTGAAAATAATACAAGACTTATTGGTTTGAAATGGTTAAGGAAAATGTGTTATCATAGACAAGGGCTAGGAAAGAAAAGACAATGAATACTAGGCTTCATTATAGCAAAACTAAGGGCCAACTATGAAGGCCTAGGTTTCAATGGTAGAGAGGAAATAGCCATGAACTCAAATACCAATTTTGTGAAGGAAAAATTTACAAGGTAGAGTTGTTGCGCTCATCAACTGAAACAACAATGGTGAATGGAGATGTCAATACACTACCACTCTATTATTCTTGTGGCAGATTGCAGAAGGGAAGTGATGAGGAAACTCAAAGACTCGGCCCGCACCATCATTTATGATAAGCATGTAGATCAACCATGGGAAGAAGAAAAAGTATAGGTATTCTTTAATCAATACATCCATCATTTGTCACTGTGTCAAGAAGATAGCCATGGATCTGACCAATGTTGGTACTTAGAAGCATGTTCATTTTGTGGGAAGAAACACCATTGTTTGGCATCTTGATCGGAGAAGAAAGCCACATGAAACAAGTTAAATTTTCTTCATAAAATTTATGGCAAGAAAAATTACACAAACCAGACACAACAAATTTAGAGGCACATGGAGAAGACAAGCACACTAAGTAGCTCAACTAGAGTCAATAAATTTTACCACTTCTACAATTTGAGTGGACATTGAGAAGAAAAGTATTGGAGGTTTCATCTAGAGATTCAACTTAGAAACTACGTAATTAAGAGAGGAGTGTCGAGAGGGAAGATGAAAGAGGATGGAGAGTAGCTTTCATCTCCATCCTAGGGAGACGAAATTACCCAAGGAGTTGTAGCAACATAGGAAGCCTAGATCTCCATCAAAGAGGATAGTCATTTGATGTCAACAACAAAGGAAACCCCATTCCAATTAGTACCAACAATATACTAGAATAATATCCCATTCTTGGATATGTATCTAAGATGGGAAAAAGGAGGTAAATGACATTCCATTCTCCTTATACCATTCAAATTACAAGTCATTCCCTCACCCTCAAGGTGATAAAATATTGATGATTGCCACCTACAATGATAAAGGTTTGGATTTTTCAAGTGCTTGTGTAGAAGAATGTGATATTATTTCACAACAATAGGCCATTCAAACGGAATTTTTTTAGAGATGAAGTGTTGTTAAGTAGATGCAATAGTAGAGGGTAGTCCACATGGGAAGAAGCTGATCCTAGTAGAAGAAGGTAGTCCACACACCCTCTTGAGGAATTTCTACATGATGGTATTTTTTGCCAGGATCACTCTAAACAAGAAGACTGGAATTCAAATTGGTTTCATTACCTTCGAAGATGGACCATCTTCAAGATTGTGAATGCAAGATACTTGCACACTAAAGATGGAAGTATTTTCTTTGAAGAGTTTGGATTTGAATATTTCTCAAAGCTAAGAGTGACTGAGTAGAATTCTATAGTGTGGAAACGAGTGAGATAGGAACAAAAAATAGTAGTCAAAGCCACAAACTAGAACTAGATCCATATTTAATGTTCTAACCAAGGGAGAAAGTTACAACCATGTTTCAGAGAAGAAGATAGAAAGCACATTGATACATTGATCCAAATTGTTTCTCTAAAATTTTGGAGACCAAAAGTACTAACAATAGAGATGTATGATCTAAAATGGATCCAAACCGAGAAATGGTTGTAAGAATTAGTAACTTGGAAATTAATGAGGGTAGCTAAAACTTCAAGTACAATGCAAATTTTAGTAAGTGCGATAAAAGAAAAAAATAATTACATAAACTTGAAAATTAAAATAGGAGTGAAGAATGGGAACTAAAATTTCGTCCTCTTAGCCTTCCCATTATCCCTGGTCTCTCCTATAAGCTCTTGTAATTTCACTCTCAAAGGGATTTTTGTTTTCTAGACAAGAGAGGAAGAATGCCAAAGATCCAAGAGCTTCATTGTAACCAGAGATTGCCAAAATATAAGAATTAAGCAACCATTGAATGCTAGTTTCCTCATTTGGGTTTCCAAGGTAAAATCACGGTGTCCATTTTGTGCTTGATATATTACTCATTCATTTTAGTTTTTGCATGTGGTTTACGGAATCTACTATGTGTTAATGGTTTCCTAGGTATTCTAAATTATGGGAGAATTAATTTCCATTGTAGATCAACAAATTTACTCCACAATTATTTTTTATATAGCTTCTTTATATTTGAATAGTAAGAAATCCAATAACTCTTTAATATCCACCCTTCATAGACCTATAAGATTGGAAACATATTACTCTCATTATAAAGTTATTGCAACCTTTTAGGTATTTCTAATTTAGTTTCCTTTTAAACTTATAGATTATTGTAAGAATACCAAAGCAACTCCTTTTCTTGTGATAGTTGTATAGAAACCATCCTATCTCTCTTTGAAGAATGTACACTCTCCTTAACATTAAATTGAACTGATACATAGTCCAACAAATCTCCTAGTAGCTATAGGCTATGTTTTTCTTGTGTCTAGAGGTCATTTATATGATGTATAGGCCAGAAGATGTGTTGTTGGGTGTGGTATTTACTATTGGGTGTATGTACCACCACTTAGATGGGAATTCTACCTCTGCAATAGAGTATTCTACCTAGGAGGTGTGCATGTTTGTATAGTGATTAAGATAGAGGAAATTAACTTGAGACATTGATTATTATTGGTATTTTTATCTGGTTGTTGTGTGCAAGCTACATCAAAAACACATATCTCTATACAAGAATGAGAATACATACCGAAAAATAATTCCACAGAGTATCCTTGTTGGTGAAGAGAGTGGGATATAAGTCCCTCCTTTATGGATTAGTAATGTACATAGGGAGGATAATATGGGGTGCCTAGAGAGGTTCCCAAGGGAGAATAATTTATACGATATGGCTATAAATCATGGAATAGTCCCACTTGGAATTTGTTGGGTAATAATTAGGCCCACTAGGCAGTTAGAGAGAATAATATGATAATAAGGGGTAGTTGGCATAGACAACAAGGTATACTAAAGAGAAAGTATATATACATGAGTATAATTGTCTAGAGATGTGTTGGATGCTAAGAATTGTATTGTATCAAGCATGACACGTGGAGTGATTTCTTCCATAAGGAGTATTTCATGGGATTAACCCACCTTAAAGGTTGAGGTTCTCTCTATATTGTTATGTTTTTATTATGTGGATGCATTTTGTATATCCTCAAGTTGAGGATTATCTTTTATTTTTAATCTACCAAGTTCTACTACATTTTTTAAACCCTAATAAATTTTGTTCCCTTGCAGCAATTGACGTTTACCAAATATCTTTATTAAAACCAAAAAAAATATTCTCATTAATATATTTCCTACAAGGTTTTGAGTGCCTCAAGTGAAGATCAAATCTAAAAATTACAATATAGTGGTCAATATTTCACCCACGTGTAGCTATGGAAGTTGTGTCACACCCCAAGACTCATCCATTTTGTAACTGTAACACCTAGCTTCCACGATAAAATTCTATACCTATCATGAATATTCCAAGAAAGTTCTAAAATCCTAAATTGAACCTTAATTCTAGCTATTTAAAAACTATCAAATGGAGCAAAAGAATTCAATTACTTTTGGTTGACGTAAATGTTCCATATGTGTAATGGGCCTTGTTTTTTCCATATTTTTTTCAAATATTACCATCATTTTGATATTCCTTTTGACACCATTTATGCTCATTGTCAACATATTCTCATCCACATTGTCTCTTGTGCAAAATTCTCTAATTCCCAACCCGGTTTCAAGTTTTGTCTTTCACATAGAGTTGAAGGCCCAAACCCTACTGCTACAAATTTAATTTCTCATGCATAAATAGAAAATTTACTTGAAACACATGGAAATTTTACAACTTTAAAATTCATTAAATTAAACCAGTCGCACCATAAAATCTAGACTCGTAATTTTTGACCAATCTTGGTCCAGGATAAAAACCTAGAAGGGAAAACACGATGAGAGAGAAATCTATTTCCAGAGATAAAATTAATTACATCGGTACTTATCTCAACTTTTTCATCTGGAAAAGTGTGCCAGACATCATCTTTAAATTCTGTACTTTACTGCCTCAATTTTCATTCATGTAACAACAATTTTCTTCTCAAATTTTGTGCCCAATCACAACAGAATCTTTCTCAATTTCTATGTAGTAGAATCTTCCTCGATTTTTGTGTCTTTGTGGATAGAATTAAATGTTGTATGGTATGCCTTGAAAATTGTTCCACTTTTAGCAGAAATATTCTT
This sequence comes from Larix kaempferi, assembly GCA_027924585.1. Taxonomy (NCBI): domain Eukaryota; kingdom Viridiplantae; phylum Streptophyta; class Pinopsida; order Pinales; family Pinaceae; genus Larix; species Larix kaempferi. The sequence continues at coordinate 6,373,446 of BSBM01000061.1, forward strand.
GATTTCTGTTCCTATACGAAATGACTTTAATGTTATACCATCCTCCTCGAAATTCATGCCAAACACAGTAGAAATATCCTTGATTTCTGAGATTGTACAACCTGCAAGAAATGCAGTATGGTCTACCTTTGAATTTGAGCATGTACAGTCTACCTTGACTGCTGTACAGTCCTCCTTCCTTGGAATTTCTTCTCTTTCTCCTTGGAATTTGTGCTAGGGTTTTTCTTCTCTTCCTCTTACTTCTCTCTAGTTCTCTTCTCTTCCTTTTACTTCTCTCTCATTCTCTTCTCTTCCTCTCTCCCAAAATCTCTTTAGTGAAGTGAATAGTGATGCCTTAATCCCTAGGTTTTTCCCTTTTTGTTCATGATAACCACCTCTATGAAGATCAATGGTCAAGGTCAAATCTTGACTTAGTGAGATCTATGGTCCACATTAAATGCTCATACTTTTTTCATTAAATGAATTAATTCAATTTTCAATTAAATAATTAATGAGACATTTAAATACTCACCCACTTTTATTTCTCATAAAGTCAATTTAAAAATAGAATAATGAGCAACTTAATAAAGTGACTTTATATCTCATAAAGTGCATCTCACTTTAATTAAGTGACTAGGGACCATGTTTAATGTTTTCTCACTCTTAGGCATCAAAAGAAGTGGAAAACACTTGACTTGGTACAAATTTTAACATCTTGTCATGAAGGTACTCTTTTAGTTAAATTAATGGCATTTTATTGAGAATTATTGAGAATTTTAGAGGAATTTTTGTACTTTAATGCTATACGGTCCTCCTCGAAATTCATGCCAAACACAATAGAAATATCCTCGATTTATGAGACTGTACGGACTACAGGAAATGTTGTATGGTCTACCTTTGAATTCGAGCATGTACAGTCTACCTTGACTGCTGTACAGTCCTCCAGCCTTGGAATGTATGATCTTTCTCCTTGGAATTTGTGCTACGGTTTTTCTTCTCTTCCTCTTACTTCTCTCTCGTTCTCTTCTCTTCTTTTTACTTCTCTCACATTCTCTTCTCTTCCTCTCTCCCCAAATCTCTTTGGTGAAGTGAATAGTGATGCCTTAATCTCTAGGTTTTTCCCTTTTTGTTCATGATAACCACCTCTCTCAAGATCAATGGTAAAGCTAAAATCTTGACTTAGTGAGATCTATGGTCCACATACTTTTTTCATTAAATGAATTAATTCACTTTTCACTTAAATAATTAATGAGACATTTAAATACTCACCCACTTTTATTTCTCATAAAGTCAATTTAAAAATAGAATCATGAGCAACTGAATAAAGTGACTTTATATCTCATAAAGTGCGTTTCACTTTAATTAAGTGACTAGGGACCACGCTTAATGTTTTCTCACTCCTAGGCATCAAAAGAAGTGGAAAACACTTGTCTTGGTACAAATTTTAACATCTTGTCATGAAGGTAATCTTTTAGTTAAATTAATGGCATTTTATTGATAATTATTGAGCATTTTAGAGGAATTTTTGTACTTCATATCTAACCTAGAAGATGAGTTATGCTATAGAACAGGTCATTGGGAAATGTACTACATAATTAGAACGTTAGGCATCTAGTGAAAATGTTTGCCTTTGTTGCAGAACCAGTGATCATTATTCCAAGTTAAAAACTTTCCTTTGTTGTTGATTTGATAGTTGTAGTAGTTTCAACTCTCTCTAAGTCATCTCTATTTCAGGTCTATTCGAGGTGGCACTTTGCTACTTGTCTAAGTCACCACACTCGGTAGTTATAATTTCCATTACTATAGAACAGATGCTACATATGTTGCATATATGCCATCTTAAATAACTCAAACTGATCGCTAGATAACCAGAATAGGGAACCGTAAAGATAGGAATACAAATGGGTAGTGCCATCAGATAGTTGTACAAGATGAAAATATACCACCAAAAGTCATTGGGGAATTTATGATTCAATTGTTTGATTTATATTCTTTGATTTAATTTTTATATTGTAAATTCTATTGCGACTACGGTTGGACGATCTCTAATTCTCCAGCACATTTCCTTTAAAACTAGTTGTTAATATACTATGAATTTAACTTATAAAAGAGGTATGTTTCTTCTTGTAGAGGTAATAGAGAAAATATAGTGATAGTTATATAGAATAATATGTATTGTGAAAATATTCATAAATAAAGATAGATTTGTTCATGTCATTATTTCTTGCGTTGAAGCATACCAATGTAAATTAGCTTTCATTGTTGAAGTTCTTCCAACATAGTGCTTTGTAGAGCAAGTTCCCACTCTAGGGAAGCTAGCACCACATTTCATTTATATTTATTAGTTTAGTTTATTTATTGTTTTAGTTTTACATCAAGTGTGCTTTAAGTTTGTTTTCAACTATGTTTTCTTTGTTATAGAATAGTTAATCAAATCGTTTGATATAGAACTGACAAGGAGTTGTTTGTTGCAGAACTAGATATGCATCAATGTGTTTGTTTTATAATAGTCATGTAGTTAATGATAAGTGTGTGATTAAATGTTCTTTACTTACATGGTTGAATTACCTTCTTTTATGTACTTTGATTTAGTTTTATTTCATTAGAAGTAGAATTGAATTTCTGGATAGAATCTGATTCACATATTAATCTTAGACGTATAATTCCCTATGAAGACCTGTATATACTATGCGCAATACCTCACAAGCATACAAGCCTTGGGTTGATAATTAAATTCAATTGCAAGATAGAACATCCCTTTAAATTAATAAGGTATATAGTGGCCATGCCATTTTTGGTATCATTGTCGGGGAGGTGTCAAGGGTTTCAAAAGTTTTTATTTTTCTAAAAAACAGTTAGCACAATATAGTAAGGAATTTTCACCATAGGAATTGTTGATAGTCCTCCTTGTAAGATGTCATTCAAAGTTCTTTGCATTATCATATATAGATGCATGAATAGGGCCATAAATCCAAGAGCATGAAAATGTGGTGTAGTAAGAACCACTCCAACTACTAACTCTATGGAAGGAAAATTGGTGAAGGGAGGAAGAGCAAGAAGCATTTCTAGTTCCCAACCACTTATAGAGACAATTGTTGATTTCAATCTCATTGCAATAGAATTTAGTTATTTAGTATAGGCAATCCTTGTTCTTATATGCCAAAGAATGTGTTGACAGAGGATTTGATTAGTGTACAAGGATATCTTAAACATTAATAGAATCCATTCCAAGAACCAGATCACTCTACACCTTCTAACGAATTGATAACCATTGGACATCCAAGTGATTGGTAGAAAATATTAAGGGACGATATGGTTAATTGTGAATGATAAGGATCTAATGAGCCAAAAACCATGACATTCAAATTCCCAATTCGAGAATATGATGTAACTATTCAAGTGAAGAATGTTCCACCTTCTACTTTACCCAAATTTCATGGTATGTCTATGAAAGATCCACATACTTTTATCTTTGAGTTTGATGTGCTTTGTCATAGTTATGATTATTATTCTAAGGCCCCAAAACTTAAGTTGTTCCCAACCACTCTTAAGGAAACAACCCTTCATTGGTTCATGGTACTAGGGGGGATAGTATTCAAACCTTCAAAGAGAAGCGCCAAGCATTCTTGAATAAGAATCAAGACTATTGTAAAGCTAGAGACATATACGAGGAAATATATAATATGACCATAAAGGAATATGACATTTTCGAGGATTACAATGAGAGATTCCAATATAATATACAAAGGTCAAAAAAACGTCAGTTAGACCAAGAAACTATTAGGATAATCCTTTTTTGAGGCATTAGAGATGACCATATTGATGTGTTAAATCTAATGGGGTATATGGATGCCTCTCAATTATCTTATTGTTGGAACCTATAAATTTTTTGCACAAAGCCGAAGGGAAGGACTGACTCGACTGGTGAATTCCTTCAAGAGATGGTTAAACCCACCTCCATAGTCATGTCGAGGTTGCTAAGGCCAAGAAGCAGCTCAGTTCGGAAGGAAACAATGAAAAAAATAGAGGGTTTTTGGCATTTTAGACATAAGGAGATTACCCAAATAATAAAAAATGGGTTAAAAGAACAATAATCTATAGTCCGAAAGAAAAATAAAGTAAAGCTTAAATCCCGGATAAGCCCCAACCATTGATTGGGTGCACGAAAGAGATCCACAGCCCCCAATTGCCCTCACATCGTGAATTTGCACGGAAAAGAGCACATGAGGGTGGTTGCGAGGGATAAACCACCAGGACAAATGGCAGTCAGAGGAGACCTCGCATGAGCATTTGGCCGGTAAGTGAAAACCACCAGAAGGCTTGCGATACCACCGTAGTGGAAAAGCAAGGTAGAAGATCAACGGCTCGCGACAAAAAGGAATCAGATCTATGGCCAGAAGATATAAGAGATGCAAGGTTGATAACATAGTGGGCTCCACTAGCAAGAGTGTTGAAAAGCTAGACACTTGGAAAGATCCCCGCCGTAGATACGCTAAGGACAAGATCGGCGATCCTCGGTGATTGTTGCAAGGTGAAAGAGCACCCTAGATAAGCGAAGAAGGTGGTTGCGAGGGTGCATACCACCTACCAGGTGTCATCACCTGAGCACCTCGCAAGGAAGACTAAGTGGTAACCCAAAACCAGAGGTCAGGTAGCGATACCACCATATCCTTATAAGATGGTTAAATACGATGGACGGCTAAGATTTAAAGCCAATAGAAGATCCTACGGTGGAGATGAAAAGATGTCAAATCAGAAAAAGTTAAATGAGGGATCGGATCAACGGACTAGAAACAATGCCCAGTAGATCGATGGACAAGAAAGAAGGACAGCTGGCGAAGGTGAGCGGAAGTTACGGAGGCGTGGTTATAGATGTGAAAACACCCGTCAAAGTTTACATTTTTATTCTTTCCAAAACCTGTCTGAGCAGAAGGGGTTTTTCCTAGAGAATGAGGTTCTAGCCCTAGTACAGGAGCCTGATGGCCAGTCACCAAGCAGTTTGACCGAAGCATGAAAGTCTTGCGGTCACATCCTAGCAGGGAGGGCCTCGGAGACCCTGTATCATTTTTGACCTAGGCCAAACTGGTTTGCGAAGAAGATATCCTTCAGGACCTCAACCTTTTAGGCCTAGAGGTCTCTCCAGCAGTGTCAGGGGTTTCCTTGTTTCGCCAAAGTCCGTTCGAAGGTCATTGGACCTTTTTAGCTACCCGCCTAAGACTTGACTTGGACATTGGAGATAGTTCCCACAACCTGCTGAACATCCAAAATAAAGGTTGGTCTGTCCAAGAGCGCAGGTGGGTCGATACCAAACCCCGATATGGGAGAATACCTAACCAAAAGTATCCACCCACGGGTAATAGTTTCCCCTGGTACTAGTGATTTTCTGGCCCCGACTCCGAATAAAGAGAAGAAATTGGAACAAGTGGGCAAAGAAGACGTTGGCCCCAGCCATACTAGGATGAAAAAGGTAGAAATTTCGAGAGGATTATGAGCACCCTAAAGGTGCGGGATGCTTAGGATCGAGAGGTCGGTGAACATGTAAAAGGATGGAGAAACCGGCAAAGGAAGGGGTAAAAAGGGAAAATCACTTGTGCCGAATGACATGCGACCCAAGTGGTTCTGAAGGTGAGATGACCCACGTTTTTCGAAGTGTCGAGAAGTGTGAGGTTAATTATTGTCACGTGAGAGATGTCAGAAGGACAGACCAGCACAGGGGGTCTCTTACTCTTATCTCAGAGGATTACCGGTATGATGGAAGGTACTTCTGCGTCATCATTGGACACGCCATCTATCTGGTAAATCGTTGCTGAGCATGTTGAAGGTCGTTTCAAACCTTGGTCATCATGGTTACTTGATTGAGGAATCCGATAGAGCTATCATGGAAATTATAACCACATATAACCGCTGCCGTCATCACAGCAGTTATGGATATGTCTTTTGCGTCCTTTATCTGAAGTTAGTATTTGGGAAGGATCGTGTACCTGGAGGTTCGACCATTTTTCTGTTAGGATTGGCTCATGGAGAAAGGGAGGGAGTCCGAAATACTATTCATGCCAGAACAAATGTGGATTGAGGTAGAGGAAAATATTATCCCTCCATCTCTTGTGGTATTTGATCTCATGGAATCCAGCTCTGCTAGCAAAGACGAGAAGCCTGATAGGAAACAAGCGTCCAAAGGAGCTGGATGACGGAAAAAGAAAGAGGTTCCTGAAATCAAGCGAGGCGGCCAACTGGGTGCAGAAATGGTTCATGATTTTATAATCTCTACTAAAGAAGCGACACCTATCCTTCTAGATGATGCATCGCAGAATGACAGCTCATTGAAAGTAGAAGATTTCTTTGACTCGCAAGGTCATTTGCGAACCCAGGGTTAGGATAGCCTTCTGTCTATGATATTCCGTTCCTTGTCCTAATCAGTCTGTTTGGAGCATGACGCATATGTAATATTTTTGAATTTTTTTGGATTAAATGAGGTGTCCCTATGTTGTAACTAATTTTTGTTTCAGATGGGCCAAGTATCAGACTCCAGGCCACTATAAGTTCCATGTATTTTCAAATGGAAATGGTTGAGAACTTTTTGGAGCTTCACATATTTTGTCCACTGTTGTTATCCCGAGATATATTTTTGAATAAAGTTGTCAGAAGCTTACATGCATTTTTTTTCATAGATTCTTGTGTAATCGGTCTGGTAGTCTGTTTTCTCTTTTTCCTATGTGATATGTGTTTCTTTCCTTTGTTAATCCATATTGTTAATATTCCTTTGTACTTGGTTCAGTGTAGCATCTGAATGAGATTCATAGAAATTATGCCTTGTTCATTTCTTACCAAGTATTTCACAAAATATTTATGCTAAAGTTGGTATAGGATTGATTCATCTGTGTATGCCTTATATCAATGGATTGTTCATCTTTCTTTTGTTTCTCCAATTAAATCACTTTGACTACTAGCTGATTACTACCTTGCCTCTGTGTGGATGTATCTGCTAAGCATTTGATAATAATGTTTATGTTATACTTGAATTGACTCCATTTCCCAATATAGATCCATGTTGTTCTCCAACCAATGGTTTGCATGAGTATATTTTGTCCTACAAAAATCTGACCTTCTATGTATGTTTTAGTAGAACATCTTAAAGAATGAGTGCTAGTGTTCCTTTTTCATGGTTGACGCCCTTGATTATTTCCATTTCTTCATTTGTTTATTGAGAGAGCCCTCTCAGACTATGTTGGGTCAGTAACATCAGTCCAAATATTGGTTAGTGGTTACCCCGAATTACCCTTCTTACAACCTGGGGTCAATTTGGGTGTTAACAAATTGGCGCCGTTGCCGGGGACCACAAGTTTTCTTGTCTTCCTTGCAAGAATGACAAATAATTCTGAAGATTCGAGGAAAAGAGAGATCCCTGTGGGCAAACAGATATTTCCATATTTTTGAAGGTTGTACAATTTTTCCCTAGCGAATCCACTCATAAAGACTGATATTCAAGAAAGCACTCCACTGGGGAAGACCGCCGAAGATGAATTCTAGTTCTGAAGGAGATCTCGACAGGGAATCCTAGCCTCAAGAAAGATCCATACTAGAGGTAATCCTATTTCTAAAATTCTGCTAATTGTTGATAATATGGATAGTCTGCTTAGGCGAAAAGCTGAAAAAGATAAAGCTAGTACTTCAAACAGTGAGAGAATCGTGTATGAAGAAAGGTTACCTGTTTTTCAAGAATTAAATATAGAGTTTGACATTGGGAAACCTTTACCAAGATCAAGATCCGAATCCTATCTAACCCTAGGTGAAGGAGTTCTTAATAATCATGAATCCTATTTGTTAGATCCTATCTGGTGTAATTTACTAGATACTATCAAAGCTAAAAAAGCTAAACCCTGTTCCCAGAATATCCCACCCCTTTCCCAAAATCCGCCTGTAATCATGCCTGCTAGATTTGCACCTTTAGCCCTACCAGTTATTTTACATGATCCACCCCAAAACTATGCACAAAGGATAGTCTCCTATGATGGAGAGGGAAAGTTTTCTGCCAGACAACATGTAGACAGGTTTGAAGATTTTATTGATTTGGAGGAGGTAGATTATGATGATGCAAAGATGAGGTTATTTGCTCAAAGTTTGTTTGGAGAACCTAAGAAATGGTACAGCTTGTTACCAGATGCTTCCATCAATGATTTTGCAGCATTTAAGACACTGTTCTTAGAGAGATGGGAAATGATAGGAAGTCCTGCCCTAGTCTTGTCCCGGTACAATCACCTCAAGAAAGGAGGTTTCGAGTCTGTGCATGAATTTTCTGCTAGATTTATGAGGGCATACAATTCTATTCTAGATGACCTAAGGCCCTCGACAGGCGCTACAAAAATCCATTTTGCAGACGCCTTTGATGGAGACGTCTCATGTATGTTAAGGGAAAGAAAATCTGCCTCCCTACCTGCTCTGCTGAAAGATGCCCTAGAGGTAGAGGCAAACATGATGGCCTCAGGAAAAATAAAGGGTAAAACAGAGGCTGAAAGAAAGAAGAGACCCAAAATTCTACCTCATCCGCTTCCAACGATGCAAAATTTGAGACCATGATGAAAGCGATGGAAAAGTTGATGGATAGGTTGACCGTAGATACCAAGCCTCCTCCTCGAGAGAATCCTGAAAACCAGATCTGAAATCCAAACTTTAGAAGACCACCACCTCCTGCAAGAAATCAGATAAATCCTAAAGAACAGCCAATGCGTCCTCCTTTTGCTGAAAATATGGTAGATAATGAAGTACCTGAAGAGCCCGCCGAGGCCCATATTCATTTTGTTGACTCCCTAGACCGTGAAATATACTTGACTGAAAGGGAACATGACTTCTTTAACAAAGAAAGTACTAGTAACCAACCTGAGTTAGAATCCGAGCAATACCTAATGGGTTATCAAAGTGCTGTGGACGATCTTCAAAGAAACCCGAAATTGAGAAATAGAGTAGTTATCATGAATAAAGGAAAGCTTCCTATGAACCAGCCTCCAATCACCCAACAGGCTGCAGAAGAGCCGAAAGAGAAACAACAAGGAGCTATTGCAAATAAGAGACCTGAAAATAAAGAAGAGGGTGGTCAACCTTCAAAGGAGGTTAAACCACCAGAAGTCACAGAGATAGTCAAACCTGCCCCCACTTTTAGTCTCAGAGTTGAATTGTCAAAAGTAAAGATATCCATCCCTCTTAATGAGCTATTGAAGAATAATGAGTACAGGGAAGAGATAACAAAGATGGTTAAATGGAAAAATGAATACCAACATGATATTCTAGAGCTATCTGATGATGCTCCTACCATAATCTTTGGATCTATGTTGGAAGAACCAGGAGATGAAGAAGTCCCTCCTTTCTACTTAAGCCTAAATGTCCATGATCAAATCTTGCACAATGCCTTAATAGACTCTGGGGCATCTCATAACCTGATGCCAAAATCTGTGTTGAAAGAGATAGGATTAGAAGTGACTAGGCCATACCAAGACCTTTTCTCCTTTGATTCTAGAAAAGTACCGTGTTTGGGACGGATCAAGAACATGGTAGTGACTCTAACCCAACTCCCTGCTAAAAGTGTCATGATGGATGTGGTGGTGGCTAACGTGCCTGCGAAGTTCGGGATGCTTTTGTCAAGATCCTGGGTTTCAAAGTTGAAAGGAACTATGTAGATGGATTTATCTTATGCCACAATTCCCATTTTTGGAGCAAATAGGAGATTATATAGGGAAAACAGGATGGAATATGTTGTCAGCAGCAAAAGCAAGCCTGAAAATCACCCTATATATGGAGTTGATATAGACATGGGTTGTTCCATTTTTTTTATGGATGGGCCTTGTTGTGAACCTAACCCTCCCCCATATATGGAAGTTGATGAAGATAAGGAATTTGTAGCCAGGTATGAAGCTTCTGAGCGAGAAAAAAATGAAGAAGGCTAGTGGAAAATGTATTTTGATGGTTCTGTGAGCAAAAATGGTGTTGGAGTAGGGGTTTGAATCATTCCTCCCAACAGGGAGTCTAGGGCACTTTCATATAAGCTGACATTTGAATGTACTAATAATGTTTCCGAATACGAAGCATTGCTGTTGGGATTGCGGGCTCTAAAAAATTTGGGAGCCAAGAAGATAGAAGTGTTTGGAGACTCTGAGTTAGTAGCAAACCAGGTAAATGATAGTTACCAAGCCAAACACCCAAGAATGAGAGCATATAGAAATGAAGTTTGGGATTTATTTGGCAACTTTTTCACAAAACATAAGATTAGAGTGATCCCCAGGCATGAAAATGAGGTAGCAGATTCCTTGGAAACTATTGCTGGGGGTTTTAAGACCCCAATCTTCTCCCAAACCAAGTATGAGGTTGAAATAATAAATAGGCCTTCTGTTCCTGATAATTCTAAGTATTGGCAAGTATTTGAGGACGACTTACAGCTCAGGATATTTTTAGAACTTTCTGATGAGTTTGCAAATGTACATATTGATACTGAAAATGAGAACCCGGAAAACCTTGTAGAGGGAGAGAATGCTGAAGAAGAAGCTGAAAACCAAGGGTGGAAAAACAGGATGGGTGGTAAGGATATTATCCAATTGAAGAATATTTACATCCCTAAAGATCTGATACCCCTAGAAAATCTATTTGATCAAGATGATGCAGCTAAAAACCCAAAATTTGAACCTGGCCACGAATCAGTAGAAGATCAAAACTTGGGTATAGAGAAAGATCCTCGGATGGTAAAATTGTCTAAAAGGTTACATGCTGATAAAAAGGGACACTATGTAGAATTGATGAAAAGACACACTGATGCTTTTGCTTGGACCTATGAAGACTTAAAGGAGTATGATACCTCAATCATACAACATGCCATTCCACTCAAGCCAGGTGAGAAACCTTTTAAGCAAAAATTAAGGAGGATCAATCCTAAGTTAACAGACATCATAGAGAAAGAAGTCAAAAAACTTTTCAATGCAAAGATAATTGTTACCTTAAGGTTCTCACAATGGATATCAAATCTAGTCCCTGTCAGGAAGAAAAGTGGAGAAATCAGAATATGTATTGATTTCAGGAACCTCAACAGAGTGTCAATGAAAGACAATTACCCTCTACCTAAAATGGAGCATATCTTACAGTAGGCGGTGGGGGCCGAAAGAATTTCCACCATGGATGGTTTCTTAGGATATAATCAGATTAAAGTGTGCCTGGAAGGCCAGGAGAAAACCGCTTTTACAATTCCTTGGGGAACTTTCATGTACGCTAAGATGCCATTTGGTCTGATGAACGTTGGAGCCACTTTCCAGAGAGATATGGATATTGCGTTTGCTGAAGAAAAGGATAAATTTGTGGTGGTATATATGGATGATATAACAGTTTTTTCAAAATCAGATGAAGAACATCTAAAACATCTAGAGAGAGTTTTCATAAAATGTAGGAAATATGGCATTTCCTTGAATCCCAAAAAATCCTTTTTTCTCTCTGGATGAGGCTAAGCTTTTAGGGCATATCATCACCAAAGATGGGATAAAAATCGATCATGAGAGGGTCAGTGCTATTCATAAAGTAGGAGAGCTGAGAAGCAAAAGGGAAATACAATCTTTCATTGGCCAAGTGGGTTTTTTAAGGAGATTCATACCAAGTTTTGTTGAAATAATGAGAAATATTACAAATATGTTAAGAAAGGAGAATCAAATAAAGTGGACCGAGGAAGCCAGAGATTCCTTCAAAGGAATCAAGATAGCCATCACTAAAGCTCCGGTGTTGGCCAGCCCAAACTTTACTAAGGATTTCCTAATTTTTTCATATGCTTCTGAACATACAATAGCTGGAGTGGTATTGCAAAAAAATGACCAAAATGCTGAGCAACCTATTGCTTTTTTCAGCAGAGTGCTGAAAGAAGGGGAACTGAAATATGATATCATGGAGAAACAGGCTTATGCTCTCATAAAATATTTGAAAGATTTCAGGGTCTATATTATACACTCGCATATCGTTGCTTATGTCCCAAATAGTGTTGTGAAAAGCATTTTGACCCAGTCTGGTCCTGAAGGAAGAAGGGCCAAATGGATTGCAATATTACTAGAATATTATTTGGAGATAAAACCCACCAAACTGGTGAAAGGTCAAGGGTTAGCAAATTTAATGACTGAAGAAAATGATGACTCTTTGCAGTTAAATTTTTTGGAAGACCATCCAAACCAGCCAAATACAAACATACAGGTGAAGCCTGAATTCTCTGAGTCCCCTTGGTATACTGACATTGTTTTTGTACTGCAGAATTTACAAGCACCTGCAGGGTTAGGTAAAAGCAGGTCCAGGTCTATAAAACTAAAAGCTGCCAAGTACTGTATCATGAACCAATACCTGTATTGGAAAGACCCTGGAGGGGTGCTACTAAACTATTTGATTAAAGAGGGGGATAAACATATAAAAGAAGAATTCCACAAAGGGGACTGCGGAGGACACCATTCCTGGAAGGCGATAGTAAACAAAATCCTGAGGGCGGGGTTTTACTGACCCACAATGTTTACCGATGTTTACAAAGAGACTATGGTTTGTCACCAATGTCAGATTTTTGATGGAAAAAGAAAGGTTGTTTCCCTCCCTTTACATCCTATCATAGTGGAAGCACCTTTTCAACAATGGGGTTTAGATTTCATTGGGGACATAAACCCAAACTCCTCTGGACAACACAGATGGATCCTGACAGCTACTGATTATTTTACCAAATGGATAGAAGCCATACCTACCAGAAGAGCGACTGAAGGAGTAATCATGGATTTTATGGAAGATAACATCCTGTCCAGATTCGGATGCCCCAAAAGGATTGTGACGATAATGCTCCGGCTTTCTGTTCAAAAAAGTTGGTTAATTTCTACCATAAGTACCATATCAGCCTAAATCATTCCATAGCCTATTACCCTCAAGGAAATGGACTAGCAGAGTCTTCAAATAAGAGACTATTAAGGATCATCAAAAAGTTGTTAGAAGATAACAAGAGGTCTTGGCACACAAAGTTGAAGTATGCTCTGTGGGCCGACAGAATCAGCACGAAAAGAGCCATTGGAATGTCAGCATTTCAGTTGGTGTATGGAGCCGAAGTGATTTTTCCAGCATCCTTAGGTCTGCCTATCATGAGGTTATTACAGGGAATAGAAGAAGAACCAAACCACATGCAAAGAAGAGTAAATCAGATAGTTGAGCTAAATGAGCTAACAAGTAATGCATATGGAAAAGTAGAAAGCCATCAAGAAAAGATGAAGGAGGCTTTCGACAAAAAAGCCAAGGAAGATTATTTTCAGGTTAATGACCTAGTTCTGAAGTGGAACGCCCCTAAAGAAGAAAAACATGGAAAGTTTGACCATATGTTGATGGGACCGTATATTATTGCAACAATCCGAGGAATAAATTCTTTTGTCTTAGAACATCAAGACGGATCTGCCTGGTCAAGAGGTCTAGTCAACGGGAGATTCTTAAAACATTACCTGTCCTAAGGGAAGCAGGTATTTCATGTACCATAGCCTATGTATATATTTTTCATTTGTTTTTTTACAGTTGTTGTGAAATTTTTAACGGCAAATCTGAAAGACTTGAAACCCTAAAGAAAAGAAGATAAAGTCCAGAAGGCTAGCCATGGTTCCTTTTTCTTTTCATGTGTGGGCAGCCTAGATATGTGGCAGATATAGTTGCAGTTCTAAGAATTCAGAAGAAGTTGTTTACTCTGAAGTTTGAACTGCCCAATGGACTAGGCACTTCATCTATGGAGTTCTTTGCTACCTCGCAAGGAGGATAGCATCCTCGACTGGAGCCAATTGTTGGCACCTATAAATTTTTTGCACAAAGACGAAGGGAAGGACTGACTCGACTGGTGAATTCCTTGAAGAGATGGTTAAACCCCCCTCCATAGTCATGTCCAAGTTGCTAAGTCCAAGAAGCAGCTAAGTTGGGAAGGAAATAATGAGAAAAATCGAGGGGTTTTGGCATTTTAGACATAAGGAGCTAACCCAAATAATAAAAAAAGGGTAAAAAGACCAATAATCTATAGTCCGAAAGAAAAACAAAGTAAAGCTTAAAGCCCGGATGAGCCCCAACTATTGATCGGGTGCACAAAAGAGATCCACGGCCCCCGATCTCCCTCGCATCGTGAATTTGTGCGGAAAAGAACACAAGAGGGTGGTCGCGAGGGATAAACCGCTAAGACAGATGGCAGTCGGAGGAGCCCTCGCATGAGCGTTTGGGCAGTAAGTGAAAAACACCAGAAGGCTTGTGATACCACTGCAGCGAAAAAGAAAGGTAGAAGATCAACGGCTCGCGACAAAAAGGAATCAGATCTACGGCGGGAGGATATAAGAGATGTAAGGTTGATAACATAGTGGGCTCCACTGGCGAGAGTGTTGAAAAGCTAGACACTTGGAAAGATCCCCGCCATAGATACCCTAAAGACAATATTAACGATCCTCGGTGATCATCGCAAGGTGAAAGAGCACCCTAGATAAGCGAAGAAGGTGGTTGCGAGGATGCATACCACCTGCCAGGTGTCATCACCTGAGCACCTTGCGAGGAAGATTAAGTGGTAACCCAAAACCAAAGGTTGGGTAGCGATACCACCATATCCTTATAAGATGATTAAATATGATGGACGGATAAGATTTAAATCCAATAGAAGATCCTACGGTGGAGATGAAAAGATGTCAAATCAGAAAAAGTTAAATGAGGGATCATATCAACGGACTAGAAACAATGCCCAGTAGATCGACGGATGGGAAAGAAGGACAACTGGCGAAGGTGAGCAGAAGTTATGGAGGCGCGGTTATATATGTGAAACACCCATCCAAGTTTACATTTTTATTCTTTCCAAAACCTGTCTAAGTAGAAGGGGTTTTTCCTAGAGAATGAGGTTCTAGCCCTAGTACAAGAGCCTGATGGCTGGTCACCAAGCAGTTTGACTGAAGCATGAAAGTCTTGCGGTCACATCCTAGCAGGGAGGGCCTCGGAGACCCTGTATCATTTTCGACCTAGGCCAGACTGGTTTGCGAAGAAGCTATACTCTAGGACCTCGAGCTTTTAGTCCTGGAGGTCTCTCCAGCAATGTCAGGGGTTTCCTGGTTTCGCCAAAGTCCGTCCGAAGGTCGTTCGACCTTTTTAGCTGCCCCCCTCAGACCTGACTTAGACATTGGAGATAGTTCCCACAACCTGCTGAACGTCCAAAATAACGGTTGGTCTGTCCAAGAGTGCAGGTGGGTCGATACCAAACCCCGATATGGGAGAATACCTGACCAAAAGTATCCACCCACGGGTAATAGTTTCCCCTGGTACTAGTGATTTTCTGGCCCCGACTCTAGATAAAGGGAGAAAATTGGAACAAGTGGGAAAAGAAGACGTCGGCCCTAGCCATACGAGGATGAAAAAGGCAGAAATTTCTAGAGGATTATGAGCACCCTAAAGGTGCGGGATGCTTATGATCGAGATGTCGGTGAACGTGTAAAAGGCTGGAGAAACTGGCAAAGGAAGGGGTAAAAAAGGAAAATCACTTGTGCCGAATGACATGTGACCCAAGTGGTTCTGAAGGTGAGATGACCAACGTCTTTCGAAGTGTGCGAGAAGCGTGAGGTTAAGTATTGTCACGTGAGAGATGTCAGAAGGATAGACCAGCACAGGGGGTCTCTGACTGTTATCCCGGAGGATTACTAGTATGATAGAAGGTACCTCTGCATCATCATTGGCCGCGTCTTCTATCTGGTAAATCATTGCTGAGCATGATGAAGGTCGTTTCAAACGTTGGGCATCATGGTTACTTGATTGAGGAATCTGATAGAGCTATCATGGAAATTATAACCACATATAGCCGCTGTCGTCATCACAGCAGTTATGGATATGTCTTTCACGTCCTTTATCTGAAGTTAGTATTTGGGAAGGATGGTGTACATGGATGTTCGACCATTTTTTTGTTAGGATTGGCTCATGGAGAAAGGGCGGGAGTCCGAAGTACTGGTCATGCCAGAAAAAACGTGGATTGAGGTAGAGGAAAATCTTATCCCTCCATCTCTTATGGTATTTGATCTCATGGAATCCATCTCTGCGAGTGAAGACGAGAAGCCTGATAGGAAACAAGCGTCCAAAGGAGCCGGACGACAGAAGAAGAAGGAGGTTCCCGAAATCAAGCGAGGCGGCCAACTGGGTGCAGAAATGGTTCACGATTTTATAATCTCTACTGAAGAAGCGACACCTATCCTTCTAGATGATGCATCGCAGAATGACAGCTCATTGAAAGTAGAAGATTTCTTTGACCCGCAAGGTCATTTGTGAACCCAGGGTTAGGACATCCTTCTGTCTATGATATTCCGTTCCTTGTCCTAATCAGTCCATTTGGAGCATGACACATATGTAATATTTTTGAATTTGTTTGGATTAAATGAGGTGACCCTATGTTGTAACTAATTTCTGTTTCAAATGGGCCAAGTATGAGACTCCAGGCCACTATAAGTTCCACGTATTTTCAAATGGAAATGGTTGAGAACTTTTTGGAGCTTCACATATTTTGTCCACTGTTTTTATCTCGAGATATATTTTTGAATAAAGTTGTCAGAAGCTTACATGCGTTTTTTTCAGAGATTCTTGTGTAATCGGTTGGGTAGTCTGTTTTCTCTTTTTCCTATGTGATATGTGTTTCTTTCCTTTGTTAATCCATATTGTTAATATTCCTTCATACTTGGTTCAGTGTAGTATCTGAATGAGATTCATAGAAATTATGCATTGTTCATTTCTTACCAAGTATTTCACAAAATATTTCTACTAAAGTTGGTATAGGATTCATCTGTGTATGCCTTATATCAATGGATTGTTCATCTTTCTTCTGTTTCGCCAATTAAATCACTTTGACTACTAGCTGGTTTCTACCTTGCCTCTGTGTGGATGTATCTGCTAAGCATTTGATAATAATGTTTATGTTATACTTGAATTGACTCCATTTCCCAATATAGATCCCTGTTGTTCTCCAACCAATGGTTTACATGAGTATATTTTGTCCTACAGAAATATGACCTTCTGTGTATGTTTTAATAGAACATCTTAAAGAATGAGTGTTGGTGTTCCTTTTTCATGGTTGACGCCCTTGATTATTTCCAGTTCTTCATTAGTTTATTGAGAGAGCCCTCTCAGACTGTGTTAGGTCAGTAACATCAGTCCAAAGATTGGTTAGTGGTTACCCCAAATTACCCTTCTTACAACCTGGGGTCAATTTGGGTGTTAACACTTATGATAAAATTTGTGAAGTATGCAAACAATATTTCAAGGCTACATACAAAGCATGTAAAGGTCCTAGCAATAACGTTTCCATAATCTTGAATAGTTGGAGGGGGATTTATTCGAGTTAAAATTGGTAATTTAATATAATATTTAATATTGGTATTCTTAGTTATTTGAGCTCACAATTTGATGTATTGTAGGAAAAAAGGAAGCAGTAAGAAGTAGATATAGTCTGGTCCATAATTTGTTGCAAATGAATAAAGAAGCATCTCCTCAAGGATTATCCATTAAATAATGTAGAAAACTACAACATTTGTGAACAGCTCCATGCTACTAGTAGCCACCCATATTTGGTTGTAATTAATTTTGTCTATCAAAGAACTAATGAAGGGATGGAACAAATTTGTTTCATTGCTCAAAAGAAACTTTGGAAACCGAACCCTTTAGGTGTGGTTCAAGATTCTTCTCAGTATTATTGTACTTTTGGGTCTAACTGAAAAATTGAAATATCCTTCTCAATTTAGGTATCCTCCTATGCCATGGCCACCTTAAGAAACCCAAGGATATAAATGGCCATAGTGGTAGATGGTTTTTTATATAGATCCCAGCAACAAAAGTGCACTCCACACTTTCCACAATATTTCCAAATGCCTCAACATCAACAGTTATGACTTCCAGCTAACAACCCCTCCAATAAAACCACAATTTCCTACCCAACCAACTCCTAATCCAAACAAAAGAAATAAATATGCTTACAATATCGATTTGTGTAGTTTCCCTACCTATGTCCTCCAGCTTGAATATTTCAAAGATATAAAATTAAGATCAAGGAGAGTCGTTAAAAATCACACTTATTTGATCATCACAATATATGATTCAAAAGGAGTACATGAAACAATAGTAGAGGCTCCTTAAAAGAAAATTGATTTAGCTATTACACCACAACCCACTTCTCTAGAAACTCCAAAACAACAATAGTTTAGGGTCGCACAATTTCCTATGTATATGGTGGGGTTAAGTTTAGACAAGCCTCTTATCCATCCTAGGTTTTAATTTCTAGGAGAGTTGAGGAATGTGTGTGTTAAGATCTCGTTATTCCAAGAAATTAAGGATGTTCCCATTTATGCTAAAACTATCCAAGAATCATGCCTAAAGAAGCTTGGCAGGAAAAGGAAGGATCCTCAAACTATTAAGGTGGTTTTCCAAGTAGCATATTTGATGTTTGGGAAGGTTTTCACTACCAATTATAGTGATCCTAGAAGCTCCATTGCTGACATTTACATTAACAACGTTTGTATATAAAAATATCTGATTGATTTAGGGGATACCATAAATTTTATGACTAAAGAGATTATGGAGAAGGTCAAATTGTTAAACCTATGACAAAATCCTATAGTTCTCTATCTAGATAGCTTATCCACCCTCAAACCTGGGGTTATTTTAGAGGAAATTGTTATCTCTATGGATTATTGGGAGTATATTGTATATTTTATGATTTCACAACCAAAGTCCAACCTAGCAGGTTATCCATTGATCCTATACCATGGCTAGCCACTTTCAATGCTTACATTGGTTGTACATCCGAGGACATGACAACATCCCAAGGAAATTCAACTAAGAAACTCACCTTATATCCCCCTGCCAAACCTAGCAACAATTATGACACACCACTTTGAATGGGAACCAAAGACATTGTCGAAGATAATTCTTCACAAATACTTACCCTATATAAATTAACCTTACACAAGGAGGAAACTAAGGATGACATGATCAACAATTTTATTGTGGACCGTAGTTCATTTTGGCATCCAAACTGTACATTTTTTAGTTAAATCTTATATTATAATATCTAGGATAAATATTCAATGGTTTCTCTCCCCTTATAGTTAGATTATATGCCTTATCCATCTTATTCCATGGCAGAATATTCTATCTAACCTATGGAACTTAGCCTAGGAAAAAAAATGAACATCAACTCTATTTTAGATTCTCTACATAGGAAACAATTGCTTTCCTTGTTACAAGAACATAGTATTGCATTCATCTAGGAATAAATTGACATGAAGGGTATCCATCCTGACTGATGTACTCATTCAGGGGCTAAATATTGTCCATGGGATAAATTAAGGGGGTTAAAAAAATTTAGTGGGCTATTTTCTTATATGGAAAGGGTTTTTCCAACTAAAATATATTCTTCCAAAATTTATTAGAAAAACACTAAATCCAAAAGAATATCCCCCCGTATATTAATGAGGAAAATGAAAAAAAAAATTCACTCAAGAAAAATCTGCCTCCAATCTATCTTTCACCCTTGATTTCTATAGAAATTCCAGCGAAATCATTCCTTCTCCACCAATTTTCAGTAATGGAGGCTCCCACGGATTATTCTTCCCTCCTTTTTCCTTTTAATTCAGGAACACGATTGTATTTACCCAGATATTTAGTCAATTTCATTTTGATACCTTCTTTGAGCCCTTGATTCCTAGTATTGGATGGAAATGAGGGGCATTTTTTTGCTATATAAAGGATGCAGTGATTTATGATTCACCCACATTGGATTGCACTTCTACGGTGAAGGTTCTGGTTTATGCGATTCCACTTTTCATTCATAGTTTTCTCAACATTTTAATCTTAGCGCAACATATCCATTATCAAAAGATCAGGTCTTGAAGAGGCATGCCACAAATGCAATTTATCATAGAATATACTCACATCATGATTTTTATCCAATAATTAACGTGGCATTCTTTTTATCATGATTTTTATGCTTTTTATCCCTAAAATATATTATTATATTGTAAATTTTACTTTTATCATTCTTTTTATCATGGATGTTTTTAAAGGCCCGTTAAATTCTAGGGCACTCTTGATTCTTAGGGTTCATTTGCTGTTGTTAGGGTTTTAATATATTCTAGGAATATTGTTTTTGTGAAAGCATTATAGAGCTTAGAAGATATGATTTATTTTATGCCTTGCCATGTTAAAACCATTGATTGACATTTATACATTGTTAGTGGCTACTACTCTTGATGGAGAGATGCCATATGGTTTCTATATACTCAAACTAAATTTCACCTAGTTGTTTAAAATGTGCTTTAATTAGGATCTTCCTCTGCAATTATTATTGGATTTGAGGCGTTCATGAGCATGTGTATGTTCATATTTGTTGTCTATTATTGTTGATGTTTGGTCTTTTTGTAATATAAATGATTGCACACTAATTATAATGGTGGGGCTACAGTGGAATGGTCTTTATTTTGGTATTGTCCTCATGTATAGTTTTTTAAAGTGTTCTGGTAGATTATTTTATTTGTATTGAGAATTTCGTGAATGGTATATTTTTTTATTCCTATTTCCAAGTTCGTAAATTTTATTTGTAACCTAAATTTGTTGGGTTCAGTATTTGTTTTACGATATTTTATTTTCTGTAAGGGTCATTTAGAAGTTTTTTTTTGGTGATTTGTTTTGATGTGTAATTTCTATCATCATATAAAAATGGATATAGTTATGTATGATGCATAATACCCTTCTTCCTTCGTGGGCAAGTGGCTTTCACCTTTTCCCAAGTCTCAAAGTCGAGCCTCAGACCTCTCCTCGCATTAATGGGAGTTGGTGTGGTGGTAATATGGAAGCATGCAACATTATGCCGAAGCATTGAGGTCCTCGTTCGCATGATCTCACCCTGGGATATGGTACCACTTTGCATCAGTTGGTATCGGGCTTGGAAACTCTCACTTGTAATGCTGAAGTTATCTCGGCCGACCTTTCCTCTATCTTCTAGTTCTCCCCAGCGCTCAGTAGGATGAATCTCAAGAGCATGGATAAGGAGATAAGGGAGATAAGAGGTGCCCATCAGGACATAAATAAACATGCTCGTAATGATTTTGAAGCTTCAAGGGCCGCTCTAGACGAGAGAAAACTCATTGGCCAGGACATAATTCGGATGGAGGCGCACATTGAGGACGTCGATACCAATGCTCGGGTCTAGGTGGGAGAACTTGAGGAGTTGTATAAGGTTATTCAAGGCATGAAGGAGTCTCATCAATCCAACTTTGAAGGCCTCAATCAATTCCTTTTTTCCCTGAAGAGTCAGTTGTTCGACAACCTGCAAAATGGCAACGATAGAATTGAAGCTCGTCTAGCACAACTGGAAGTTTCCCTGCAAGATATGAAGGAAGATATTGAAAAGCACACAGAAATGGCAGACCCTAGAAACCAACGTGAAGAAATATCCTTGATGGAGGATGATTTAGAGACTCATGAAGGAATCCCTACAGCATAATCTCAGGAATGTCGAAGTGCTCTTTTTTCTAGACTAGTTAAATGTTTTTTTGCCTTCTCTTATGTAAACAGTTTATCAGGATATATTCAACAAATTACAGTAGTCATGAACAGATAGGAATTATCATTCTTAGGGTTAGAAAGCTGAAACTGTTCAATTTTGAACTGCATAGTATCCGTTTTTTCCCTACCCTTCTTGAAAGGGAATTTTGTATTTGCACCTTATACTCTATTTAATATACTATACTTCGCGTTCCTGTTAAAAAAAAATGATGTAGTTGGAAAATGATACTTCATTTCCATCATGATTATATATAATATGTACAGGGCATGTTTGACCTGAGATGTATACCATTTTCTTTTTGATATATTGTCTTTTGCATTCTATGAGGGTGCTAAAATAGTTTTACCACATTTTGCATGCTTTCGAAAATTTCAAGGACATGGATATAGACACCAAATCAGATTATCTGAGAAAAAGTAGTCTTTAATAGAGTAGTTCTAATGATATGCATGATGATGAATTAATGTAATTTCTATTCATGTTAGTGTATGTTCTTATTTCTAATAACCATTGCAAGTTTCTAAATAACTCTAAAAATTCTAAATCAAATGACATGATTCAGGTTTTGATTGTCAACAAAAGAAAGGAAAAGGTGGTATTCATGTCTATAAATAGATAAGGAGGTTTTTTTTCTTAGAGGGTAGCTTTAAAAGGGACATTTGAAAAATAAGATAATTGGGAATTCATACACTATATTAAGCTTGTGGGTCTCGATAAGACTCCACGTTGTAGTAATGGTTCATGGGTGCTATAATCACTCCACATTGTAAAGTGTTTGATTCTATCAGTTTGTTGGTTTGTCAAGATTTGGGTCCCCACATGTCCATTGTACCATTAAGGGGTGAGATAACAGCTGTAGTCCCCACTTTCCCTGGATCTAGTTAGTATAGTTGTGTTTCACCAACACCTTCAATTGTGAGTGACCGAATACTACTTATGTAATGTATAAATAAATCCCTCCTCTCCTCATTCATGCATTTGTTCATTCAAGAATCTAGGAGTCGAGAGAGTCCATAGTTGAGCTTTGGTATATTCTCTTTTATTGCACTTCCTTAGTAATATGTAGAATAAAAAGTTGATTCTTCATGGAAAAAGATTCACTAATATGTTACAAGGTTTTATAATTCGATGAAAGATACACCATTTTTTTACAATATTTTATAATTAAGTTAAATATTCGCCAAGATTTTACAATATCATATAATTTAGTGAAAGATTTGCCAATATTTTACAAGACTCTATAATAAAAGGAAAGATTAACCAAAAAATTATATATACATATTATATTATTAATACCATAGCCTTCAAATTTTCCTATATATCAAGGAGATTCACCCCCTTATTATACATATAAATTTGGGTAAGGGCTTCTTAAAATTATCCCTGCTCTAGATCCATCAATTCAAAACTCTCAGTAGTTCGTGTTTTCTCTAGATCCTTCCAATTTTTCTTTGATTGTTGATTTCTATGGATTTGATTGTTGATGTTATCACTATGGATTGTTGTGGATCCACTTGATTACAGTGTCATAGCCAATCACTATGGATACACTTCTTTATATTTTGGATTCCAAGTGCTACTAATCCTCATGCACATACGAGGCTTACCGCTCGCCACCAATGGAATTGAAGATCATGTGCATCCATATGCTACCACTCCATATTGATTGTTTCTTATCATCTACCTACCATACCTACTCATCATTATTTCCAAATCTCATTCACGATAGAAGGTATGATTTCTTGTTTAATTTATTGAAGTTGAATTTAATGCCATAGTCACATTTTTGTACTCATTTCCAAATATATATTGCATGTCGAGGGTAGCATGATGATCCAGTTGGGGGAGGGAGAAGGGTGGATATTGTTACATTACAGTCATATTCCACCTTTACTGGCCTTATCCTCCATTATTTTTGTCCTTTGTTAGCCTCAATATATCCTTCAACATAATTTTTTGATACGAACCCATGTATGCCGCACTTGCTATAAGATTCACTCATCGAACTTCATTCCCATACACCCTTGTTTGGAAAAACCATGGTATTTAATTGCTATACCTCTAATAGTTATTACAACGGCCATTATTCCCTAGTGCTATTCATTCTCTTGCTGCAGAACAGGTGGTTAAAACTTATACCATGGGTGGCTCAACTATACGCTATGAGCTTGTAATGTTGGATCAACTTTGTAGCAACCCCAAAGTGATTTGAATTTTCTAAAATGAAAGGTGAATGGGATATCTAGACTGACTATAGGGTTTATATACGACTATAAGTATGGAATTTTCCCCAAAAAATTGCTTGTTCATTGCTATCATATGAGAATTGTGGGTTATGGTTACATAGTCCACTATGGCTCGAGTCATCAAGCTCCCTCAAACCTGTGACAGGTGGTTCATGTAAATGGTAATGTTTCTGCAAGCTAGAGAAGAATTTTTTGAGCTAGGAGACAGGGTTAAAAATGGAGGTAATGGGGTTAAGAGTGCATCTTTTATGTGAACTTGGTCATAAGTAGCCTATTTCATGCAAAAATGCGTTACTTGTGAGGGTCGACACAACCTTTTTTATGGATATCACTTCAATTTGTTGTCACACTTACAACATCAAAGGATATTGAATATCCCCTATTTCATGTTGAAGTCTCTACAACTAATGGCTCAAAATGTGAGACATACTATGAACCCTTCCCCCATCTTGTCCCATCATGGATTAATCAAATTGGTGGTAGTGCACCAAAAAAATGAATTACCAGTTGTAGGAGCTCCTTTAGAAGTAGAGGGATATGTTGAGGGCCATGTGAAAGGGAAAATCCATGCTACTATAGAAGCAAAGGGATTGGCTGAGGGCTATGTGGAAGGAAAAAGACCTGCCGATGTAAAATAGACACACACCATTGAATATTAAGAGGATGACGAGATATGAATAATTGAACCTCCCACCAAATTTTTTTTAATGCAAGGGTTCCTTTCCCAATAGTTAAGGAATAGTATGAGCCTACTATGAATATTTGGAAATCCAAATTGGCTAAGAAATTGTCAACGTTACCACAATATCCAAGGAAAAAGAGAATGAGGTCCACAATTTCTAAAGAAGTTGCTACATCAACTAGCTCGAAAAAGCCTTGTTTTTGCTATGCTAGATCCAATAGCAAGAGATTATGTTGTTGTCACACAAGAAGTAGTAGTAAAACCAAAAGAAAACACACTAGAGGCTCCTCATAAAAGTACAAATGTTGTCACACAAGAACCAACATAAATAATCCATATTGCTACTACACAAGAACCAACATCAATAAGCCATGTTTCTTTTACACAAGAACCAACAAGAGAAGCACATGTTGTTGCTACATGATGACAAACATCAAAAGATGAAATTGAAGAGAGATTTTTCATTGAGCCTATGTAAACATTTTCTGAAATTATGCCTTGCCACCTTCTTGATGATGTCCAAGAAGAATATATTATGCAAACAACAGTCAAAATAGTCATGTGAAGAAAAAGGTTATCCTTATCCTTGGTAATATTCATTTTAGGCCCTCCTATAAATCTCTTTTGAAACACAATCAATTATTAAGGAATGAAAACAAGAGGTTGATGCATAAACTAGCCCTTGCCAGGAGAAGGTTGAGGAACCCTATGGATCCTATAGGGAAGACACACTTATCCAAACCCTAGAAGAGATTGGGCACCTTCTTCTTCAAATTAAGGTGACTAAACAAGGGGAGTGATTTCTATGGAATCAATTTCCATAGAAGCTTAAGAATTAAACATTTTTCTAGAAATGGTTACTACTATAGAAGTTGAAGGTATAAGTAATTTCTCCTAAACGTATGGAAACTGCTTCTAAAACCAAAGAGATGGGTATTTCCATGGACATTTGATGATGATACTACTACAGACATGGTTGTCGAGATTCTTTTTGACATTGTATTTAAAGTAGTTAATGATTTTTCTAGTGGTGATGTTGATAGAACTCATAGAACCAATGAAGATTTTGTTTCAAATTTTGTCAATGAGATTATAGAATTAGTCATATATTCATTTGATGAAGAAGTTTCTAGTGAACATGAACAAGCTAAAATATACACTGTTGAAAAGCTTGTTTTCCATTCATTGGGATTCCAAAAATAAGTTAGTTTTCTAGAAATGCATAGGTTGAAATCACATGTAGCCTGATGGAAATACATTGTAGAATCTTACAGGATAGGTGCAGTACCTCTAGAAGAATATCGATTAAGAATACACCATGAGAGACTAGTGGGTTGAATACAATGATGTTAACAATATTAGATGGGTGAAATTCATACCAGAGAAAATATAAAATTTGTAAAATGGAAATAGAGGTAAAAACTTAAAGGACAAGAGGAAAATGAAAAATATAGCCCAGGATTTTCTCAGTTGTAGGGAATATTCACCTATGTATGCTCTATTTTTTAGAGAGAGGAAGGTCATGTTCTTACTTGAAGTTATAATTGAAGGGATACCCTACG
Source organism: Larix kaempferi (assembly GCA_027924585.1). Classification (NCBI taxonomy): domain Eukaryota; kingdom Viridiplantae; phylum Streptophyta; class Pinopsida; order Pinales; family Pinaceae; genus Larix; species Larix kaempferi. The sequence goes on from BSBM01000061.1 coordinate 6,399,489, forward strand.
ATATTTCAACTCCTAAATATTTTTTGAATATTATTTTTCCTAGAACACAAAGGACAAAAAATTATTGCGTGAATTGTATTTGCATGAACTTTCCTTGCCCAGGGAAAGGATATGGAACCCAAATCCATTCGTTGTTAATATACATCTTAGAGCCTTTACATATTATGTTAATAACCGAATATAATAGGGACTTACATAGCATACTAGAAATACAAATCAACAAGATTTTTGCCTATGGATTCGAGGAGGATATGTGAAAGAATTGATAATTCTAGTTATACACTTAAGGTGGAATGTTCCATAACCAAGAAGATCCTTTTACCTTGAAAATCAGCAAGAGGACATTCACTAGAGCATGCATTCGATTAATTATAGAAGAATGTAAGCCCTATACAAATGATAACAGAGATGGGAATTGTTGGATTGAACATTGTGAGAAAGTGAACCCTTTGGACATGCCAACTTAGCAAAATCCTTACAACAAGTAGAGAGATGTGTATAGTTCGTCACCCAATGTCAAGAAAATTTGATTGGGATTAGGTTATGTTTTCCTACGATTTGATGCCCACCATCACCCATATATAATCCATTATACAAATAGAGTCCACAAGAAGAGAATAGGTTTTGGAAAAATATTAAGAAAATGGTTGGATATTGTAATGAAGAGGAGTTAGGGCACTCTCCCTATAATCTCACCAATTTTCATTGGTCTACACTAAAACCTAATTCTGATTAGCTTACAAGTTGCATAGCTATGAACAACGCCCCCAATTGGGGGGATATGATAGGCCTTTGTTTGCCATAATTTTGTCAACTATTACCCTCATTTGGATATTCCTTTTGCCACTATTTACCCTCATTATCATCATATTCTCATCCACTTTGGATCTTGTCATGAAGGTACTCTTTTAGTTCAATTAATCGGATTGTATTGATAATTGTTGAGAATTTTAGAGGAATTTGTGTACTTATTGTCTAATATGTAGGATGTGTTATCTACAAAATGCTAATTTTTTATATTTAATTCAAAATTGCACTAGTACTTGAAATCAATAAACAGTCATAAGAATAAACATTCACATATGACACATAAATTTATCCTGGGGAAACCCTCTATGACTTGAGGGAGAAAACCCCAGCAAAACCTTCCTTAGTATATTGATAGATAGCAGAGAATGTATTTTACATCAAGCACCCCCGAGGAAATTTACAAAGAAAGAGAAATATAGACAAAGAAGAGAAACTCTAAATAATAATTCTACACTAAACCAATTTTCTAATATTGGTCACATGCACAAATTGCCTTCAATAGAATTCACTCCAACATTCGAGTCATCAATCTTGCATGGAAAAAGGCGCCATACATCTTATGCAAGAGCTTTAAATTGGATTAATGACTTCAGGATGAACTCATCCTTTAACTGAATGATAGCCCACTTAGTTAGGTAGCTAACTTAAGTGTCATCATGCAAGTGTCGTCTTTTAGTTTAACACAAGTGTCGTCATACAAAAACACGTATTTAACTAGATCTTATTTGTTGTCACTTAGTTAACTCTTTTAACTAAAGTCTTTCTTGTTAACATCACTAAAGTGATCAAACCAAGTTCTCCTTTAATTGATTGAAGTCTTCTTTGTTAATATCACAAAAGTTTAACAATTCGAGTTCTCTTTATTTAATTGAAGTCTTTATCATCATTGAAGTTTGCAAATCGAATTCTCTCTTATCTTATCACACCTTATCTTTATCTCTTGTCTTATCTGCATGTTCCACATGTGCTATCTTAATTAATGATCATATCAAGTATACTAAGGAGATTTTCCCAATGATGTTACCATCTTGTTCTACTATTGTTCCAAGTGGTTATATGCTAAAGTAATGAACCCTAGAGGTGGTCAGTATCTAGAGGAGACTTAATAACTCAACCATGGTTAGTAGTAAATCACACACCATTCATGCTTCGACATGCAAAGCATCACCTCAACACATGAGGATCTGTCTTGACACACACGACCTTAGCCTTGACTAGCAAGACTGTACAACATCATCACTTTGACATACAAACAACTTACTTCAACACATGAGGCTTAATCATTATTGAGTCCAACTAAAGATTCTTCTCCATGTTTCCTGAGTCGAACTCAGGATCCTATAAGGCACTACATCGACACACGAGGCTCATTATTGACACACAAGATTGACTTGGAGAATGACTCATGATGCTAAAAGTGTGAATGTTCACCTTGGGTATGTTCATGGTATTATTAAAATCATGACAAGTGTGACTGGTAATGCCAACTATACTATCTAAATCATTGGAAGTGGAAGATACCAATGAAAGAATGTTAACCATCATAAGAAAATTGGATACTCAGTGACTTAAATGTGCTCTTATTAATGTTTATAGTATTCTTTTGGTGGCTAGCAATATGTTTTTCTATGGATTTATGATTGAATTTCCCACTCAGATAAGCCATTGGTATGTGTATGCATAGATTTGGTCAATCTCTTATTACTCCTCTTGCTACAATTTAGGGATGTGGCTACAAGTATAAACTATTAATGAGTTTTGTTGGTTATATATTTTTTCAATGTAAACATTTTCATGGAGAAAAAATGTCATAGATGTATATGTTGAATGTCAATCTCTTCATATTCTAGTCATGCATGTTATTTCAATGGGAAATCATATCCTTAGTGACATATCTACGTGAGTATGGAAATTAATTGCATTACCATGAATCTATGATTGCAAATCCCAATTGTATGAGTTATTATTCTGTATATGACTATAGTATAAACCTCAAAGGCCTTGATTAACTATTGAATGTAAGTTGTTGGTAACCCTCTATATATATTAAGTTGGTCATGTTTTGGTTGTTTTCCATAGTAAGTATCCTTGAAATGAGCTAAGTGTTTGCATTGTCCATTGCTGGTTGATACCTTGTGATTGTTGAAGAAATTGTGGCAGTTAGTGGATGGAAGTGGCTTGTGGTTTCATGATGGTATTATGAATGTAGTGTCCTTTGAACTATGATCAATGATTGCTTAACTTAACAATAGAACTCCATATTTTTGTATCCTAGATTCTCTTCAATATCATGAATGTTATTTACTATTTTAGAAGGGTGAGTGTTGGCCCAAGCCCATCTCATCTACCCATTTGAGTATCTTTGCTCCAATATATTACCATACAAGTTGGCTATTACCAGTGATCAATAGTTCATTGTTCCAGGAGGATCATCCAATCGTCGATAAAATTTAAAGTCTTCAAAATGTAAAGTAAATCTTATAGGAATTAATATCTCATCAAGATATTTCCGGCAACGCTTGTTTCATGCAAAAAGGCCTCCGGATACAGAAGTTATCAATATTTGAAGTTTCGACAGTTTTGGTTAAATTGGCAAACATAGTCTAGTTTGCATTCCAGACGAGGCCTCAGGAAAACATAGTCTAGTTTATACTCATGTTTCTCGATTTTTCGAGAGGATCACAATGGTGCTGTCGTTTTTTGTTGATAACTGGTAGAAAATAGAAGTGTTTCCAGAACACTCATTTTGTAAGCATTGAGGACTAAATAAGATCAACCTTCTCATTGGAAGTGGCCCGGAGACATAGCCCAAGGAGGGTGAACTCCATTATCAGTTCTTGTCTACAAAATTTCATGGTTTGCATATCTTTATGTGCTTTATGTGCTTTATGTGCTTCAGTTATGCTCTTTAATTTTGTCATTTAAATCCTTTTTAATGGATTTAAGCATTCAAACTTTTACATGCAAATAATGGTTATAAAGATCCTGTCATTTTCAGATCATTCATATTGTGAGTTCTCTTGTACATTTGCATTATTAAAGAATGTGATTATGAAAATTGTATGCAAAGCTTGAAGAAAGACTTTGTTGTGCTTATATTGAATGGGTATCTAGTCTTTTCTATCTCATTTTGAAATTAAGCATGTAACTGCTACGCATATACTATGCATCTCATATTTTCTTTTTTGTTGTTGTTTGTTTTGTTGATGTATATGTAACTTCGGAATGTATTTCATCTGTATATTATATTTATATTTATTGTACCCTTATAAGAGATGTGTTATTCCTCTATAAGGAAGTGTCGTCATGTGGATTGACAAGTGTCGCAAGTGTGTGTACTTGCCGATGGGTTATTAGACCACCTTATGGGGTCGGCCCTAATTAATATATAATATAATGTGGATGTACTCAAGTAGACAAGTCGGCCCCAGTAGGTCACTGGGCAAAAAGGTGAGTATAAATAGAGATAGGAGATCTCTATTTTACTCACTCGGAAAAGTATCTATCTCTCTCTCTGGAAAGTGGTGCACTAGTGAGGAGGAGGAGGATCATCTGCTAGGAGACTATCTCTGTATTATTTGGTTGTATTTTGGTTGAGCCATTGCTCTCTCTATCTCTGAGGAAGTTGTGGGGTTTTTCACCTTAGGGTTTTCCCCACGGAAACTCTGTGTCTCTTGTCTCTATGCTTTTGATGCTTGTGATGCTTGTCATATTGTGATTGTCATGCATTGATATACTGTAGATGTTATTCTCTCAGCAAAGATCCTATAGTATTGTGATTTAATACTGAAAATTCAACATGGTATCAGAGCTTAACTGAGAAGAAGACATTTTGCAGTGACGGAAGCTTGTATTGCTTGTTTATTGGGTTTCTCTCCACAGATTTTTGAAATTCAGTATAGTAGATTGGATCTACTCATCAAGGCGCATCTTTCTGTCCAATCAGATTTCAGTTCCGAGCATTTTCAGTTTTGGCCCTAAAAATTAGGGTTTCCACAAAAATAGGAATTTCTGGAAACTGAAGGTACAGCTGGAAGCTCCTTGCAAAAATCGAAGGTTTGAGCTTTGGATCGAGATTTTTGGCTGGGTAGATCTCCGGGAAACTCAAACCCTAATTCAGGGCTCTCCCTAGTGAACCCGGGAGGACAAAAAGGCAATTTTGAAGGACAAGACTTTGCTGATCTCAAATTCTAAATGTACTAGGCTGATCAGCTCTCCAAGGCGCATCTTTCTATCCTTTCGGAATTTTGAAATTCACATTTTGAATTTTTAGGGTTTCTCTGACAAACCCTAATCCAGGACCAGATCCAGTTTTCAGCACTTCAAGTGGTAAGTTCTAAATCTTTTCTATTTCCATTTGAAGTACTCTTAAAGATGTCTCTTCACACCAAGCTTGAGGATAAGCTTGAAGGGGCTGATAACTTCCGAGCCTGGAAGTATAGGATTGGGCTAATCCTGGAAGAGAATGAGTTGGACTCATATGTGAAAGAAGACATCCCTATCCCAGAGGATGAAGAGGCCAAGGTATTGCACAAGAAGAACTTGGTCAAGGCAAAGAGAATCATTGCTGATTCTATCAAAGACCATCTCATACCCCATGTGTCTTCTCTCAAGACACCCAAAGAGATGTTTGAATCTTTGACCAAGCTATTTGAAGGAAAGAACATAAATCGGAAGATGACCCTGCGGAACCAATTGAAAGCAGTAAAGTTTCAGAATGGGGAAACCATTCAATCCTACTTTTCAAGGGTCTCTCAGATCAAGGAACAATTAGAAGCAGTAGATGAAATGGTGGAGAATGGTGAAGTGGTGATGACCACTCTAAATGGCCTACCCAGGTCATGGGATTCCTTTATTCAAGGAATTTGTGCAAGGAAGAAGTTGATCTCCTTTAGTAGACTTCGGGAAGAATGTTCTCAAGAAGAAGCTAGGCTTATAGCTCGTGAGGAAAAGATGGGAGGTGAAGATCAAGCTCTTGCAGCTCACACCAAAAGAAGCAAAACCAAGAAGGATCACCCTCACCCCAAAAGATTCCATCAAAAGAATAAGAAGGACCTAAGATGCTTCACATGCAATGAGAAGGGTCACTTTGCTTCAGATTGTCCCAAGAACAAAAGGGATAATAAGAACAACTCCAGTAAGAAAAAGAAAGGTAGCAAAAGAAGGTTTCATGCCCATGCTGCCGAAGATGATGAACCTCCAAAGAAGAAGGCTAGGGCAGAAAGTAGTAGTGATGATGACTCATCAAGTGAAGAAGAATATGTTCTAATTTCCGCTCTTACAGGTACCATCTCCCATGGATGTAATGATTGGTTGATTGATAGTGGGGCTTCCAAACACATGACTGGGTTCAAGGAATCATTTGTGAACCTTTCTGAACATGAATCACCCCATAAGGTGAAACTTGGGGATGATTATCAATATCCAATCAAAGGAAGTGGTGAAGCCTCTTACAACTTAGATTCTGGAAAATCTCTGAAGATGAAGGAAGTTCTCTATGTACCTGGGCTCAAGAAGAACTTACTCTCCATCTCTGCTCTAGATGCAAAAGGTATGAGGGTTGCATTTGTTGATGGCCAAGTACTAATGTGGCCAAAGGGAAAGACTATAGATGATGCAGTAGTGATTGGAGAGCAAGAGGGAGGCTTGTATAAATTAAAGGGTCAACCTGAACATGCCATGGTACATGAATCCATGGAGCCAAGTGAACTTTGGCATAGGAGACTTGCTCACATGCACTATAGAGCACTTCCAATTGCAAGCAAGGCTGTAGAAGGTCTTCCTGAAATCAAGACCAAACATGAAGGGGTTTGCAAAGGATGTGCAAAAGGTAAGAACACTAAGAAGGCTTTCCCAAGCAGTGAAAGCAAGGCAAAAGACATCCTGGAAACCATCCACTCAGATGTATGTGGCCCCATGTCATCCAGTTCCCTAAGTGGGTATGTTTACTATGTATCCTTTATTGATGACTTCTCCAGGAAGACTTGGGTATACTTCTTGAAGGGCAAAGATGAGGTGTTTGATAAATTCAAGGAATTCAAAAACTTGATGGAAAATCAAACTGACAAGAAAATCAAAACATTCAGATCTGACAATGGTGGAGAATTCACCTCAAATGACTTCAAGAAGCTTTGTAGTGATTCAGGGATTAAGAGGGAGTTGACTGCTCCATATAATCCTCAACAGAATGGAGTTGCAGAAAGGAAGAACAGAACTATCATGGAAGCAGCAAGGGCAATGTTGCATGACCATGATCTTCCTATGCATCTTTGGGCAGAAGCAGCTAGAACAGCTGTACATGTGCAGAATAGAACACCCCACAAGATATTGGACAACAAGACACCAGAAGAAGTCTTTTCTGGTAAGAAACCTGAAGTCAGCCATCTCAGAATATTTGGTTGTCCAGTATACACTCATGTCCCAAAGGAGAAGAGGACTAAACTAGATCCTTCAGGAAAGAAGGGCATCTTTGTGGGTTATAGTGAAAGCTCGAAGGCTTACAGAATATATTTTCCAGGGTTCAAGAAGATTGATGTCAGCAGGGATGTAACATTTGATGAAAATTCAGCATTCATCAAATCAAGAAAGGCACCTATTGAAGATTATGAAGAACCTAAGGAAACAAGATTTCAAGACACTACCATGACTGATGCAGTTCCAGAAACTGCTCGTGAGTTTGAAGATCCACAAGAACCTGTAGATCCACCTCGTGAGGATAACTCTCACAAGAGGAAACCTGTATGGGCTAGAGAGCTCATTCATGATGCAGAAAGATTTGGCATTCCAGAAGAAGAACACAGAGCAAAGAAGAGAACCAGATCACACACGAGTTATGTTGCTTTACTCTGTGACATCATGAACAAAGAGCCTTCCAGTTATGAAGAGGCAGCAGAAAAGAAAGAATGGAAGGATGCTATGGTTGAGGAATATCAATCAATTATGAAGAATGATGTTTGGGATGTTGTCCCAAGACCTAAAGGGAAGTCTGTTGTGACTTCCAAGTGGATCTACAAAATCAAGCATGCTGCAGATGGCAGTGTGGAAAAATATAAAGCAAGATTCGTAGCTCGTGGTTTCTCTCAGAAGGAAGGAATAGACTATGAAGAAACCTTTGCACCTGTAGCCAGATATACTTCCATCAGAACAGTACTTGCCTTGGCCGCAGCAATGAAATGGAAGATACACCAGATGGATGTCAAGACTGCTTTCCTGAACGGTGTAGTAGAAGAAGAAGTATATGTGGAACAGCCACTCGGCTTTGAAATACATGACAGGGAATCTTATGTATGCAGATTGAAGAAAGCCTTGTATGGCTTGAAGCAAGCTCCCAGAACCTGGTATGGTAGGATGGACAGTTTCCTATCTAGTTTGGTCTTTACCAAGAGTAAAGCGGATTCCAACCTTTACTACAAGGTTGAGGAAGGGAATCCTGTAATTCTACTACTATATGTGGATGACCTATTTGTGACAGGAGATGACAGAATGATTGCAGATACCAAGAGGAAGCTTGCAGCTGAATTCGATATGAAAGATTTGGGAATGATGCACTATTTCCTAGGTATGGAGGTGTGGCAGAATGCAGGTGGGATCTTCCTTGGTCAAGGGAAGTACACAGTAGATATTCTGAAGAGATTTGGGATGATGGATTGCAAAGCCATGGCCACACCTATGGCATCGAATCTGAAGCTTCTTTGTGATGCTTCATCTGAGCCAGTTGATGTTTCTATGTATCGTCAGATTATTGGGTCCTTGATGTACCTGACGAACACGAGACCAGATATTTGCTTTGCTGTGAACACATTGAGCCAGTTCCTGACGGATCTGAGGAGTGTTCACCTAGTTGCTGTAAAGCATGTTCTGAGGTACCTGAAGGGTACAGTGGATTATGGGCTCAGATATGAGGCAAATCAAAAGTTTAACCTACAGGGTTATGTTGATTCAGATTGGGCTGGCAGTGCTGCAGATAGGAAGAGCACATCTGGGTGTTGCTTCAGTATGGGATCAGGTGTGATCTCTTGGTTTAGCAGGAAGCAGTCCTGCGTAGCACTGAGTACAGCTGAGGCAGAGTATGTTGCAGCCTGTTCAGCTAGTTGTGAGGCAGTATGGCTACGGAAGCTACTGTCTGAGTTATTTGATCTCCCGTTGGAGGCTACTGGTATCTTCTGTGATAACCAGAGTTGTGTGAAGCTGTCCGAGAACCCAGTGTTTCATGACAGGTCGAAACACATAGAGATCAAATATCACTATATCAGGGATATGGTGCAGAGAGGAGCTGTGAAGCTCCTGTATGTTGCGACGGACGAGCAGATTGCAGATGTGCTGACGAAGCCACTAGACAGGGTGAAGTTCGAGTACTTCAGAGAGAGGCTTGGCGTTATTCAGATCGAGGACACTTCGAGGAAGAAGTGACGGACACATTTGCTGAACCCATTCCAAGCATGTTGGAAGGAGGATCCTTCACATGGCTGTGGATGTAAGCGCTGGATGATGAGCATCAGGATGATGTTCTAGTTTCTGCTTGATATGATCAGTTGGATCATTTTATGTATGTACGCATCATGTTGGATGCAGGATATGATCAGTTGGATCATGTGTATGTATTGTTTATGCATCATGTTGGATGCTTGGACCATGTATCTGTATATGTATCAGGTGGATACATTGTATGATCAGGTGGATCATGTATGGTGATATGTATCATGTATTTGTATTTGTATCAGGTGGATACATTGATGATCAGGAGGATCATGTATGATGATATGTATCAGGTAGATACTTGGTATGCATCAGATAGATGCTTTGATGATCAGGAGGATCATGTATGATGATATGTATCAGGTAGATACGTGGTATGCATCAGGTAGATGCATTGATGATCAGGAGGATCATGTATGATGATATGTATCAGGTAGATACTTGGTATGCATCAGATAGATGCTTTGATGATCAGGAGGATCATGTATGATGATATGTATCAGGTAGATACGTGGTATGCATCAGGTAGATGCTTTGATGATCAGGAGGATCATGTATGATGATATGTATCATATATTTGTATCAGGTGGATACATTGATGATCAGGAGGATCATGTATGATACTTGGTATGCATCAGGAAGATGCATTGATGATCAGGTAGATCATGCAGCAGGATGTTGCAGTGATGATCAGGATGATCATAGATGACGAGCCTCAGGATGTTGCTCCAGATGACATGCAGCAGGATGTTGTATTGATGATCAGGACGATCATGGATGACGAGCTTCAGGATGTTGCTCCAGATGACATGCAGCAGGATGTTGCATTGATGATCAGGACGATCATGGATGACGAGCTTCAGGATGTTGCTCCAGATGACTTGCAGCAGGACGTTGTAGTGATTATGATCAGGACGATCATGAGTACATCAGGATGATGTATGGTGAGTATCAGGTTGATACTCTGTGGCCGTGGATCAGGTTGTGCAGATGAGCATGTCTGGGAGATCCTATAGGTCGGAGTTGTGTACCCGTAACAGCCTGGGATGCTCTTTCGAGACATTGCTCTGGGAGGACATGTAATTTGTGCCCTGGGAGATCTCAGGTCGGAGTTGTGTACCCGTAACATCCTGAGATGCTCTTGCGAGGTTTTGTCCTATGGCATGTAATTTGGGCCCTGGGAGATTTCAGGTCGGATTTGTGTACCCGTAACATCCTGAGATGCTCTTGCGAGGTTTTGCCATGACCACATGTAATTTGTGCCCTAGGAGATCTCAGGTCGGAGTTGTGTACCCGTAACATCCCGAGATGCTCTTGCTAGGTTTTGTGGTGGACCACATGTAATTTGTGCCCTGGGAGATCTTAGGTCGGAGTTGTGTACCCGTAACATCCTAAGATGCTCTTTCGAGGTTTTGTGGTGGGGTCACATGTAATAGCGCCCTGGGAGATCCTACAGGTTGGAGTTGTGTACCCGTAATATCCTGGGATGCTCTTTCGAGGTTTTGTGACGCACGTAATAAGTCCTGAGGATTCCACAGTATGGCCAGTGATGACGAAGACCTGCAGGTGGTGGGCCTACATCCAGTATGAAAAAGGACTGGCTCTGTAGAACTTCCTATGACGAGTAGAGACAGAGATTGGATGAGATAGCAGCAGCAGTGACGATGATGATGACGATGCATCGATGACGATGATCCAGAGAAGAAGACTTGTCTAGCAGATCTGTGTCGAGAAATACCTTCCTAGTTAAGAGGGAGTGTTGATGTATATGTAACTTCGGAATGTATTTCATCTATATATTATATTTATATTTATTGTACCCTTATAAGAGATGTGTTATTCCTCTATAAGGAAGTGTCGTCATGTGGATTGACAAGTGTCGCAAGTGTGTGTACTTGCCGATGGGTTATTAGACCACCTTATGGGGTCGGCCCTAATTAATATATAATATAATGTGGATGTACTCAAGTAGACAAGTCGGCCCCAGTAGGTCACTGGGCAAAAAGGTGAGTATAAATAGAGATAGGAGATCTCTATTTTACTCACTCGGAAAAGTATCTATCTCTCTCTCTGGAAAGTGGCGCACTAGTGAGGAGGAGGAGGATCATCTGCTAGGAGACTATCTCTATATTATTTGGTTGTATTTTGGTTGAGCCATTGCTCTCTCTATCTCTGAGGAAGTTGTGGGGTTTTTCACCTTAGGGTTTTCCCCACGGAAACTCTGTGTCTCTTGTCTCTATGCTTTTGATGCTTGTGATGCTTGTCATATTGTGATTGTCATGCATTGATATACTGTAGATGTTATTCTCTCAGCAAAGATCCTATAGTATTGTGATTTAATACTGAAAATTCAACATGTTTAGTTAAACTTCATGCCAATTTTATCCCAAGAGGGAACGTATGTAGTGTCCCATATTGATTAATACAGTTTTGTGACACCTGAGGAGGATGATTTTTATGGTTTATGTATGCTACACTTATATGTTATGGACTTGGTTAGTGCACGTGACAACTAAACATTGATACATATATATGCATATGTTATATATATGGTTTCATTTTTTCTTAGGTGTGATTATATATATATATGTGTGTGTGTGTACCATACCATTTTTTATTAAGTATATGTTATATGAATGTTTCTTTTTTCTGCATCAATTGTGTGGAATAGATTGTGATTATGATCATGTTGATGATAAATGTTTTATATTATTATGTATGCTCAACCTTGTAATGAGCAATATGGAAGGGAACTTAGTTACTTGTTGACAAGGATGCTCAGATCATAAATGACCATGGAGGTCATGAATACATTTGGTAAAAATGTACTTAAGTTAAATTCATTGTGAATTTTACTTGATGCTTTTAATATATGATCTTATGTTGTGTGCATGCCTTGGGAAATACCTTTCCAATGGACCATTATATTGGTATGAGATGACAACCAGTACCATGAGATGATGCGTGGAGATTCAATGCAAATTATATGAGAATCCATGGAATTTAGGGTGCGGAGTCCTAAGTCCATGGAAGATCAAGCCATGGATTCTTGGATCTATGGAATAGATCAGGGCATGGAGTCCTAGATCTATTAGGGCATGGATTCCTAAGTACATGAAAAGGGAATAGAGTCTTGATAAGTATAGGGGTGTGCTATAGGGGTGTGGCATCCCTATTCCCTAGCAGAAAATACCACTCAAAGGAATAACTCAACGAGGTAAGCTAACCTAGGCTAAGATGAATTAATTTAATTCTAAATTTACCCAATTTTGAGGGGATTTAAAATTTAATAATATTTTAATCAAATATTAGAAAATGAAAAAAAATATATATTTGGAAATAACCTGAAAGTGACACATGGGTGGGGTGAGTATTAGGTAATAAAGAAAATAAATAATTATGGGAAAATTGAAAGGGTGACACCTCGGAGGAGGTGATGAATAGAACTTAGTTTTGGAGTTAATTAATTTAATTATTTTTGCATGAGGGGGCGAGGTGTCATCCCTCTCAAATGCTGTAAATAGAGAATTACCTCCCATGGGTGAGGGGAAGGACTTGGAGAGTAGCCAGATGCTACTAAAATGGATCTGGAATTATTGAGTTAAATATCTAGGTTAGTGTTGCTAGGTTGATTAGATTTGAGTGGTGTTGATAGGAATAGAGTTATCTTCCTATATTTCATGTGATCTCTCTATTACTGTATTCAGGTACTGTTGTGAACTTATACAACTCGGGGATTCGAAGGGGAGAATTTCTCCCTAGATAATGCTGGGAGGAAAACCAATTGGTCCACGTGAGTTGGAAAGCTTGGAGCAGATGTAGAAGAATATTCCAGTCGTGGACTTAATTATTGTTAGGTATAATTTCTTATTTTATGTTTAATTATGTTATATCTCTTGTTTAATTAAGAAATTTAGAATTTTGTAGTAATTTACATTTATGAAATAGTCGGGGAATGTTGAGGCTGAAATATAATGATATTATTGATATTTTTCAGGATAGATTTTTGGGTTAGTAGAGATATATGTAGGTTCACTATTACATATGGGCGGATTGTTCCATGAAATATTTCCACATTTTCAACATTCGTGGGTTAAAAAAATGAATTTTTATATTTTTGTTTTTCTGGGCGGAAAAACCGTGGCAATATCGATGATTTGTAATGTTCCATGAACTGTTGTCGATATAGGGACGAAATTTTTAGGTTTCACTTTTTGTTGCAATATAGACGAATGTCGAGCTAATTCCCAATTTGACACCTTAACTATACAATATGTATTATTTGAATGACTTTTGTTTCCTTTTATAGTATTGCTAATTCCTTTTTCACATTTATAAAGTTGATGAATAAAGTGCTAAATGTATGTATTGACTTATTTATAATCATGTATATGGAAAACACAATTGTTTAGTTAGTTACCTAGGATTATTACTTGCATCATTTGAACCAATTATTTGCATCCTTCTAAGGAGATAAATTGTAGTTAAGTTGAATAAGTGTACAAATTTGTGTATGCGATTCCACAAGAACGATTGATGATATGATCATTGTTTCAATAAAGATTTCATTGTGTTAATTGGTGGTATGAGCATTAATTCAATAAAGAATTTAATTAGTGTCAATTGTTGATCAATAAAGAGCATTCATGACTTATAAAATTTCATGAAAATGGAAAACTATATTAATAAATTTATTGCATAGTTTCGAAACCATAATGTTTTCACTCTTAATGTACTAAATTTCAAGATATTCTAGTTCGTGTAGGTGTAATGTCCCCTCCTATCATACCAGCAAGATAAAGAGGATCATTGTGCCAAAACCGGGCAATTGGCCCCGATGTTTACTAAATACAACATCCACATATATAAAAAGACAGGCATGCAGATGTACAATCTGAGCAAACACAGCAGAAGTAAATCGTTTGCAGGATTAACACACATCCATCATACATTCTAGATTTTCATGTCATTCATCAATTAAGCAATATCAAATTATCAAATGAGAATACTTATCTTAAACCAGGTAGTCCCTGAGCAACCAGCTACGCTTCTGCAATGTTCCACCCAACCGTAGGCCAGTGTGCTCCTCAATCTCTCAGCACCACTGCCACCCCCGAGCTAGGCATGATCTCCACAAGGAAAAGGGGAAAACAGGCTCTCACATAGCCAAAGGTATATCAAAATCAGCCAAGCCAATCAGCAATTGGGTTTTTCAGGCTGTTAAGAGATGGGTGCATATAACCTCAAAGCATACGTGTTGGGCATGAGAAAAATGCCTATACAGTGAAGTTCCCAACAGTGGGTTTTCCTGAGCTTCAGAAAAACATGGGTAGACTCAAAACAAATTGGCAACTAGGAAAATCGACTGGGAGGACAACCCATTTCAGAAAAACGCCCCAAGGGCAAAAACAACCTCTCCCTCTGTCCAAAATCGCGTCCCTCCTTCCCCAGCTACTGCAAAATATCAAAACGCATTTCTGGGCATGGAAAAACGCAGGGTTATGGGGAAAAACATGAGGATAACTTCCAGTGAGCTCAGTCTTCCTGAGAGGAAGGACGTAATCCATGAGGAATGGCCCTAGGTAGCATTTCGTGGGGGTTTTCTTTTCCAGCAAGCCAAAAATATGATTTTCAGGTTGATGGCTTGCCCATGCACGAAAATCTGGCTGCCATACCTTTCTAATCCCAAGACAATAACTGCCCCAACCAATCTTTGGAAGAATTAAATGATTGGGTGCATGAGACAAAATGGGTAGTTGGTGGTTTTATGGGTTTCCCCATTGACACATGGATTAATACCATTGGCTCAAGGGTTTGAATAATTTCCCTCCCTATTCCTTGTAAAGATCATACCCCCATCTCTTTGTTGCATTGCGTAGCTGGTTGTGGGTTTTTTCATTAAAATTGCATATTTACATGATGTCCGATTTTACATTGTGCACAGCTAGCACAAGGACTCTATGCATCTATTCTAATTGCTGATACATAGAACGATAAATCAATGGCGGGGCCTTGGCCTTGAGCTCCTCACCATGAATAAATAACAATATTTACATCATTTACAATATTAATGCAATAGGGTCAAGCTGGGGACATTATAGTAGGAAGCCATGCAACAAGAAGTATTTTAAGAGACAAAGTATGAGTTGCACAACTACTCCCTTTTTTTTTCTTTGGTGTTATTCAACAAGCCTTAAAGATCATGGTGGATCTTATAGATACACCATGGGAATAGTTTTGATTCAACATCAAATACTTATTGCATGCCACCCTATCCGCTTTTAAGACATTACTTTGAATTACTTAGTGTGTGATCGAAAAATGTACACACTAGTTCAAGTTTGGAAGCATCAATGCTATTTATTGGTTAGAAAGTATTCTAGAATTTATATTTTTCATTAAGATTTCTCTTTCCAAATCTTGATTGAGGATTAGTAGTCTTAACATGGCCAATGGTGAATTTAATTTGAGCATTAATTTGCACCATTCTTCATGTGAAAAAAATCAAATTTGATTGGGTGGATGAATGTTAGCTTAGAATGAATGATTGTTATTTTTCAAATAGCATAATGGATACCTTTATGTGCAAGTTTCTTGTAATCAATGATCTTGTTTAATAGTCTTGTGTGATAAGAGTTTTATGGACAAATAAAAATGATACAAGATCACTGCAGAGGAAAGAAGAGATTAATGTGAACCCTATTTATTGAGTTAACTATGTTGGAGGTCACATGATGAAAAGTGAAATTATGAGGATGTTGTGACATACTTAGTAGTGGGTTTGAATGTTAAATAAGAGGTTAAATTACCATGGAAATGTCTTTAGGACCTAGTTATGTTCATTTCAAGAGTTCATTTTTTTATTAGCAATGAAATGTTTGATTTTGGAATGTATTGGAAGTCACTTATTAGAATTGAACAATTAGAACGTGACATCCAACAATGTATATAGAGATAGTGTGAGGGTCATGACATTATACACCTATTTCCTTTAAAATTATCATGTGAGAGAATCATGTTTTTTTATTCATTCTTGTGGAATTCTATCATGCATATTACTTGGGTTATTTGATAGGTAAACCTCTCTTAAATATGATATCAATGCTGGAACTTGAAAATAGTGATAAACGTGGAGTATTAAAGCCTTTGGGTATGGAATTCTTAACTAGAGTTAAGAATGGATATTCATTTCCTTGAAAAAGTAAACCAAATTATGTGATTTCTTGGCATAATGACAATCCTATTCATCATGAGACTATGAACATGGACTTCATTTCTTCTTTGTATGCATGGTGTTTTCGAATTTTCAAAATTGTCTTATTGTACATTAGATTTTTAGATATCATTGTAGTCATGGTTTGGTTGTTTCCAACACTTATATCTCTTGTTGATTTCACTTAAGTTAAGGCTTAAATTGTCAAGGATTTGAATGTTTTCATCAAGCACATGTGGTTTATAAGGGTTGTCTGAGGGTCTTACATAACATTCCCCACACATTTAATTGCAACTAACACATTGGTCCCGAATGTTGTTATTTAATTATTTATCCTAATGGTATCAATGACCTCTATGATTTTGACTATCAGGTGTTGAAGTGGCATCCTTCGGTTGTTTGCTTGCCTAGGAGACTAGAATGCTCCCCTTATTTGGCATATCTTGTAGTTATTTGAGGCATAGAAACCTTAATCTCAGGTTGACATTTTTTTGGTTTGGTCCTCCTGCTTGGTTGATGGATACGCTCATTCTTGATTGAAATTTATTATTTGTTTAAAAAAAAAACAATATAGTCGGAAAATCAATATACACATAATGTCTGAAAATAGTCTTTGAAAATCAAATTTCTCATGGCCATTTGAGTGCCAATTTGCATGATTTTGAAATTTGCAACATGTGTAAGGTGTAATATTTCACCTAAGTTAGCTGATGTATTTTTCGTTCTCTGCTGTAGTATTTTACTGATTATTTGGTTAAGATGTATTGACATGAAACAGTTACGAACACTGCTGTAATGTACTCCTGAGTGTACCCTCTCACTATAGTTATGGTTTTTTGGGATGATATAGCCAATTAATGTTTCTTAGTTGAGTGATTTTTCCAAACAGTTCACTAACAAATAGTTATACCACAAATCGTCCTCCCAATACCAAACACTTCAGCTGAGGTTTGTAACACTACACCCACTAGGGTTCAGCATGTCCCTCCTAAGCCTCAGATTTGAGGGAAGTAAATGTGTTTAACTAAGTAAACATGTACTTTCAAAGAAGAAAGAAAACACCATCTTGTTTATTGTTGTTTTCTCGAGCGTAGGTACCACCAAACAGGTATCTGTCAGATCTATCTTCCTCAAGTGATGATGAAGATATACTCGGATAGGTTGAAAGTGAGACGAGTTGTACTAGATCTACCTGTTTGTCCTAGGGTGTTTTGAGTCATGTTCTTTCCTCCCTAGGTCTATTTTTCATTTTTAAGCCTTTTTTCCTTTTGTTTATTCCAATCTTTGCTTTTCCCATTTTCTTAAGGTTTGAATTGTTTTGAATATTTAATGCATATTGTTTAACCTAAGCTCCTATAGACTAGTTAATGTCTTTTCATTATATGAAAAATGTGATAGAGTTGAATTATATAGTCTTGATTTATTAACCCAAGTTGGCAGCACATATCATTATTCAAATACATGCACGCTGCGATCAGGCCTCGAAGATGGTTCATGAATCAAGCATAAGATTTGGGGGCTCGTACCTCTCCATATCTCTGAATCATTTCAAGCCCGATAGATCACTAATTATATCAGTGTTGATAGACAAAATGGAGTTCGAGCTTCAAAGAGGGTTTTCAGTATCTTCTCCCCAAAGTTCGCGGTCAAGTATTGCTTCTACAGTCATGAATTCAGTCATGGAGATAGACAAGAAATCATGCCCAAGTGTTCACGTGCTCATGATTGAGACCCAAAATGTTGAATGGATGAAGAAATTTCAATCTGCTGTTGAAAAGGTGAAAGCAGTTGGTTGGTTTACCATGTTCGAAAAGATGGGAGAGTTTTACATAGGGGTTACAAAATCATTTTGTGAAAACCTCGAGGGTTCAATGGTGAAAATGAACGGCCTTAAATTCTCACTAACAAAAGAAACCATTGCACAGGCTATTTGGGTTACTCCCGAGGGTGAAAAATGGTATAAGAGGCAATCACTAGATGAAGATTTCATCCAGTTCCTCCTTCTGGCACACCAAGATCCTGATTGGAGCCAAAGCATTCAGAAAACTTTCCTAATCAAGGAATGGTAGGATGTTCTGCAAATTATCCAAAGGTATATAACATGTGAAGGAAGGTTCTCCACTGTATACCATTATCATATGCATCTGTTACAGCATGTTTCAGGTACAAAGAAATTAAACTTACCCTATTAGTTGCAGAAGAGTTTAAGTAAAATGGCATCTAGGGTTAAGAATCAGTCTGATACTCCCAATAACAGTATGTTTCACCATGGCCTGATAAAATTGTTAATTTCTAAAGAAGTAGAAAAGCAGGGCAGAACTTGGTCTCATTTTTTATATTGGTCGGGATTTAAAGTGGAATTTAAGGAAGAGAAGAAGGGAAAAAGAAAACAAAATCCTTCTGGAAAAGAGGTCATTTTCGATTGTATAGAGACAGAGATCTTGTTTGAAAATGAAGAATGCCACCATGAAGAAGAGTTACCTGAAAAAGAGACAGATATACAAATGCCTGCAAAGATGAAATAGAAAAAGCCTAAAGAGTTTAATTGTAGTCCTATTATACAGCCTGATGATGCAATGGAAGAAGATGAAAAAACTTCGCTAGAAGTAAAGCAAGACCATGTCTCTTCTCATAACAAACCCTCAGAATCCTTAGAGTGTTCATCTGAACCACTCATAGCATATTTTAGGCCAAGGACAAGACCAGGAAATAAGTTTAGGATGAATATGGAAGCCACATTGAATCCTGAACTCAAAAAGGATAAAATTGTAAGCATACAGGATTCAGCAAGTGATGATGAGGAAGTCATGAAAGCAAAATTTTTAGAATAAGCTTTAAAACATATTCTTGAGGGTATTGATCAAAGTCTCAGAAAAATCCCAGATATAACTCCTAAGAATTTTCCCGATGATAACAATGGAAGTATGGAAGATAATGGAGTATCAATGACTTCGAAGGGAAAAGAGAAAGTAATAATTGAAGTGGCTAAATCCTCCAAAGAGCAAGCAAGTTTTAAAAAGATAATTTCTGATGAAAAATCTGAAGATCTAGATGATGAAATGGAAGAACTTGAAAAAGAAAAGCAAAAAAAGGAACTTGATCATTTCAGATGCTAGAATGAACATATGAGACAAATTAATGATAGTTTGATGAAAGTCAACAGTATGCTGAAGCAAGACCTCCAGGAAGTGAACAAAAACTTTGCAGAAGTGACATCGGTAGTTGATGAAGCTGTAAAAAGAGGAAGAACGGCCCAAGAACAGAATGTTCAGCTCGAGAATAATAAATAGGAACTTAAGAGACAACTCAGCCAAATGAAGAAAGAGATCATCACATTACAAGCAAAGGCAAAGGCATTAGATGGGTTAGTTGTTTTGGCTTAGGCAGCCACGAGACTTTGATTATGTTTCTAATTTTAATATAGTTTTGACACTTGTCCAGATTAGTTAGACTAAATCTTTTAGCTATACATTTTTGCTATATTTAGAAGTCAAAGCCTTGAAAAGTGGATCCTAAAACAAACTTCAGATCTAAACTTCAGGGCTTTTGAATACGGTCTTCTCATTAATACTGTAATGCCCCATAATTGCACACTTAGTAATTAAAACTCTAATGTGAATTAGCTTAAAATTTTCATTTGTTTATTATATGTTAGACTCATCTAAGTTGAGTAAGACTATTGTTATGTGAATATATGGACTCCCTATGTGTGGACAGTAAATGGAATATAATATTTAATTTATTAATGACAATGATTATGTTATTTCATTTGAACATTCAAAATTGAATATAGAATATCCATATGAGGAATGCTAATTTAGTTGTTTGCAAAAGTACTTACATGATTATTTGTAGATGTTGTATTAGTGAAATGGATTAACACTTAAAAGAGTTGGGTATGGCTTTATATATATGTTTCATGTTAATGATGAACTATTCCACATGTTAATTGGCTATGAGATAGGCGGATTCCTATATTGCCAAGGGGCATGAGATGTATTAAACATCATGAGTATAATGATGTTATATCAAATTTCATGCTATTTAATTGTGAATTCCAATATTTCTATGACTTGTGGGTGAGTGTGAGTTTTGACAGGAATTGTGACTTTCCCAAAGCGGTTTTTTCAATGATGGGACCCCTTATAACAGTGATGGCACAGTATGGTTGATGTAGGGTGTTGACCCTAGTACTATTAGGGGGGGTGGAGGAATTTCCCACCGTTTATCCTCCAAAACCTAGAGTCGTGGGAGGTTTGTGTAGTGCACTCCCCTAGACGTGTGATGACGACTAGCGGATGCCTGCTGGGGAAGCTTGGTCGATGTAGTCGATCGACACTTCCGCTTACGAGTTCTATATGTGGTTAGGTCGTGCAGTCGACGCCATAGTATATTGCAGCAGAGGACGGGATGGTGAGGTCAGGGGATGGAAGTAGTGGTGATTTAGGGGCTGGATTACTGATGTGATGGATGGTACCAATGATGGATTGGATGGTGTTCTTGATTGTTATTAACCATCATGATTATATGTTCGATGTCACCATTATGTTTATCTAATTTTGTCTTATTGTTTCTGTATGAATGATTATGAATGACGAATGATGCAGTGTTTAATTGTTCTTCTATATGTTGTTTGCGAGGATGTAATAATGATTTATTAGGAGCATTAAATGTGATTATTAGTACGCACGCTTAAGACGTGTGCACTGGCCATGCATACGTCAAATCGTGATTACATTACTATGATTGGTCGATTGATGAATAAATTAATATGATTATATTATCTGTTAGTAACTTGGTTGATGAATTGATGAAAGCATTACTTGTGTGTTGAAAGTATGAGTTTGTTGACTTGTTTAATACGATTTAGATTTATATAAATTGATTGGATTATTAAATAACATATAATATAAAATATGTCATAGTATAATATAGTATATGAAAATATCTTATTTGACTTATGAATGAAAGGATAATATAAATAAATGGATAGATAGGATTTGCACAAATTTTTAGAAAATGGTTGTCATAGTTGCATTAAGATGGAAGCATGACAAGTGAGACTTTGCATCCATGTTTATTAATATTTTAATTATTTAAATCAAATTTCTATTTTTTGGAGAAAATGAATTTATTTGATTGATGATTATTATTTATGGGAATTTATTGATGGATGAGGAGGAGGATGAGGATTTTTGATATAAATATGAGACTTGAGAGTGGAAGGAGGGAGGTTCTTTTTATCTTGAAGGTTATTTTGGTGAGAGTACTCTAGGCTGGAGAATTTTGGGTATTTTGGGGTATGAGAAGTTTTGAAGAGTTGGAAGAGTTTGAGAACTCTTGGAAGATTGGATACATAGCCTACTGGTGCATCATTGTTCTGTTCTCTGGGGGTCTCAGGCACGGAGGGCCAGGAACCATTTGGATGGGACCATTTAGATGGCTTCCTGGGGCTAGGGAGCCGGCTAGGCCCCTAGTTGGATGGGACGTAAACCGTGGTTCCACTTTGGGAAATGAAGATAGAAGCAACTCGAGATGAAGAAGGAAGCTTGCTTCCGTTTGGACTTCGTCACATTCTTATATCGAGGTACTTTTCTTGTGGTTTCAAATTGTTTATAGAATGTTGTAAATTTGTTAGATGCTATTGTAAAATGCTTATGTGTTGTTTATATGCTGCTATGGTTACATGAGGTATATTGAGCTTGTATTGACACTCTTATACATTTCAAAAATAAATAAATAAAATAGATACTTAATTAGTTTAAAATTCTTAATGCCCTTGAGAGGCATTACACATGGTATCAGAGCTTAGGATCGAATACTAGAACCTTATGGGTCTACTGGAAATTAGTGAAGAAAAATGTATAAGATATAAAACATAACTTAAATAGAAAACATAGGTTAGCTTGAACAAAATTGAGCAGAAAACAGAACTGAAATTTATTTGAATCTAGCAGAAAACAAAACTGAAATTTATTTGAACAAAAAAAAATATACATTAACAGCCAGGGCTGCGCCCCTTTGGCCTGTCAACAAGCAACTACACCACAAAAATCTCTGGAGACTCAATTATTATCTCTAGTCGGTCCTATTAGTTCATCTTTTACTTGACGAGTGAATCCGCGACTTCATGCTCTTGATCCAGCTCAGTCAAAATGTAAAAATTAACCATTTCAACCTCGGCTAAAAAAAAAAAAAAAAAGGGCAGGGCTCATCTGTCTGCAGAATAATCTGCTCCACAGCTTTCTGTGTTTTTGAAACAATATTTCCCTTCTTCTTTTTTCCTGTATTTTTGCGCTCATTTCAATGTCCAGATGCCCCTGAACATCCAAATTTCTCTCGTTGACTGCAATTTCGCTATGTTATTGATGTTCTGTAATAAAATTTGTAATAAAATTTGATCCGGAGTAGAATTTTTTTTGGATAAGATTTGAGCTAGAGGAACATTTTTATGTGAGTTTTGAACCCATTTGAGGGGTTTTTAAGCATCTGAGCTAGAGCCTCGGATTCGACCCCGGGACACAGAGATTTAATATCGTATGTCTCTGTACATTTAACTATTGAGCTCCAGAAATGGGCGAAATGTTGGGCAAAAAGAGCGGCAGGGCGTCTTAAAATGTCGTTATGGACAAAGTCTCTCAAAGCATGAACGAAAATGCCTGAGATGCATTTATAACTGTCTGGCTATAAAATTTTGCTGGAGAGACGAAGAAGAAGATTTCAGTGCAATCGAGGACGGATGAATAAATTTTGAGTTCGAAGAATTGAAGGAATTTCGAAGCTTGTTAAGGTGTATTGTTAGGAGAGAGGAGCTATTGTAAGAAGCTTTAAGGATTTTCTGGTAATTTAGGCAAATGTTGTCTGCAAGCATGGCGACATCGGGTCGTCATAGTATAATGGAGCAAACGTTGGAGGAAGTTAAGAGACAGGATGAAATTCCTAAAGATATTCCTCCAAAGCTGCCTTCTAGACCGACATCGAAGGCTCAGCTCCCGTCGAACATCAGAATGAGAAAACCTTTATCTCCTTCTGTTAATCAGAGTTCCGAAGCATCAGGTGTCAATACAAACAAGGCCAAGGTTTCGGGAGGGTCTGCAGGGTATAAGTCGAGCGAGACCGGGGTTCCAGCTGGCTTTAAGCCCGGTGAGAGTAGCCTTTCAATAGAGTTAGCTGAGTCTATCTTGAGTGAGATAAGGGTTTCAGTGGATTCCAGGGTTTAAAGCAAGGGAATGCATGTTCAAGGGCTATGTAAAAGCACATAGGCCAAGAGTGGAGAATCTTTTGGTTTAGGCAATGGGTTTTGAATGGATAAAACATTAGAGAATTATTATAATGGAATGGGGAGGTTCAGTGGTTTTGTTTGTGGCGTTGTGGAGATTCTGGCAGAAAGTTGGATGCATAACTCTAAGTTCAGTGAGCTTCAGTATTATAGTGTTCTTGATTCGCCTTACAAAAATGTTGATTCCAACTGCAAAAGCGAAGGCCAGGATTTTCGTTCTAAATACTTCAGCTGTAGAATGAGAGAGCACGGAATGGAAGGATGCTAACAGTTGCGGCCTGCGTAAGAACTCCCGGGTCTGGTGCATGGTTTTGGATAATCAGTGGACTTTAGGCGTGATACAATCAATCCTCACCACACAATGTCTGGTCAAAATTTCAAATGGCAAGATTGTCGAGGTGCCTGTTAGCAATTTGTTACCTGTGTAATCCAGGAGATCGGAACACATGTGAATAAACCAAGCCCTGGGAGGCGGTGAGGATCTACGGTCCTCCAAAACAATAATGATGAGAGGGAGGCACCCTCTGATAAATTTTTCACCTCCCATCCAATGGCTTGAGAGAACAGGAGATGGAGTTGGGCTGTAAGTCCACCTATGTCTGAGTTAAACAAGTTGCCAATGTTTCCATACTCGGCAGCTCTTATTCTTTAGTAGATACCAGTCTTTCCACACTGAGCTAGGGGCATCGAACCTCTCACTGCTTAGCAAGGGAGCATAATGCAAGCCAAAGGGGTATGGTTAAGAGAGCCATGCGAAAAAAATAAAGTAGGAGAGAGGGAACTGAGCCATGCGAAAAAAAAAAAAAAAAAACAAACGGTTAAATAATGGGGGATAAAAAGTAAAAGAAAATATTAAAAGAGCAAAACGCCTAGAATGTTCTGGAGGCAGTGCGTAGGGTTTATCCTGCCAATTGGACCTGTTGCAAGATGGCCATGAAAGTATACATCTGCAAGTGGTAGTGATGGCTCACACATGGGCCGGTGATTTGGCACCTTACGTGAAATATCCGCTATTAAACACATATTTAAGAATAGAGATAGAGATTCTTGGAATTTACCGTTTAATTATTATTATAACAGAAGTCCCCTCAGTTTCCATTCAACGTTCTTCTTAATTATCTAAGCTACAGGTGAAAAGTGCATTTAATTGAGTCCCCACTCCCAGAATACAATAAGTGAAGGTGCGTAGTGGGTAGAATAGCCAGTCGTTTCACTGTCACTCCCATGTTGTGATCACGCATGCTTTGGGTGTTGTGCATCTAGGGTTACCCTAGGGGTCATCCCTTCCTATATATATATATATATATATATATATATATATATATATATACTCAATGGGATTTAGATGAGTTTTTGACGGACTCTTCTCTTCGTCTAGTATGATTCTTCTCTTATTATGCAACTATTTGAAAAATAATAAGAAATGATGCTATTGTATGCCTCCTTCCAATTGCATTAATGGCCGTAGAGCAATACAACTTTCAACTTCCAATTTATATTTAGTCGAGTAATACAGCGGATGCGTTGTGTGTTCCAACACCATTTTTAATGGCTCTCACACATTATTGGACAATAGAAAGAGTAAGCTTTATTCCCCTCTACTTTGATCAGCTCTCTATTTTAAGCGAAGGGTCTAATCTGAGTAATAATATAATGCTGAGATATTGTGACGGCTACCCAGAATTGCGTACATATTGAACAATAAATTTGTGTGTGAACAAGGAAGAAATCTACGGACTATGAAGAAACCAACTATAGAATGAATATAAGCATTAACCTAAACTGCGGCAGCTGCAGTGTAATGATTAATGTTTCCATCAAATCATATAAATGCTAGGATGAACCCATTTGACTGGATGGATGGGTATTGGGTACACCAAGTCCAATAACTCAATGAAATGAAGTCAAATATTTACGGGGGCCGCTGTTATTAAATAGTATCTATTGGATTGATGAGTTGATGCGTGTATTGATGGGATATTTTGGAGTGTATCCCACTCATGCTGCAAAAACTTATTATTAAATCCTCAGGATTCTTGCTTTTCATCCCGTCAACATCAACATAGATACCAGCATCATAAATGAAAACCACGGGGCATGTGCTTTTTCCAAGGTCCGGCAGGAGAGGTTTTGAGAGAACTTGGCCAACACGCCACCGGAGGAATGCGAATGTGAAATGACTGCCAAACGATCCGGGGTGTTGATCGACAAAACCCCACTGTGAAATGCATAGACGCAGGGTGTTAAGTGTAATATTTTGTAGAAAGTAAAACTTAACAAAAATAAAAAAAAATTAAAATCAGATCCTATAACTTAGATGATTCTAAGATATATATAATTAGTAAGCCCGCAGTACTGTGTTTTGTGCAGAGCCCTGTTGAAAAAAAAAAATGTTAGTTGAATCTCAACTTTTAAATTTTTACTGTTAACACTGGAAAATGTTCCTATGTGGAGAACCTTTGTGGGTCATAGCATTGGAAACCCAACCATCAAGCAGCGTTTACACTGGAAAGGGAGGGACCTTGCAATTTGTATTATCTGTTAAGCACCACTACATCCCGAGGGTTCCTTTAGTTATCTTTGAAGGAACAACTCTTTTTTTTTAATATCCATTGTTATTGTCGAATAGGCTTTTCTGGAAGGGTATGGTGCGAGTAAGGGACTTTTGTGATGGTAGATCCCAACGCAAAAAGGCTTGAGCAACTTCTAATGTCGAGTTTCGGCTCCTGGTTCCCAACAATGCTCTTATAGAGAAGGTTTGATGGCCACGGCTATAGGCATTGAATCGAGAGCAAGTCGATCAAGTTCATCGCTCGGGTGAGATATATTCCTTTCAACATTTGGAAATTATTATTACAAAATATATTTATTCATTATTTAAAAGCTCATTCATGGCCACGATGCCTTTAGCTGGTCCTCTTAAAATTTAAAGTAATGAAACAAAAGGTAAGGGAGCTTCATTGTTTTAATATATATATATATATATGCAAGCATATGGAAATTCAGAAAATAGGCGTGTGGCTTAAAAAAAAAATTCTGATTTTATTTTAAAGAAAAGAATTATTGAAATTCTGGAAAGATTGTGTTAGCATGATAAATATATGTAACGTCTTGTTTTATTAATTACATGGATAACAGGAATTTCCAAGCAATTACATTATATTATAATATTATAATGTCAAATTAATGAAAATAAATATATAAATACAAGGTATTAATGAGAAATGTAGGTTAGAGATCTTAGTATAACCCGTGAAAAAGATAATGAATTGATTCAATAAGTACAACCATTTCAAGTAATATATAGTGGGCTGACCGGCACATAGAAAAATCCCAATTTAATATTAATGTAATATAACTCTCCAAGATGCGATGAATGTTTTTTTTTCTATCTTTAACGATATGATGAGGCTTGCATTCATGTATATTAATCTTCCTTGAAAAGTCCATATATATATATATATGGAGTAAAAGTAAAGTCATAATCCAAGTAGTTGAAACATCAAAGCTTCTAAGTTCCTAAAAAGAAGGAAAATAACATATTTTATATATATATAAAGGAGATTACATTTCTTTTAAATAATGCTTAATTATGTTAGATTAAGTTTGTAACCCATCTCAATGAGTTGACTTTGAATTCGACTAAGAATATAGGGTTATTGTTCTTATGTTTAAATCATAGAATTTGTAGAGGGGATGTTCTAATAAAAGCTCATATATAAACGATGAGATGTCGAAATTAAATGATGAAATGTCATGGTCTTAAAATTTACATCAGATCAAATATCACAATATGTAAATATTTTCTACTTTTAATAAATACTAGGAATGTATTTTATATTTTCCCGAAAGAATTTGTCTCCCTCTTATCTATATATATAAAGAGATCATCATGTTGAAGACAAGATAACGACCACAAATATGTACTATTACCTCAATATTAACAACTATTAAGTAATTATAAGAAGTGTAAGATAGCTTTGGAGTTGACCTAACATATCTATGGTACTCAAAGGTTTGAATGAGGACATTGATGAAATTTTAGAAATAAAAGCATGAGTATGTGTATTTCACGCCTAGTCATAATGTATAGTTGTATCAAGCACCTATCTAGAAGTGGTAGGCTAGGCTCTACCTATGTGTAAAAACAAAAGAAAGAAAGAAAGAAATGCAGTTATAAGTATTCTACATGTATAATGTGCAATTCAATGGGTAAGAGCTATGTTTAATGAGTATTGAGTGATAAAGGGTACTTGAATAATAAACATGATGTTGTTCATGTTATTATATACAGTAGACCAATCAAGAAACTGTCAAGATGGATCTTAATTAAAATTTCTAATGAGAAAGTAAGTGGTGTAAATTTGAGAGAAAATCAATAAAGTGGGAAAATAATAAAAAGTCATAATAATACCCCAGGAACCAAAATAAATGTTATATGGCAAATAACATCTTCTTATGAACCGTAACACCAAAAGGACTATAAAATGTTGCAAAGTATCTAAATTGTTGTGGATACCAGTCTAGTAAGGCACAATGAACCTTGACATAGGTGTTATAAATGTGGAGTCTCGAGGAGGTCAGGGTTGTAGATCTATGTGAGAAGGTATCAGTGTAAGCTTAGACCCTTGATGAATGCCTTTAGGCTTGATTGATCCACATTTGGGATGGATCTATGCTAGTGTAATTAAATCACAACTCATAATTAGATTACAAACTTATAATCATATAACAATGTTTCAAAAATTAAGAAAATTTGTACTAAACCATTTCTAGTGAATGACTAATGTAAATATATTAATACAATGTAAGTATTAAGTCATGGTTTCCAAAACTGGAAAACAAAAATTTATTATACAAGTGAAAATTTTGAAGAGCCAAAAAGGAATTGGTGAAAAAAAAGGGGGTCAAAAGAGATACCACCATTAAGATAGGATTGTCAAACAACAAATAATATGATATACATTGGAAGAGTATAATAAAATAGTAAAGCAAATTAGTATAATTGGGATGGCTTTATAATTATAGTAGGGAAAATGTAGAAAATAACATTATTTTGAAACAAAATAATGTAAATAATGGTACAATATATGTATAGTAAAAAAAAAAGTGAGAAATGATCAATTATGAAATAAAATAAAATTATAGAAGCATGTAATTAATGTTTAATATATGCGTTAAACCTAACAAAACAAAACAAAAGAAGAGAGAGAGAAAGAGATGGTGTGACAAACATTGATAAATGGTACTTAAAATTTCAAGTGATAATCAAAACAAAGTAATATATGAAAATATTGATAAATAAAGAAATACCATCCATGCAATATTCCTATAACTTAAACGAGGATAATGGAAATTAAAATTTTAAGATGTGTAAAGTAGCATTGGATCCTTACATGTACTTGTGAGAAGTAAACATACTTCATGGTGAGTAAATAGAAGCCCTACCATATCTTACAGTCATACAAATGATATTGTAGAGGTGGTAGGTTGAAATTCATCGTTTTCATGAGTTGATTTCACTATTTCCAACTTTGGCTAGTAATATAAGGATGGGAGCGATTGATGTGTTAGAATTGAAACCATAAGTATTTTGTGCATAAAATGAGATTCATGTGCCAGAATTATCCTTTGATAAGTGTTAATTGATTATGCGTACTCAATTGATAGACATGGTGACAATCAAATTATTATATAGCACACCATTCAATCTACTATTAAGATTTTATCCAATTAAATATACTAATGAAAAGTAATTGGGGTTTATTAGAAAAAAAAAGGATTAGTAAAACTAATAATCGATAAATGATCATAACAATACATCTTGAACCTAAGGAAATGCTATATGGGATACAAGGTCTTCCTATGAACTATGATATAGAAAACAACAACAAATTATGATTGTATGTTAACTAACTGGGAATAAATGAATTGATAAACATGATAAAGTTAGCCCAATTGTGTCTACAACATGTAGTATGATAACACATCCCATGTGATAAAAGAAGTTAAATTAGATAGTATCGACATGTGGATCATGTGATGGTCAAGTGGGACCAGAGTGGTTAGTATATTCTATGATGAAGGAATAGGGGTATCACATCAAAACAAAATTCCCTTAAGATTGAAATGACCATAACTTCGGGACGAAGTTTCTTGAAGGGTGGGTGTATGTAATGCCCCATAATTGCACACTTAGTAATTAAAACTCTAATGTGAATTAGTTTAACATTTTCATTTGTTTATTATATGTTAGACTCATCTAAGTTGAGTAATACTATTGTTATGTGAATATATGGACTCCCTATGTGTGGACAGTAAATGGAATATAATGTTTAATTTATTAATGACAATGAATATGTTATTTCATTTGTAACATTCAAAATTGAATATAGAATATCCATATGAGGAATGCTAATTTAGTTGTTTGCAAAAGTACTTACATGATTATTTGTAAATGTTGTATTAGTGAAATGGATTAACACTTAAAAGAGTTGGGTATGGCTTTATATATATGTTTCATGTTAATGATGAACTATTCCACATGTTAATTGGCTATGAGATAGGCGGATTCCTATATTGCCAAGGGGCACGAGATGTATTAAACATCATGAGTATAGTGATGTTATATCAAATTTCATGCTATTTAATTGTGAATTCCAATATTTCTATGACTTGTGGGTGAGTGTGAGTTTTGACGGGAATTGTGACTTTCCCAAAGTGGATTTTTCAATGAAGGGACCCCTTTGAACAACGATGGCACAGTATGGTTGATGTAGGGTGTTGACCCTAGTACTATTAGGGGGGGTGGAGGAATTTCACACAGTTTATCCCCCGAAACTTGGAGTCGTGGGAGGTTTGTGTAGCGCACTCCCCTAGACGTGTGATGACGACTAGCGGATGCCTGCTGGGGAAGCTTGGTCGATGTAGTCGATCGACACTTCCACTTACAGGTTCTATATGTGGTTAGGTCGTGCAGTCGACGCCATAGTATATTGCAGCAGAGGACGGGATGGTGAGGTCAGGAGATGGAAGTAGTGGTGATTTAGGGGCTGGATTACTGATGTGATGGATGGTACCAATGATGGATTGGATGGTGTTCTTGATTGTTATTAACCATCATGATTATATGTTTGATTTCACCATTATGTTTATCTAATTTTTTCTTATTGTTTCTGTATAAATGATTATGAATGACGAATGATGCAGTGTTTAATTGTTCTTCTATATGTTGTTTGTGAGGATGTAATAATGATTTATTAGGAGCATTAAATGTGATTATTAGTACGCACGCTTAAGACGTGTGCACTGGCCATGCATACGTCAATTCGTGATTACATTACTATGATTGGTCGATCGATGAATAAATTAATATGATTATATTATCTGTTAGTAACTTGGTTGACGAATTGATGAAAGCATTACTTGTGTGTTGAAAGTATGAGTTTGTTGACTTGTTTAATACAATTTAGATTTATATAAATTGATTGGATTATTAAATAACATATATAATTATATACATATAATATAAAATATGTAATAGTATAATATAGTATATGAAAATATCTTATGTGACTTATGAATGAAAAGATAATATAAATAAATGGATAGATAGGATTTGCACAAATTTTTAGAAAATGGTTGTCATAGTTGCATTAAGATGGAAGCATGACAAGTGAGACTTTGCATCCATGTTTATTAATATTTTAATTATTTAAATCAAATTTCTATTTTTTGGAGAAAATGAATTTATTTGATTGATGATTATTATTTATGGGAATTTATTGATGGATGAGGAGGAGGATGAGGATTTTTGATATAAATATGAGACTTGAGAGTGGAAGGAGGGAGGTTCTTTTTCTCTTGAAGGTTATTTTGGTGAGAGTACTCTAGGATGGAGAATTTTGGGTATTTTGGGGTATGAGAAGTTTTGAAGAGTTGGAAGAGTTTGAGAACTCTTGGAAGATTGGATACATAGCCAACTGGTGCATCACTGTTCTGTTCTCTGGGGGTCTCGGGCACGGAGGGCCAAGAACCATTTGGATGGGACCATTTAGATGGCTTCCTGGGGATAGGGAGCCGGCTAGGCCCCTAGTTGGCTGGGAGGTAAACCGTGGTTCCACTTTGGTAAATGAAGATAGAAGCAACTCGAGATGAAGAAGGAAGCTTGCTTCCGTTTGGACTTCGTCACATTCTTATATCGAGGTACTTTTCTTGTGGTTTCAAATTGTTTATAGAATGTTGTAAATTTGTTAGATGCTATTGTAAAATGCTTATGTGTTGTTTATATGCTGCTATGGTTACATGAGGTATATTGAGCTTGTATTGACACTCTTATACATTTCAAAAATAAATAAATAAAATAGATACTTAATTGGTTTAAAATTCTTAATGCCCTTGAGAGGCATTACAAATACAAGCCCGATCACCTTGCTTCTTTCTGCTAGACCATCCCTGTGGGCCCACTTGATTAATTTTAGGATCTTGATGATTTGTTCTAGTTCGAAAATTTAAATTTATGGTCTATTTTGATGGAGCAGCCTTGCAATTGCAATTTGTTTTTGTTAACAGGGAAGAATTTTAGTATTTTCTGTTGAAGATGGTAAACTGCAACTTGTTACTGAGAAGGAGACAAAGTGCTCTGTTTATAATCTGAATGCATTTAATGGAAAGTTGCTTGCTGGCATCAATCAAAAGATTCAGTTATACAAGTGGGTACTCCGTGATGATGGTTCAAGAGAGTTGCAGTCTGAATGTGGCCATCATGGTAATATTCTTGCACTCTATGTTCAGTCTCGTGGAGATTTTATTGTTGTTGGTGATTTGATGAAATCAATCTCTTTATTGATATACAAGCCTATGTCTTTTTCTTGATTCTTGTGAAGAAATTTTGTTTGTAATCTAATGACTCTAATTGGCAGATACTATAACCAGACTTTCTCAGTTTGTTGTTTTCTCCTTGTGTACTGTTTGCATTTCTTGTGGGTTTTTTAATTTAATTTTATGAATGATGTTATCTGAAACATTGGGCTCACATTAATGTGTCTCTATTGTGAAAAATTCAGTTTCCTATTTTTTGTCTTGTAGGTCCACTCCAAGACTGAAGACAAATACATGAATTATTTGCAAACTTTCCACTCCATTCAACTACTCTACCATAACATCAACCTTCAAACTCAATCTTTCATGTTACAATAAGATTGCTAAATGAGTAGCTACAAGACTAGAGTATCTATCATTTTTCTCCTACATTCTCAGCTTCCATGTTTTGAATCTTTATTAATTCACACATGCAATGCACATGCTATTTAGTACGATTGGTATGATTTGAGGCTTAGTTCTTGCCATTGCTTAAAATATATGAAGTTAGAGATGCTTTTTTTTTCATTTTTATACATCATCAATCACATACCAATAAAACAAAGCAATCACTAATTGATGAATCCACTCTTCACTAATTGTTAGACTTTCATATTATATTATATAATTATTTTTAATTAAACACTTAGATATGTACAAAAGTACAATATCACTACTATTAAGAAACAATGTATTGTGTTGTTTACATGTATTGTGGTGTTTAAGAAAGGTGCTTTTGTAGGATTTGCATTTCTTTGGATTTTAAGTAAGATAAGATTCGAACCTGCGACCTATGTCTAGTCCCAAGGCTACCACCTTCAAGCTTGAAGTGCAGCTGACAATGGGAGACCACCTTCAAGCTTGATTAATTCTGTATGCATTTCACAATGGGAGAGGTCGGGCTACCACCTTCAAACTTGGTTCATTCTATATGCATTTCACTATGCAACCGTCTCAGATTCTCACTTCGTTTTCCCTCAATTAGTTTATCAATTCAGTATTACCCACGCCTGCCGTCCGAGGAGTGTTTCCAGCGGTCTTGAGTTTCAGCCTGGTAGTGGTGACGATTCATGGTATTATGTTTCCCTTCGGCTGTAATATGGAAAAATCAAAGTTCACTACGAAGGTTTGTCTGAAAAATTAGATGGTTTGGGTTCCATAACCCCGGTGCCATTCAGGGACACTTTGAGGAATTGCTCCTCGGGCACGGAACGCAAACCATCACATTTGTTAGACAAACCTTCGTAGTGAACTACGATTTTTCCATATTGCAGTCGAAGGGATTAAACATAATACCATGAATCATCACCGTTGTCAGGATGAAACTCAAGACCGTTGGAAACACTCCTCGGACAGCGGGCATGGGTCATACTGAATTGATAAACTAATTGAGGGAAAACGCATTGAGAATCTGAGACGGTTGCATAGTGAAATGCATACAGAATGAATGAAGAGTGGGTGTCAAGAGAAATGGTTGTGGGACGTCGTATGAGAGGAAATGGCGATGGGAATTGAAACGTCAAATTAAATTTGCATGGTGGTAATAATCTACACTTGTGTCTTCCATTGTCAGCTGCACTTCAAGCTTGAAGGTGGTAGCCTTGGGACTAGACATAGGTTGTAGGTGAAGTCCTTATCAATGTGATTGTAAGGCACTCTTTGAAGGTGAAGTCCACAATTTTAAGTCTTTTTCCTCATTTTCATGCCTTTTTGTAAGACAAACAATAAGGAGGGTAGTGGCATCATCATTGAAAATGGTTTCCATCCAAACCTATCAAGTGTACTTTTAGGTCAGCAATATTCTTGACTCCGAACCGTAGCAGCTGTTTGGCCATTTTGACCCTGTAAATCCTTTGATTTACAGGGTGAAAATGGCGAAACAACTGCTACAATTCGGAGAAAAGAATACTGCTAACCTGAAAGTACACTTGATAGGTTTGGAGGGAACACATTACCATGGAAATACTCTTTATCTGCATTCTCGAGTTTTGAGAAAATCAGAGATATATGAAACAATGCTTTATGATTGTTCGTCTTCACAGCTGCCTCTTGAAATCAAGGTAAGAAATGGTTTAATGATTCAATGTAGTAAACGGTTACCTTTATTGCATGTTAGATTTTATTGAATGAATGTGTTCACTGAATGAATGAATGGTTGATTGAATGAATGGTAGATGTTTGTTTATGATGAAATATGCATGAATTTGCACGTAATTTTTTTTTTCAAGTACATGCATTGGGTATGGGGAAATGAGAGTGATGTGAGGGGGGGGGGGGGCATAAGAGCTTCCGCCTTCATGTGGTTGGCCCTATTTAGTAGAGAATATTAAATTATTCTCGAAACAGAGAGGAGCTCAATGAATGGAAACGATGCTGCCTTTCTACAACCCACTCCCGTGTCATCTAAATTTTGACAATTTCTTGGACGTTGTTGTGATGTTTGGTTGCTCCTGATCATAACCAATTTTGAGTTTCCACAATTTCAAAGGCTGAGTAAATGATGCACTGGAACCAATATCTTTAACCTTCTCTTTAAATTCCTTGGAATCTCCTTGAGAATATTTGAATGAGATATGTCTCAAATCCTCTAGATATATTTGAATGAGATATGTCATGTGCAATTAGTAGCATCTTACAAATCTTTTGTAGTTTCCACCATACAGTTTTCAGAATTTCCATTTCCCTATATTGGATTGTATCAACAATTTTTATTGGAATTCAATGATGAGAGAAGCAATTATAATAGCTCTTGGAGAAAGGAGTCATATATATAACCCAAATTTTCACCTTATGGGTTGCCTATCATCATAGTGCTTAAGCAGGATGGATGTTGTGAATGTGTACTGACTACCGATTAGTGAATGAGATAACCATCAAGAATCAATATATATTTGCCACATACTAGTCCTCCTCTACATCATTTCTAAACAACACTCAATGGCATGCAAACAGTCTTTTCTAAAAGTAACACTTCTGAGTATATTTTCAAGAATAGTTTCACACCTAGGGTGGTATCTTCAACTATATCTCTCTTTTTGTTATATGATATATATGTTTATTTTATTACATGTTACTAAATATCATTTTATCCTTTTAGTTTGCTTGTCAGTGTAATTCAATGTAATCTGTTGATATGGCAATTTTGAATATACCAAAGAGCCTGTGTTAAGAACTTATGGGTTCTACATTTGGAGTTCTTGGTTACAAGAGGTAAGTATGCATGTGAAGCAACTTGGGTATCATTTGGGGTGTCAGGTGATTAACCATATATCCCTTGTTTGTTAGTATCATGATCTTATGATTCATGTGTAAACACGGGTATCGATTACCATATCATAGTGTTTAAGATGTTGATTTCCTTAAGCTGTAAGAATCTAAGAAAGAAAATAAAGATGATGGGTCAGCATAAGTAATTAAGTATTCATTTCATGGGATAAAGTCTTCTTTTTTAACTCAAGGGAAATACTGCAATGTTCCTGCAACTTAGAACAAAAACTGTATTTTTCTGCACTTAGATTTTGATGTGTTTTGAAGAGTCTTACCCATATCCAGACAATTCTTGAGCACCTGAAGTTATAGAAACACATACAATGCAATATCAGAGTAAGTTGTTTGTTTTATATTTGCATTGTAAGGTGTAAGATGTACAAATGCTTAAACTAAAATGATATTATATGTTTCTATGGAATGGGATAGGTCCTGTAAGCAATTCAAAATTTCAAATTCCAATAACCTCGCTTTCCTCTGCTAGTAACCTCTGCTAAAAACCCTAGTCTCTTATAAGAGAAAAACCTAGAAATTTGCAAGATAAAACTCTCTAAGAACATCCAAGAAAAATATCTCTTCTAATTGTCTTCTCCTAAGGTTTACATCACACACCCATGTGTCTTTCTTCCTACAAGACTTATCTAAGACAATTACAAATATAGAATAAAGTACAATGATGATGTGTGATAAAAAAATCTATCTTTTCCTTTTATATACAACATGTGAAAGAGGATAACATAAAACATGGAGTTACTTGA
Organism: Larix kaempferi; assembly: GCA_027924585.1. Taxonomy (NCBI): domain Eukaryota; kingdom Viridiplantae; phylum Streptophyta; class Pinopsida; order Pinales; family Pinaceae; genus Larix; species Larix kaempferi. The sequence continues at coordinate 6,436,150 of BSBM01000061.1, forward strand.
ATTAACCAACAAGTTTTTCTCAATTTTAATTTCCAAGTGTCCTCATGCAAGGTATTCCTCCACTAATTGTGTGGCATGCTACCCCCTCATATGACATGAGGCCTTGAACTAGTGTTGAAGTCCATGTTTCAACATGTTGCACATGGATATTTTCCTTCGGAGGTCTGTGTAGTAGATGTTGATGTCTTTTCTTTCATGGAGGTTCATCTTTTTAGGGAATCACTACACATATGGAAACTTTGATATTTTATATCCATGCATTATCTTTTTATGCATTCACATATTTGGGGGCAGGACACATTATTAAGTGTCTAGGTTTTTTCTATTAGATAGGAGTGTTATACACATTGGGAGGTGGATTGACAAATAGATGCATCCACACATGTCCTCGCACGCTTTTGAGAGAAACACCCTTCAACTTTGCATCCATTTCCCACTTTGCACACACACATATATATGCAGATGCAATCTATATGGGATTGATTACCATGATTACAGGACTGCTCACATTCTGTCAGCGCACATGCTGAGGTCCTCCTATTTTTAGGAGTTGTTATAAAAATTAGTGGATTGTTTTTGGCATATATATCCATGATATATTGATTGTAGGGGCACATAATGGATATCCTCCACAAGGATAGTACAATCCAGTAGCTATCCGAAACCCTAGATATAGAAAACCAAGAAAACTCTAGATACAGAAAACCAAGAAAACCCTAGCTCACACCAAGGATCTCCAACAATCATGCATCACACAAGCATGTCCTCCAAGGAATATGCCTCCTTTTATTCTTCTCTTATTCAAGTACAGACTAGAGATTCATCCCTTATACAAAAATTCGCCAACTTTTCAAGTCCTATCTACCTCTTGATTAAGTCAACATTTTCTTGCAACACTTGCATCTCACCAAAATGTAGCTTCACATTTGGGGCCATGGCCTTAACAACAAGTTTTTCATACTTTATGAATCTCAATAAATACATGCACAATTTAATAATTATCTTAAAGTAAACAAGTTGTCCAATATAAATTTCCTTCAAAGAAGTTGATATGTCTTGTTCGTGAGAAAAATATCAGCTTCCCCTATCATAATTTTCGTGGAGAATCTTCAAGCATTCTTCTTTCCAACCTTCATACTTTTCTGCAACATAGAGTAATCCTATCGTTGGATTTGAAACATATAGCTAAAACCATGTTGAGTCACTCCAAATGGAAGGTCAAGGTTGTGAGGGAGAATGAGCTACACAAAACACTCTTAATAAAGATATGAAACAAAATCCAGAGTTGTGTAAGGGTGATGAATTTGCTAATGAAAACTGCACCAAATTTTTAGACTGTGGAAGGTTTGTGTGTCTGTTGGTTCTCAAATATTCAGAAGACACCTGCATTTGGCTCTCATGCACATCTTTTCAAACATTGTACTCCGAGTATAAACAATCATCACATCAACAGAAAACACAAGTGTTTGACAAGATTATTGTCGAAAATTTAAATGACCAAAACACATCGAGATTCTTAAAAAAATTTAGAGGTTCTGAGTCTCGACTAAAAATAGAGATTAAATGCACTTTGAATGTTTACAAGACAAGTCATATTGCCTTTATATTTATACAATATATATTTCTTGTGTTGTATTGTTTTCACTATATGACATATGAGTTATTTTCCTATTAATTTATTATGTTTTATTCTTTGAGAAAATGATGTATGTAATTTGAATCTTTGGCATTTTATTTCTTATTATCCAATAGGCAATATTGTACCAAAAACTTGGAGAAGAAACCTTGGTGCTTCAAATTCTAGCCTTGTGAGTCAAAAATACTCAAATGGTAATGTGTGAATAGATTTCCAAGTTATATGTGTAGGTGTATAGTTTAACATATGGATGGTTGTTAGCCTCACACATTGTTTAATTGCCATTTGTAGTGTGAAGTATTCCCAGTTGAATGTGGATGAGTCAGAAATACACTTTGTGCGTCTGTTAGATGATCATACATTTGAAACTATTTCATCATATCAACTTGATGCTTATGAAAATGGGTGTTCCATCCTCAGTTGTTCATTTTCTCATGACAACAATGCCTATTATTGCATTGGGACAACATATGTCTTGCCTGAGGAGAACTAACCTAACAAGGCAAGCTCTAAAACTTTTGTTTCTTCTTTTATAAAATCACTCATGCTTGATCTTCTAATTCTCTCATTTTTTATAGGGTTTTATTACAATTTTATGAGAATAGTAAATACAACAAAGGTTCATGCTAGATGGATGTCTTGTACTTGCCATGCAACAGTCACTTTCACTTTTTAAAAGCTCAGTCAATTGTTTTATTTTCATTTGTTTTTGTTAACATGGCAGAATTTTAGTATTTTCTGTTGAAGATGGTAAACTGCAACTTGTTACTGAGAAGGAGACAAAGGGCTCTGTTTATAATCTGAAAGAATTTAATGGAAAGTTGCTTGTTGGCATCAATCAAAATATTCAGTTATACAAGTGGGTTCTCCGTGATGATGGTTCAAGAGAGTTGCAGTCTGAATGTGGCCATCATGGTCATGTTCTTGCACTCTATGTTCAGTCTCGTGGAGATTTTATTGTTGTTGGTGATTTGATGAAATAAATCTCTTTATTGATATACAAGGTATGTCTTTTTCTTGATTCTTGTGAAGAAATTTTGTTTGTAATCTAATGACTCTAATTGGCAGATACTATAACCAGAATTTATCAGTTTGTTGTTTTCATAGTCCTTGTGTACTGTCTGCATTTCTTGTGGGTTTTTTAATTTAATTTTATGAATGATGTTGTTTGAAACATTAGGCTCACATTAATGTGTCTCTATGGTGAAAAATTATGTTTCTTATTTTTTGTCTTGTAGTTCTTATTTTCCTGAAGAAATGATATGATGTTGGATGGTTTTTATGAATAGGAAATCAATAACTATCGAATTTCAGGAAACACTCTCTATGCTTTCAAACATGATAGTTAATTTGGTTAAGCATTAAGGAAACCTAAAATAAAAGCTACAACTATCCTCCATTAATTTATGTATTCATTAACCCAGGTTTCTAATTACCATGATTGTAGTGAATATCTAGGGTTACCAGGGTTCTTATATGATGCCATGATCATTTTCTGGTCAAGTTTTGCATAAAATACATTGCAGTATTGCCCTTGGCTTTTTCAATTGTTTTACAGGAAACCTTTTCATTTACATGGTTCCCTAAATTGTTCGTCTCACTACAAAACCTATGAAAACAAGTCTCCCTACCATATGCCCAATTATGGTATCATTTGAGTCCTGAGAACCAACATACATAAAAATGTCATTCCGAGCAACAACCACAAAATTGATGTCTTTACCATGAGTTTCGACCACACCATGTGATGATATCTTCATTGAATTACTAATATGAGTAGAACCTAGTACACCAACAAAACTCCATACTTTGATTGTGCAATCACTCAAAGCCAAACCCAGTATAAAACTGAGAAGGAGAGGCCTAATGATTTTCAAACCAAAGCATTAATTTATGTTGTGAAAAGGTCTATGGAATCCACTCTTTCTCCCCAAACATGCAACAATACCTTTCTTTCTCGTGGGCCTCTTTTCAGGATGCCTTGAATGCTTCAGCTAGTATTAATCAAGCCACTTGTTTAGGGTCTCCTTCCACTTAACATGTTTTGGAAAGTTGACTTGCATTGCAAACATTCTGGACATATATGAATGTTAACAAGTACCATTCGGTTAGGTTTCCAATTGGAAATTCATGCTAGTTATCTTGCTAATTTTACTAAAGAAAAACCCTAATTCGACATCTCAACATCACAAGCAACCATATTTAAGGATGGGATGACTTGTTTTGATACTTTTTGTAGAGATGGTCTGTCTCTTATAAATTATGTTTGGGTCAAACTTGGTTGATGGGTGACAAAAGTTATTATTTATATATCCTCCTATTGCACCCTTTCAATATCTAACACCAATATTTTCATTGCATTCGTAAGAGGGACAACAATAGGACGATAGTCAGAAGGGACAGATTTGTGAGAATTTATTTGGACATATCAAATTACTTGTGATGACCAACAATACATCAAAGGGTGGAAGTAATAGGGAGAGATGATTTCCATAACTCAAGGAATTAAAATTTTACAACAATAAATTTATCAAAATTTCTGAAGATTATGAGAAAGGATGATATGCACTGACAACCCTTTGGACCAACACTGTTTGAGGGTAATTCACATATGGAGAGTGCTCAAACAAAAGGAAAGTATATGGATGTCAAGAAAAAATTAGATACTGATCCAAGGACAACAATATATTGGGTACGATGTTTGTAAAAAAACATTACTAAACACATCCAGGAGCAACTTTGAAGGGTCTTTTTTGCACAACTCTCTGTACTTGGGATGTTCTTCGGCCTGAAATACCTCATGAATGAGTGATGAGGTGAGAAATTATAGTTTGGAAAACTCCTTGTAGCATTGATTGTTGCTCAAAACATATTGTCTCACCCTTGTTTCGTTGACTAGTGTCACAAGCTGTGACAAATTTTTGGATGTCTATTTGCATGTCTTCCCAAAATAAGTGCTTAATTCTATCGTAGGTTTTATGAAAACCCAAGTGACCTGCATTGGGGGATGAATGTAACTCTAAGAAGTAGTGCTTCAAGGATGAATTGGGTGCTAGACAAATGCACTCATTATTGTTAATGATAGTGCAGTTGTGATAGCCCTGCACTATGATTTACAAACAAGTAATCAACAAGGAGGGAGCATGCCCACCAAAATTTGAACTCCTGTACCCATAGTAGGATAAAGAGCATAGCCTTTTCATTTTAAGTTTTAAAATGGGAACATTACAAAATTAGAAAGTTGTATTAATTTTCACATAAGTTAAAGGATTTAGCTTTTTATATAAAAACTTATTTAGGAAGTATAAACTGACTATTTTTATCAATTTTGTCTTCCCGGGCCAGAATTCTATAAAAACCGACTCATGCATGTATTACAGGACTTTTACTGCTATTGTTAATACAAGGAGTTGAAGCACTTGACCATTCCATGTGGAGTTTTCTTCAATTCTCACTATTTATTGCGATGCATTTAGTTTTAAACAATGTCTTTCTAATGCAGCAGTAACTAAACATTGAATGAATCGTAGTTTTTTTAGGGTGAAGCTTGGACAAACTGTCAATAGGAATATTGCATGTGGAATGTCATGTAGTTGTCCCCTTGACTATTCCTGCTTTCATGCTTTGTAGTTAGTGCTCACCCATAGTAGGCCAGAATACGTGCATTCAAATTCATTTTTTTAACACTTCCAGGTATCGTCGATATATCGATGAACATTAGTGTAGGCCATAGAAACTCTTTCCACGCAGGTGCTAAAACTTCCACGAAACTTTGTGAATCGGTGCATGGATACTAAGACAATGGTTCATGGAAATGTAAAAAAATTTCGACGCAGGTGCTAAAACTGCCACGAAAGTTTGTGGATTGCTATGTTCATATTAAGATGATGATTCGTGGAAATATAAAATTGTTTCCATATAGGTGCTAAACCTGCCACGAAAGTTTGTGAATCGATTCGTGGATACTGAGACGATGATTTGTGGAAATCTAAAATTGTTTCGATGCAGGTGCTAAACCTGCCACGAAATTTTGTGGATGTCTACGTGGATATTGAGATGATGATTCGTGGAACTATAAACATGTTTCCACGCACATTCATGGAACTTGTAGAAGCTGAACGTCGATATAGAGACAAAAATTTGTGGCAGGATTCATCTTCCATAGTTCTGAGAACTATTGTGTAGTTGACACGTGCCCACCAAGAAGCATTGCTATTGCCATGATAGGGAATTGTCGTCCCTATATCCACGAATGTCGTTCCACGAAAAAACGAAACCCCAATCGTTGCAACAGGGATGAAAATTCGTGGCAATTACAATGAAAATTCGTGGCAAAGTTTGCCATATGTACTAGTGGTTTGAACTAGCCCTTGATTGCAGTTGGTGCCAAGGGATTTGGAAATTAAAATCATGGGATCATAATTGTTACAAGAGTAATCCCTACTTCATAACAAATTTTGAATTCTAAATATGAAATCTCTAACTACAGTAGGAACTTCTTGGTCTTACTCGTTTTTTTTGAAAAATTGCTTGAGAACGGATTTTGACTATTGTAAGTGAAAATATAGTTGTAAAATGGAACTTAAATTGTGAATTGCTTCCATGTTTTTACTAGTTAATGGATGCATGCAATATGTTTGTTGAAATGCATGATTGAATGGTTAATTGATAATAGGGTAGTTATGGGTTATGTTTCCACCTATATGGCTATATGTGGAAGTCTTCATACCATATGCTTGACAAAATGTGAAAACAAAGTTTTGAAGTTTTGATTTTTCAGTCATTTAGAAATTCAAGTCTTGATACCATTTGGTTTCTTGTCATATCAACATATGGGTGTATATGTGGCATATGGACCTGAAACCCCCATTTTGATTCCAAAAAAATGGTTTGCGAACTTGAATCTTAAATCTAGGTAGTTTTGTAGAAATGCCTTAACCCTGTGGGCTTTGTTTTTAGTGGGCTGAATTTGTGAATTTATAGGTAATGTAATATCCATGGTTAACCTGTTATTAGAGGTAGAGAGTGAGCCAATTCATGCTTGCAATTTTTCTGGAAAAATTCCCCAAATGGTTGTGGGTTTCAATGCTTGCAAACTGTTTGATTAAATGTCTCAATGAGATGTAGTATGTGGGCATACAAAGTGTTTGTCTCAATTTCTCAATGGTTGTAGTTTGTGTGCATACAAAGTGTTTGTCTTAATTCCTCCATGCTTGTAGCTTCATGGAAGCAAATTTTTTACTTGTTCCTTTGGTTAGTAATTGCTTGGTTAAAACTAGATTTTTGAAATTACTAGTTTATGGAATTCTCACATGCTTAACACTCATATAAACCAGTAAACTTGATGTTGTAGATTGCACTTTCCGATATATTTTTTGCATTACAACCGTCCTAAAATGCTTGTAAATGATCTCCCAAGTGGTTGTTTCATTAAATATTATCATATTGAGAATTTATATAAAGTTTCATCATGCTTTATGCTTGTTGGTTTCCGTCCACGTGATTTCAATGAATTCACTTATCATTATGCTCTTTAATGGTGTTAAATCACTTGGTATTACTTTCACATAATTTGGATTAACGCTCATGCATAAATTGGAAATAAATCTCTTACTTAATTGACTTTCTCAATAGTTGGTTCCAAGTGGAAACTCTTTTCAAAAGTAGTGACTTTCTAATAGTTGAGCCTTGCTCTACTAGTGGTTGAAACACCATTTCCTCTTCAAAGAGTGATCTCTCCCTTGAGGGGGCAATTCCAAAGAACTCAAGAAAACAGAACTCCATTTCACACGTCTAAGTTGGGTTGTTTTAAGTAAACCGTGGCGTTGTTTTCATAAGCATAACTGGGTGAATGATTCAAGTTAATCTTAATATATTTACCTGTAATTCGATTTCATGGTTCAATTGTTTATTTCCATCTTTTGGGTCATAACACTTTCCCAATGAACACGGTTAGTGAATGGTGTAACTTTCAATTCTTGAATGTCAAATGATTAACTTGTCAAATCTTAAAGCTTATTTGGTCAAAATTGTGCTGGTAGAAAAGACTCAACAAGTCTTAAAAAAATATAATGTATGTATTTTAAGATTAGTTTAGAATCGCATATTGTATGTGTATTGTCAATTCAGATTTGAGATAGAAGCATCTCAGAGACTCATCATTTTTTTGATATTTTCCTTTGACCATTAATTGTAAATGGAAAGAAGTGGTTGGTAGGCATTGAAAGAGGTATTGCATTCACCAACTTAATGATTCAACTTGGTGAAACTTGGATCCATGTAGGTATCCCTATTGCTATGAAATGTTGGAATGAATATAGTTAGTTGAGCTATAAGATTTTATTGTATATTATGAACCTAAAAGAGTCAATAAGATTTTAAGCCAAGAATCAAAACTTGAATAATAACCTTGAGTGAAGAACGTGTGTGCATAAAACCTTCTGTACATATGTGAAATTTGGATTGTGATTATTGTCTATTATTCATGGCATGAAGGTATAAAAAAAATAATTCTATTTTGATTCTTATTTTCCAACAAGGTCTTTCTTCTTATATGTTTTGGTTGATTGGTAAGGTGGGACCTTAGATATGGTATCAGTGCGAGCTACAATACTAGGGCCTAAATTACCTACATGTTCATTGGTAGACTGATGTATGAATGTTGATTTGTCTTGCATGTTGAATTATTGTGTATATTGACTTGGGAGCATGTTGGTTGCATGTGATATTATTTTGTGAGTATTATATTAAGTAATCTAGAAACTTGTTGAAATAAGGAATACTACCTTATATTACTTGTATTTTTGTTGAAACAATTAAAGAACTTAAAGAGATGCTATGAAAGGATGTGCTTGAGTAGTGGGGGTTAAACCCAAGCTTGTGAGTGGATTGATTGTATGATCGATATATGTGGAGTGTATATGTGATTTCTTATATAGTTAATTTGTCATTATCAACATGGTATGGTTTAAATGGCCATCTTTACTAGTTGAAACCACACATAGAAAAAAAATAAAAAAATAATATGGACTATGGTGTGATGACTTAGTATGTGCGCATTGGTAATGTGTACAAAGTGCGAGTCAAGATGCAATTAATGCAATGATTGAGTTCAACATGTTACTTTTGTTAAATATACAATACTAGGAGACATTCTCCAAACCAATGTTGTGCAACCAAGATTGATCCTCCCAAATAGAGGTGAGCTCTTTGATTGCCTTCCATGTAAAGGTTATTCCTCCCGTATAGAGGTAATTGATCAAAGTAATTATGTTTTAAAGTCTTGTTGGACAAGGCTCCAGACTTGTGTGTCAAGTCATGATTCTCATGTGAACCTTCCGTATAAATGTATCCATGGGATGGACCTCCTGTATAGAGGTGGACCTTCCATATAAAGGTCATTCCTTACCGGTTAAAAGAAATTAATGTTGTGTGATGTATTATTAACCATGATCACCGGATTTATATTAAGTCTCCTTTAGATATTGATCACCTCTAAAGTGAATTAATTTAGCATATGATCATTTGGTCTGGAATAATATACTATGATCATAGCATCCGATAATTCTTCTTAGTATAATGTAATGTGATGGATAATTAAAGTTAGCACATATTGACCATACAGTAAAAGATAAAGAGATAAAGATAAATACATAGAGAAAAAAGGAATTCTAATTGATAGGGAAATGACTAAGTGAACTTGAATTGTCAAGATTTAGTTAAACCCACAATGTATGCCTCGGTTAACTAAATAAATCACAGTGGTCACTACAAGTCAATCAATCGGCATGATTTCAGTTAATAATAGTTAACTAATTGTTAAATAAGAAGGACTAGTTAACTAAAGTATTTTCACTTTAGTTAAACTAAAAGATGAAACTTCAGTAAATCAAGGAGAAATCTAACCGATCACTATAGTTATGTTATCAAGAAAGAATCAATTAAAGAGAATTAATTAAGTGACAACAAAGAATATCTAGTTAACTAAGTGTTATTGCATGATGGCACTTATGTTAAACTAAAAGACAACACTTGAGTTGCGACACTTGCATGGAAAAACTTAAGTTATCCACCTCAATAAGTGGGAAAGCTTTCAGTTAAGAGGTGAGTTCATCCTAAGAGACAATTCAATGAGATAAAGCACAACATGAGAAGTGGGGTATTATTGGACAATCTACTTGAGCGGACGCGAGCCAGATCTCCCTAGTTCAATGCGAATCTAGAAAAAATAAGGACAAAATACAAAGCTACTTTCCTAGATCTAGTTAGAGATCGAGTACTTAGACATATTACCTTCAAATTGTAGATCTTCTTCCTCGTTGTTGCTCCAAGTCCCACGGTCGGCATATCTTTAGCTGCAAGACCTGTCAAGACATATGGAAACAATACAAGTGGTAAACTATGTCTAAACAATAACTGATCTAAGTAAACAGTTAAGGAAGTAAACTACAGAACATTATCAATGCAATAAAATTTGCAGAAAGAGTTTATATTACTTATAAAAGAGGGGAATACAAAGTAGAGAGATGATCACAACCCAATCCTTAACGCTGCAATCCTCCTCCAACAAGCCAAGCCAATGCCTCAAAGGAAGTGTGAGTCTCCCAAAAGATGGATTGGGATCTCCTAAGCTAATTTCACCAGCATGTAATTGCTATAGACTTCCTCCCTTTGGAATGGAGAGGGACCTTCAATTTATAAGACCAAGTGGATAGAGTAGGTTGAGGATCATGGGGAGAGGGCTAAGGGATCCTCCCTTGAGGTTAGGGAACTGTAGGACAGATCACCTAGGAGTTAGGGATAGGGATCCATCTCATCCAACTTCTAGAAATCGCTCGAAATCTACCTTTATCCCAATTAACCAACTCCAGCGCAAGTTGCATGAAGACAACCAGTGCCTAAGAAGGAAAATGCAGGACTAAACAAGACAATCTATGTCGTCGATGAAGTCTGGCAGAATATATTCTACGTCGGCCCAACTAGAAATGTGGACAAAGGGAATCAACTTGCTCTAACATGAATTTCTTGATTATGGGAACTTTAGGGATTAAGGCACTGAGTTAACAAGAGACTCATGATGACGAGATTTAGGTGTAACAGAATTCCCCCCAAAGCATGAAGCTGGAAAAACAAGACAGGTGAAGTGCTTTGAAAGATAAATGGAAAGGACTTGATGGTTGGAGGATGCTGCTGCAGTACAACTAACTCTGAGATACAGGTCTCATATGACTCACAACATGGCTGCCGACCAATACATTGTAGATCCACGGTAGTAAAGATCGACTGAACACAATCATGGCTACTAGACACAATTGTAGATCCATGATGAGATTATAACACAACCACGGCCAATAAAAAGTGGATCCATGTAATATGACTCAAACAATATCCATCGCAACCTGGGTAGAATATGACTTCCCCAGGGTCTTCAAGTCAAACCCGCAATGATACGAATCTATCCATGTGATTACAATGATTTTGGAGTCGAACATGGTAGAAACCACTTGATTACCGGTCATTGGTGTATACCGTTAACAAGTGCAAGGGAAATCACCATTAATGTCAATGATACCCAAGGTATCACAGTGCATATCACCAAGCATGAATAAATGATTTGACGTCGGATGCATGATGAAATATTTCAATCAAGAGTCAATGATGTAAACTCATGTTGAAAGCAGGCCCAAGGTACTTGATTGGTTTCTAGCTTCAATCCTCGGATGATGTGTTGAAGTCGACAAGGATGAATCCGTCGAAGGAGGGCCATAATGAATCCCCCATCAACGACATGAAACTCGATAACAGATGTTTGGAGTATATCGGATGGTAGAGTAATGTGCAATACTGACTCAAGGTAGACCGACATGGTAGAAGGTGTACTAACTGCAGATGCCGAGCGATCAACATCTCTTGAACATGGGCATGGCATGACTTGGTAGTATTGACATGACGAGAATGGTACTGACCCCTAATGCAACTGATAGTGGAGAAATTCTTCGGATGACCCAAAGGAGTGACAGGACTCATGGAATCAGTATGACTTGAAGACAAACGGATGACCCAAGTGCTGTATGCAAATGAAAATGAGTGCCATGTTCAAGAGTGACGATGCAGTTCTCATAAATAAAGTGTAACACAAAATCATTCCTTTTTCCCCATCATGACTGATGAGTGCCTCACTTGTTTTTTAACGAGCTTGAGGAGGGTAAGAAGATGCTCGGTATAGCTCATATCATAGATGAGTCCAATCCCAAATTTTTTATGAACCTGGGAAAGGAGGGGTTCGTCCCATGACGGGCCCTTCAATGTTGAATTTTAGCGAGTCAATAGAAGGTAAACTCAACGTCATTTCATATTTAGAGAGTCTGAAAAGAACTAAAGAAGACTCCAAAGGTCCTTTTTCATAAAGTTAGCCTCTTCACCCGGAAAAGGGTAAAACAATGCGAGAGAAGACTCTTCCAGTCATGATTGGCTCGAGTATTCCTTTTTCGTAAGTAGTGCCCCCTGATCCAAAAAGGGGTAAACTATCACTAGGAATACGATCATTCAAATACTTTTACAAGTGTGAACTCATCAAGTTCGCTTGGCAATATTTTCGTATTTAGAGAGCCTGAAAAGAGATTAAAGAGAAGACTCTGGGGGGTTCCTTTTTCGTGGGAGTTTAATGAGCCCGAAAAAGTGATAAACTATAACTCGATGGCTTATTCTGATTGTTTTATGAGCACGAGAAAGAACAAAAAGTTATCTCGACGTCATTAATAATTGAATTTAATGAGCGAAATAATGACAAAAAGACGCTCGATGAGTTGTTCGTACTTGAAAATACACATGAAAAGATCACGACCATGAAAAACATGATCAATGTGGTTCCTTAAATTAACTTGCAAGCTTCAAAACTAGGTCAAAAGTGATTAACCGAGTATAAATGAATCCAACTATAGCAAAATAACCCACATTGGAATAAATTAAAAAAGGAATATGCTCTTTTTCAAGGCTTGTAACATCCCCCCAACTCTACTGCCAAGGCTTGTAACATCCCATGGGGTTGAAAGCCATGATCATTGAATGCTTTCAAGGTAGTGGGAGAACGGTTTAAATCGAGAGAACCAATGGATCTCCAACACGATATCGACATGACCAAGGTAGAAGCGCCTTCGTCTAATACAGTATGATGGATCATCTTCCCAACAATATTCGTGGCAACTTGAAATGCCATTTGGTGGGAAAGCCTTGGTTTAAAGTACTTGAGTCAGAACATGATTGTATTAGAGGAATCTATATCTACCGTGCCAATGGAAGCGAGAAGAGTCTTGCGTTGGTTGGGACAATTCTGCAAGACCTCTAGCGTCGACATGGCACAAGGACCTTGCGCCAATTCCTCTACAATGTTGTAGTTTTGAGCTACCCGAGCGTTAGAATTGAAAACTGCTTTTGGAATCGTGCTCTTAGGCGGACGCAACACTGATTGTAAGGAAGGATTCTCAATGGTGAGAGAAGCTGGTGGCAGGGTAACGTCGGGGATAGAAGTGGAATCCTTTTCAGTATTACTTCCAACGGGTTCCTTCGGAGGGACTGAGTCGTACGAGCGTGAACATGTGTTCAAGTTAACCGTCTCACTACACATCATGAGAACATGTGCAGTAGAGGATGTGTCTCCATGTGAAGGAGAAGGTTGGGAAATCATTTGATGATTTTGAGTGGGGAAGGGATCGCTGAGAACTGCGGCAGTGGGGTTTCCCTTGAGAAAATTTTGCAGTTCATCTCGGTGGGGACATTCCTTGGAGAAATGGTCACCACCACATAGTAAATAAGGAGACTTCAACTTCCTCTTCTCTTTGGTGTCTTCAGGGGTGGTCTTGGGCTCCTATTGGTTAGAATATTTCTTGGGTTTACCTTTATTTTTATTCTTACTACTAGACTTCTGAGGTGAAGCTGATTGAATAGAATTCACCTCTTCGGTGGAGGAAGGAGTGGGTGACTTAGTGGTGGTGCTGCCAACCTGTGGTGGGGATGGGGAATAACTCTGGGGGTTCGATGGTCCACCAGTTTGAACAGAAGGTTGGGATTTAAGGGAACCAATAATGTCGTCGGCCTGAGGTCCCTTGGGTGGTTTTGCAAGGTCATACGTAGGGCGAGGTGCATCATGAACAATGTCATACAACGTGCCAGATTGAGCATAGACCAATTCTAAGTAATGGGAACGGGAAATAGCCTGTTCCTCGGTGACGGCGCCTCCCATGGACACATCTCGAGCTACGACAGGTAAAAGAGACTTTGTGAACCAGTCAGCTAAGATTTTGTCTGGAATAGGATCCTTAATGAGACGTCGTCTCCTCTGCCACTCATGTATATGATCAGAGATATGAGTTGCGGTGGTTTGACGGAGCGAAGTCAAAACGTCCGTAACAGTTTCGTAGCATATGAGTAACTGGAAATGAGTCAAAAAGGACATAGCAAGAGAACGGAAATCGGGAAAGGAGTGCGGTGGTAATTCAATATACCACTTGGCAGCTGGGCCGGTGAGGGTCCTTTGAAACAACCTTAAATGGATCGATTCGTCCATCAAGGAATTAGATGAGCACCACAGATGGTAGGTCATCACATGGTTTTTCAGGTCCTCAGTGGGTTTTCCATCAAATTTGGAAATATCAGAGGGTAACTTGACCAGAATGGGTAGCCAATTATAACTGTAGAAGATGGGATCGTTGGTTAGACGAGACAGGTTGAGTAGGTCTAATGTAGCCAAAAAGGGAAGCTATTGGTTTCGCTGCGGATACTGATAGTATTGATAGGGAATATATGGACCAGTGGGACCTTCAATCGACTGATTATAAGGTGTTCTCGTCGAAAATTGTCCATAAGGGCGTGGTCCTCCGGGGTTGGGTGGTGGACCATATGTAGGACCACTACCATAATAGATTGGTCCGTCGTCAGGAGGTGGGGGTCCTCCACCGCCGGAATAAGGTGGACCTCCAGGTGGGGGTCCTCCGCCTCCGCCGCCATAATAAGGTGGGCCACCGCCTCCGGAATAAGGTGGGCCTCCTTCGTGAGGTGGGGGTCCGCCACTACCAGAAGGGGGTGGTCCTCCGCCACCGCCGGATTAAGGTGGGCCACCACCTCCAGATTGAGGTCGACCTCCTCCATAATGTGGGGGTATGCCACTACCAGAAGGTGGTGGTCCTCTGCCTCTGCTGGAATGGGGTGGTTCTCCACCGCTGGAATGGGGAGGGCCTCCACCTCTACCAGAAGGTGGAGGTCCGCTCCCTCCAGAAGGAGGTGGACAAGATGGTGGTGGGGGAGGTGGCGCGTGAGGAAGAGTTGGTGGGGGTCCGATTGGTGCAACATTAAAATTTCCCTATGGAGTGTATGAGTTTCTGGGATAAGGTATCCCGTGGAGTACGTTTCTGAGATTAAGTTGTCCCGACATAGGGTTAAGATAGCCTAGATATGCCTGACTCCATGGTGGTTGAGATGGGTTGGACAGTCCCCCACCATGAGGTATTCCCATGGTGGATCCCACAACAAGTAAAGATATGCAAAGGGAAAGACCAATTGGCAGTCCTCCACTCGAATTATGGCTAGAAAACGAGGGTTTCCCCCAACGACAACGTGTTTACCACTAATGGATGGTTGACTCATGACGGGTTGATGTTGACTAGTTACTATTGGAGGGACACTACTTGTAATGAAACCAAGAGGTAAGGAATATCCTCCCCATGCATTTTGGGGTGGGGGAGGGGTGGGTAATGTTCCAGTAGTAGTAAGAGGAGTGTTTCACTGTTGTCCTTCAATGTTCTGAGTCATTTGAGGTACACAAATAGTCCCCTGATTGGGAGGTGTACTCATAGGGAATGAAGGTTGATCGGGTTCGTAAGTATTCACGTTGTATGTGGGTGTTTTTGGTGATGTAAGTGATAATGAGCAAATGGGAGTGTTTTGAAACATATATGTCTCCGAAGCATCTCCTCTTCGGGTGAGGCTGTAGCACTGAAGTTCGTCACCACGTTGGCATAGTTGGTCCATGAGTTCAAAGAATGGATCCAAACGTTGGGCATGAGGATCCCAACGAAAAGGAGTGGTTTCTGGCTCTGGCTCTATAGTCAAGTGGGCCCATTGTTGCCCGAGAGAAGTATCCCAAAAGGATGCAGATGGACCGAAAGTTCCGGATACAGGGTGATCCTGGGATGCATTTAACCATTCTAAAGATCCAGGTTCTCCTTCCATCACACGATGGAAGTATGTGTCTTGTGAAGTGGAAGGTTCTCCCTCTTCAGCCCCTGATGAGTTAGAGGTTGGTGAATCAGGAGGAAACATGTTCACTCCGGACTCCATAGTGGAGTTTTCTACTTTAGGTGACACGATCGTAACTTGTGTGGCCATGCTTACCCTTGAAATTACCTCCTGATTAAGGGAGTATTCGGGTGGTAAGTTCAAAATTATGTGGGACCTTCTCACAGGTTTTTAAGCTAGAATGACCATCCTAGAATTTCTCCTAAGGGTATACTAAACAAAATAAAAGCAGTCCAAAAAAAATACACACAAACTAAGGCCGCAAGCAAACTTATGTGATAGGTGTGGATTCAAAAGTCTAGAACCTCATGGGATTTTGAAGGCTTCACAACTCGCGATGTACTCCAGGGTCCAACAATTACACTCGGCCCCAATTTTTCAGAGCACTAACCAGGGAGGATTAGGACCATACCCCTTACCATATAACCTGAGTACCTAATAGTACGTGCATAGTAGCTCCCCGAGTGTTGTTCTCGGTGTATTTCTCTACCAAGACAGACAAATGGTTAGCTCGGTTGGTTTCAAGAATCCTAGGAGTGTCACCCGATATACTCAAGGTATGTGGGAGCTCAAATCCATGTTGGTGCTATCTAATGCACAACCATACGGAAAGAGACTTCCTATATACTAGCGATTACGTGAAACACCTTTCGATATACTACCGAGTACGTGAAGTGCCTTTTGATATACCCTACGGTACATGAAAGAGCCTTCGATATACCATTTAGTACATGAATGAGCTTCGATATAGCGGTTCCTACGTGGAAGAACTACAATTCCCCAGGGATGTAGTGCAGGAAAATAACGATAACTGCCATGTTTTAAGACGCTGGAACACGTCTCTAACTTAACACACAAGTTACTAAAATTTTTAACCTAGTTCTACCGTTAATTTTGTCTGGAAGGTTAGGTGAATGCATGAGGTGAGTACATAAACGTAAACATAATTAATTTTGTTTTTCCTTATTTTGGCGTATGTCGCTTTAGTTGGTGAATCCAAAAACCCATTGACTGTAAAGAGATTTTAAGCCTATTTATGATTGCAATATTGCCGAATACTTTCTTCAAGGGGAAATCCTTATTTAGTTTGCATTTCTAGTGCGCCCTGCTACGATTCATGGTGGGTGGCTAAAAATAGTTTAAGGATTCACTTGAAATTTATTTATGTTTCTAGAGTTTTTCATTTGGTTTTTCATTTCCTTCTATGAAATTCCTCAATAGTTTGTTGTCTAAATCATATTGAAAAAAATCCATTGTGTTCATTTGAAGTTTCCTCATTAATGTATTCTTTGTTATGAATTCCCTCTTAATTTGTTGGTTTAGTGGCTAGTTTCATAAAGAGGCCTTTGCATGTCTAAACTTTTGCTATTTCTAATATGGCCTTAATAGAATATGAAACCTCATCTATAAAATGAAACCTTTTGAGGGACCTTAATATAAAAGAGCCCATTGAATTGGTTAAGAACTAAAATAATATTTGACTTTTCACCCAGATTTTGGCATTCCTTTGTAAACCATTTTGTTTGCCTCTTGTGAGTCCTTTACAAACCAATGACAATTGGTTGAAACATATGTATTTTTTATTAACCAAAATCTATTTTAAACGTTGGACATAGTTCTTTATCACTTTGGTGATTCAATGAAGGTAGAAGAGTTGAAGAATTTGTCTAAACTCAAACTATGTTTTTAGTTTCCATGATGCAATTTTGTATACAATATATAATGGAAACAATATACTTAGGTCGAGTAAATTTTTGTTATTGTTCTTAGAAACCAAGTGACATCCATAATTTTGTTAAACATGGTCACATACGCAGGAATTCACATAGTGATTTTCAATCTCTATGTCCTTCCGCTATGAAAAAGTAGACATCAACAATCATTACATCCATAATTTCTTTTGGGTACATGTATGAAGCTCCCTTTTTAAGTAGGGATTTAAGTTATTCCTTATTCTACAACCTCCTCGAATTTCTCATGGTTTGCATCGGTTTATTCCATAGATTTCATTGAGTATATTATATGTGGTAGATGCTTGAAGCATATCTTGTTGTAGGTATGGATTTTAGATACCCATTCCTTTTTAAGTCTCATGCACAAGATTTTTTATGGATATATGTTTAGGATTGAGTTCCCAATTGTATAAATTTTTGCATGATTTTGGTGAAACTATGACCCTACTTTCATAACCAATCTATGTTGGTGTAATAAATGTAGTGGTGGGTATGTGTATATTTATTGATTTTTCCATTGGGTGGTTGAAAATGTGAATGTGCACCTTGTGTATGTTCATGGTATTGTTAAAATCATGACAAGTGTGACTAGTAATTCCAACAATACTATCTAAATAATTGGAAGTGGAAGATACCAATGAAAGATTGTTAACCATCACAAGAATGGATACTAAGTGATTTAAATGTGCTCTTATTAATATTTATATATGCTTTTGGTTGCTAGCAATAATATTTGTTGTGGATTTATGATTGAATGGATCACTTAGATAAGCCATTGGTATGTGCATGTATAGATTTGGTCCATCTCTTATTACTCCTCTTGCTGCAATTTAGGGATGTGGCTACAAGTATAAACTATTAACGAGTTTTGTTAGTTATCTATTTTTTCAATGTAAACATTTTCATGGAAAAAAAATGGCATCGATGTATATGTTGAATGCCAAGCTCTTCATATTCTAGACATGCATGCTATTTCAATGGGAAATCATATCCTTAGTGTCATATCTATGTGAGTATGGAAATTAATTGCATCACCATGAATCTATGATTGTGAATCCCAATTGTATGAGTTATTATTGTGTCTATGACTATAGTATAAACCTCAATGGCCTTGATAAACTATTGAATGTAATTTGTTGGTAACCCTCTATTTATTATGTTGGCCATGTTTTGGTTGCTTTCCATAGTAAGTATCCTTGAAACGAGCTAAGTGTTTGAATTGTCCATTGTCAGTTGATACCTTGTGATTATTGAAGAAATTGTGGCAGTTAGTGGCTTGAAGTGGTTTGTGGTATCATGATGGTATTATGAATGTAGTGTCCTTTTAACTATGATGAATGATTTGTTAACTTAACAATAGAACTCCATATTCTTTGTATCCTATATACCCTTCAATATTATGAATGCTATTTACTATTTTAGAAAGGTGAGTGTTTTCCCAAGCCCATCTCACCTACCCATTTGAGTATCTTTTCTCTAGTATCTTACCATACAAGTTGGCTAACACCATTGATCAGTAGTTCATTGTGTGAATTCTCTTGTACATTTGCATTATGAAAGAACGTCATTGTGAAAATTCTATGCAAAGCTTGAAGTAAGACTTTGTTGTTCTTATATTGAATAGGTAGCTAGTCTTTGCTATCTCATTTTGAAATTAAGCATGTAACTACTATGCATCTACTATGTGGCTGATATATATATATATATATATATATATATATATATATATATATATATATATATATATATAGAGAGAGAGAGAGAGAGAGAGAGAGAGAGAGAGATTAGTTAAACTTCGGGCCAAGTTTGTCCCAAGAGGGGATGTATGTAGCGTCCCATCTTGATTAATCAAGTTCCATGAAAACCAAGGATGATGATTTTTGATTGTTTATGTATGCTATACTTATATGTTATGGACCCAGTTAGGGCACCTCACTAATGAACACCGATACATATATATGCATATTTTATATATATGGTTTCATTTTTTCTTACATGTGATTATATCTATCTCTCTCTCTCTCTCTATATATATACATATTTGATTATGTGTACCAAACTACTTTTGATTTAAGTATATATGTTATATGAACGTTTATTTTTTTTGCATCCAGTTAATGACATGGATTAGGATAAATGATTGTGATATGGATCACCATTATTGTGTGGAACAAATTGTGATTATGGTCATGTCGATGATATATGTTTTATATGATTATGTATGCCTAACCTTGTAATCAACATGATGGTAGTGAATTTAGTTACTTGCCAACAAGGATGCTCAGATCATAAATGACTGTGGAGGTTATTAATAAATATGGGTAAAATGTACTTAAATTAAATTCATTGTGAATTTTATTTTATTCTTCTAATCTATGATCTTATGTTGTGTGCAGGTCTTGGGAGAAGACCTTGCCAATAGACCATCAAATGGGTATGATCTCACAACCACTACGTTGAGATGAAGCGTGGAGCTTCAATGCATAATAGATGAGAATACATGGAAGTTAGGGAAGGGAGTCCTAAGTCCATGGAAGATCAACACATGGATTCTCGGATCTATGGAATGGATCAAGGTGTTGATTGGTCCATCGTCAGGAGGTGGGGGTCCTCCACCGCCGGAATGAGGTGGACCTCTAGGTGGGGGTCCTCCGCCTCCGCCGCCATAATAAGGTGGGCCACCGCCTCCAGAATAAGGTGGGCCTCCTTCGTGAGGTGGGGGTCCGCCACTACCAGAACGGGGTGGTCCTCCGCCACCACCGGATTAAGGTGGGCCACCACCTCCAGAATGAGGTCGGCCTCCTCCATAATGTGGGGGTATGCCACTACCAGAAGGTGGTGGTCCTCTACCTCTGCTGGAATGGGGTGGTTCTCCACCGCTGGAATGGGGAGGGCCTCCACCTCTGCCAGAAGGTGGAGGTCCGCTCCCTCCAAAAGGAGGTGGACAAGATGGTGGTGGGGGAGGTGGCGCGTGAGGAAGAGTTGGTGGGGGTCCGATTCGTGCAACATTAAAATTTCCCTATGGAGTGTATGAGTTTCCGGGATAAGGTATCCCGTGGAGTACGTTTCCGAGATTAAGTTGTTCCGACATAGGGTTAAGATAGCCTAGATACGCCTGAATCCATGGTGGTTGAGATGGGTTGGACAGTCCCCCACCATGAGGTATTCCCATGGTGGATCCCACAATAGGTAAAGAGATGCCAAGGGAAATACCAATTGGCAGTCCTCCACTCGAATTATGGCTAGAAAATGAGGGTTTCCCCCAACGACAACGTGTTTACCACTAATGGATGGTTGACTCATGACGGGTTGATGTTGACTAGTTACTATTGGAGGGACACTACTTGTAATGAAACCAAGAGGTAAGGAATATCCTCCCCATGCGTTTTGGGGCGGGGGAGGGGTGGGTAATGTTCCAGTAGTAGTAAGAGGAGTGTTTCACTGTTGTCCTTCAATGTTCTGAGTCATTTGAGGTACACAAATAGTCCCCTGATTGGGAGGTGTACTCATAGGGAATGAAGTTTGATCGGGTTCGTAAGTATTCACGTTGTATGTGGGTGTTTTCGGTGATGTAAGTGATAATGAGAAAATGGGAGTGTTTTGAAACATATATGTCTCCGAAGCATCTCCTCTTCGGGTGAGGCTGTAGCACTGAAGTTTGTCACCACGTTGGCATAGTTGGTCCATGAGTTCAAAGAATGGATCCAAACGTTGGGCATGAGGATCCCAACGGTAAGGAGTGGTTTCTGGCTCTGGCTCTATAGCCAAGTGGGCCCATTGTTGCCCGAGATAAGTATCCCAAAAGGATGCAGATGGACCGAAAGTTCCGGATACAGGGTGATCCTGGGATGCATTTAACCATTCTAAAGATCCAGGTTCTCCTTCCATCACACGATGGAAGTATGTGTCTTGTGAAGTGGAAGGTTCTCCCTCTTCAGCCCCTGACGAGTTAGAGGTTGGTGAATCAGGAGGAAATATGTTCACTCCGGACTCCATAGTGGAGTTTTCTACTTTAGGCGACACGATCGTAACTTGTGTGGCCATGCTTACCCTCGAAATTACCTCCTGATTAAGGGAGTATTCGGGTGGTAAGTTCAAAATTATGTGGGACCTTCTCACAGGTTTTTAAGCTAGAATGACCATCCTAGAATTTATCCTAAGGGTATACTAAACAAAATAAAAGAAGTCCAAAAAAATACACACAAACTAAGGCCGCAAGCAAACTTATGTGATAGGTGTGGATTCAAAAGTCTGGAACCTCATGGGATTTTCAAGGCTTCACAACTCGCGATGTACTCCAGGGTCCAACAATTACACTCGGCCCAATTTTTCAGAGCACTAACCAGGGAGGATTAGGACCATACCCCTGACCATATAACCTGAGTACCTGATAGTACGTGCATAGTAGCTCCCCGAGTGTTGTTCTCGGTGTATTTCTCTACCAAGACAGACAAATGGTTAGCTCGGTTGGTTTCAAGAATCCTAGGAGTTTCTCCCGATATACTCAAGGTATGTGGGAGCTCAAATCCATGTTGGTGCTATCTAATGCACAACCATACGGAAAGAGACTTCCTATATACTAGCGATTACGTGAAACACCTTTCGATATACTACCGAGTACGTGAAGTGCCTTTTGATATACCCTACGGTACATGAAAGAGACTTCGATATACCATTTAGTACGTGAATGAGCTTCGATATAGCGGTTCCTGCGTGGAAAAACTACAATTCCCCCGGGATGTAGTGCAGGAAAATAACGATAACTGCCATGTTTTAAGACGTTGGAACACGTCTCTAACTTAACACACAAGTTACTAAAATTTTTAACCTAGTTCTACCGTTAATTTTGTCTGGAAGCTTAGGTGAATGCATGAGGTGAGTACATAAACGTAAACATAATTCAAACCCTAACTACATGAAAAATGCACTCTTTCTTTTGATGAACTCTATGTACAAGAAGGAGAAATCTTTCTTCCAATGGTCTCACCAAACAGTAAACTTCAACAAGTCCCAAATCTACCCAAAAATGATAATAAAAGCACTCTTTTCCGTTTTTCAAGCAAAACATGAAAATCAACAACACATCAACTCCAAATCAAAATGTGTTTCTTTTTGTCTTTTTCAATTAGAATAGAACTAATTGATGAAAAAGGAGAATCTCTATCTAGAGCACACTAACTTTTCAATTTTCACAATGATAGCTTAAAAGCATGAAAATAAAAAATGCAAATAACTTCTTCAAGCATGGAATCACTTTTGCAAAAAATTGACTAGACTTGGATTTTTCAAGAAAATGAATGACTCATAATTCGAGAAAAATACAAACAATTAATTCTCTTCCCAAACTTTCTAAGAGATCAATGATGACTTCCAATGCATGAACCAATTTTTACAACAATTCTCAAATGCACTTGAAAATGGTAAAAATGAAGCACTTTTAATTTTTTCAATGATATGCCAAGACAAAAATTGAGAACAATAATGATTTTAAGTGTAAATGGTTGAAAAGAATGACTACTTGTAGCACTCTAATTACTCAGAAATTCTCAAAGAAATGACAAGCACTCCAATGAACTAAAAACACAAAAATCACTCAAAAAGATCAGATGCAAGCCAACCAAAGATAACTAAGCTCAACAAGAGTTTGGGAGCGGACCTAGAATGCTGGATAGGTGCAGTGAGGTGATTAGGAAGAACCAGATGGAATGGAAGACCATGGGGGATTGAAATTTACCACTACTTCGATCAAACTCACTTGATAAAAAAGACCCAAAGACCAACAAAAGCAAACCAAACAAAACACTGTTGAGTAAAAGAAATACCTATGCCTGGAAGATACATTGCATAGATGTATGTTGATCAATCCAAAAATCAAAAGGTTTGGATCAAGAAACCCAAGCATCAAGTTTGAAAACTCGGTGCGGGTTATGGTTAGGCACAGAGTGCTTGGCACATGTTGCACACAGAAGAAAAGCGTCAGCGACGCAGGATGTCAAATAGGAAAAAGCGTCAGTGGCATAGTATACTCAAAGGAAAAAAGCGCTCTGGATAGACAAGCCCACTGGGTACACTACCCAGGTGCGTCGAGCGAATAAATCAGTGCAAAAAAAAGAAAAAACTCCAAGCAATGATCAAGGAAATGGACTGAAAATGGCTCAACAGACCTAGAGAAAGTCAACAAACTCTCAGAGGAAAGAAACTGATGGTGAAAATAGGCTTAAGAGGCAAAGAAATGGCTCATTAAGAAAATCAAGAATAACACACTCAAACTTGAAATCAAAACAAATGTATATCCGCAGTATGGTCACCAGATTTGTTATTGGACAATCTACTCTAGCGGATGCGAGCTAGATCTCCCTAGTTCAATGAGAATCTAGAACAAATAAGGACAGAATACAAAGCTACTTTCCTAGATATAGTTAGATATCGAGTACTTAGACCTCTTACCTTCAGATTGTAGATCTTCTTCCTCGTTGTTTCTCCAAGTTCCGTGGTCGTCATATCTTTAGCTGCAAAACTTGTCAAGACATATGGAAACAATACAAGCAGGAAAATATGTCTAAACAATAACTGATCTAAGTAAACATTTAAGGAAGTAAACTATAGAACATTATCAATGCAATAACATTTGCGGAAAGAGTTTATATTACTGTATAAAAGAGGGAAATACAAAGTAGAGAGATGATCACAACCCAAGCCTTAACACTGCAATCCTCCTCCAACAAGCCAAGCCTATGCCTCCAAAGGAAGTGTGAGTCTCCCAAAAGATGGAGAGGGATATCCTAAGCTAATTTTACCAGCATGTAAGTGCTATAGACTTCCTCCCTTTGGAATGGAGAGGGACCTTGAATTTATAGGACCAAGTGGATAGAGTAGGTTGAGGATCATGGCGAGAGGGCTAAGGGATCCTCCCTTGAGGTTAGAGAACCGTAGGACAACTCACCTAGGAGTTAGGGATAGGGATCCACCTCATCCAACTTCTATAAATAGCTTGAAAGCTACCTTTATCCCAATTAACCAAATCTGACGCAAGTTGAATGAAGAAAACCAACGCCTGAGAAGGAAAACACGGGACTAAACAAGACAATTTGCGCCGCTAGTGTAGTCTAGAAGAATATATTCTGCGTCGGCCCTAGTTGGGCGCTACTTTCTCAAAGACAATATGCGTTGGCCCAACAAGAAATGTGGACAAAGGGAATCAAATTGCTCTAACATGACTTGCTTGATCATGGGAACTTAAGGAATTGAGCCACTTTAGTAAATCAAGAAGAAATCGAATTCACTACAATGATGTCATTAAGAAAGAATTAGTTAAAGAGAGTTAACTAAGTGACAACAAAGAATATCTAGTTAACTAAGTGTCATTGCATGACGACACTTATGCTAAACTAAAAGACAACACTTGAGTTGCAACACTTGCATGGCGACACTTAAGTTAGCCACCTAACTAAGTGGGAAAGCTTTCAGTTAATATGCCATTTCATTCTAAGAAACAGTTCGGTGAGATAAAGCATGACATGAGAAGTGGGGCACACTTCATCATGCAATATTGATACATCCAGTCTGAGGGTTGAGTTCATCCTGAAGTTAGAAGAAGCTGATGCATGAGAAGAATGTATAAATATGTTATATGGGATTGATGAATTAAAATGTGAAGCGAATTCTCTTCTCCATTGAATGCAAGGCACTTCTCTTTGTGTAGGTTATTGTTCTTGCTTGCTATTGATGTCCTGGGCACATTGGAAAACACATCCAATTGATCTCTATTCTCTATTGCTTATGTATCTTCACCAAGAGTGTTTTGGTGATCTCTTATCTTTCGAAAGAAGTCTTCTATGTTGTGAAACAAAGCATTCTCTGCTATGCATTATATTATACTGAGAAGAATTATTGGGATTTTTGTTCTCATTGTTTTGAGGATTTTCCCCATGGTATATCTTTTGTTATGGTTGTATGAATTTCATGTGATTGAATTGTCTCATTTCTTCAAGTTTCGGCATCTAAAATAATTGAAGATCAAAGCTCAACAAATAATAACAAATTTTGACTCTTCAACTATCTTCCCTAATCAGAACTCCATGTGAGATATATTGAGGTATGCCACTTTTAACTATAAATGAAAGTTCACAAGCAATGCATGACATAAAGTTAAAGAGTTAAAATCTGATTTGAGAATATATTCTTAGTAAATAAGAATGAAATTCATGTGATGACTTTGATCTAATTTTTGTGTGCTTGGTAATAATTCATTTTGGGTTGGTGCTTTTCAGCAAATACTAGGATGTGGTATGCCCGACCTAGTAAACCAGAGGTTTATATGATTTGTAGGTGTGAGGGGTTGTGGAAACCATTTTAATAAAAGTTGAAGGCTATGTTTTACCATGATAAGTATGGATGTGGAATCCATACTATGGTTGTGGAAACCATTTTAAGGAGATTTTAAAGGTTGTTTTTTACTATGTTGAGTATGGATGTGGAATCCACACTGACATATATTTATGATTTAAGTAATTCGTCATGCATGAATGAAGAAACTATTTTGATGATAGCACATGGACATGATTAAGAAGGGTTGATTGTGCCTACTGAAATCAAGTAGATTA
Source organism: Larix kaempferi (assembly GCA_027924585.1). Lineage (NCBI taxonomy): Eukaryota > Viridiplantae > Streptophyta > Pinopsida > Pinales > Pinaceae > Larix > Larix kaempferi. The sequence goes on from BSBM01000061.1 coordinate 6,462,411, forward strand.
AAGATTGATAACATGAACTTATTTGAGATTTGAGTGCATATTATTTGTGATTTGTTTTAGATCGATCTAAGGTCATATTTAAGATAGTCC